>ML663049.1:3390863-3717016 GCA_007570785.1 Antilocapra americana | reverse complement strand
CAGTCCTGGATGTTCATTGGAAGGACTGATGTTGAAGCTGAAACTCCAGTACTTTGGCCACCCCATGTGAAGAGTTGACTCATTGGATAAGGCCCTGATGCTGGGAAGGATTGGGGGCAGGAGGAGAAGGGGACGACAGAGGATGAGATGGCTGGATGGCATCAGCGATTTGATGGACATGAGTTTGGGTGGACTCTGGGAGTTGGTGATGGACAAGGGAGGCCGGGCGTGCTGCCATTCATGGGGTCGCAAAGAGTTGGACACGACTCAGTGACTGAACTGAACTAAACTATACCATGTAATTGAAATTTGAACCATGTTGTTGAGTGACTGATATTATTTAACTGAGCTGTGATAACACATTTGTCTGTGTTGAAACCAGAACTGTTTGTCCTGTGGGGTTTCCTTCAGTCTGAGTTCTGCTGGTCAAATCCTTCTGGTGCAGTTTGGTGCGCTCCTCTGTCCTTTGTGATTCCCACACACTGGCATCTGCATTCTCTCCTGACAATGCTGCCTTGGACTCTTTGTTGTTAGAATGAGTATCCATAATTCTTGTGGTATATGTGATGAAGTGATGGCATGTTTTAAATTTATCTTTTGTTTTGATACAAAAAGTAAAAGGTAGTTATGTTAGCATCAATCTTAGCATTTTTGAAAAAGGAAACTTTCTTTTGGAATGAAGTGCTTAACTCATTGGCCAATAGCAGCTCTTAGCTGGAGCTATGGGACTGACTGAATTGTTATATAACCTTGTTATATAAGGGAAGGTGGTGTTACCAAGAGGAGAGATCCATAGGCTGGGAAAACAAGTAGACTCAATGCACAGGATAGTCTAAATTTCATAAATATCAGTTTCAAACAGCTAGCCCTGGATGTTACTAGAAGGGGCTCTTTCATTCTTAGAATATTAAAAGAGGTTGGGGGGTATTGTTTGATCTCAACATTTTTGATGTTTCAAGTCTTTTTTTTCCCTTCCTTTTTCACAAGCATATTGTCAAAATAGTTTCCATGTCTTTTCCTTTAATAACACATTTTACAGTTGAATGTACATGGAATTCTTTGCCTCCTCCCATCACTTTTACAAATAGTTTAAGTTTTCATTTAATTTCATAGATTCTTAGGTAAAGCAGTACTTGTATAGGGTGGGAAATGAAAGATAATCAGACCTTTCCCATTATGTGAGTATCTTTCATTCTTCAGTTTCTAATGAATGAGTTTAGAAAGGCTTGAATGCTTTTGTACAATGTTGTGTGTTCAAAACCACTCTAAAGAGATGCTACAACTTTTAATTTTGTGTTCTTTAGCCACCACATAGGGACATCAAATTGGCCACATGTTTCAGAAAGGAAATGTTGGGCCTTGCTTTGTGCGCTTCATATAAATATATTCTATTCTTTTGAAGTATATTGTGGGTAACATTTTTCCCTTTTATCCACCATCTTGAAATTATTATGTAAACGCTTAACTGTATCATACTAAATCACTGTATTTTTTGGGTGAGAGGTAGGTTAAGATCAAAGAAAATAAATGCATCAAAAACAACATATTTTCCTCAGATTGCTCTATTTGTACTTGTGTACATGTCTGTGTATTGTGTGTGCAGGGAAGGAGTAATTAGTCTTTTATAGAAATTTGCTTGACCTGGAGTCCTACGGTGTCTCTCAAGAAGACTGTTAATGAATAGATATATGAATAAACAGGAGTAAGAAACTCCTTTGCTTTCTCTTTTACATAAAGAAGTATACTTCATATATTTAATTTTTTTCTATAAACCTATAAATTCATTCTGTGGAGTGATTATCTTCCATTTGAAATTATTTCTTTGCATTGTAAGTAACATACTAAAATTTATATTTTCCTGTCCTAAGATTTTCTTGATTACTGAGTAAGCCTATAGGACTTACATGTAAATCAGAAAGTAGGTCAGTAACGTAATTGCTTGTAGTACTAGATTACTACCACCTCATGAACTGACATGGGCTATACAGTTTGATGAGCAGTATTCCTTTGCAATGTAAATTGATGGAGTTTCTTTAAATATTTATGGTTTGTAGCAGTTTATGCCAATTCATCAATTATCCACATCCAGAACTTTCAACCCATGATAGCTGGGCAATATTTCAGAAAAAGTTTCTGAGTTCTCATATAAAGATTCTATCCCTAATAGGTTGGATTTCTTCCCAAATCTTCCTTAAACCCTCATGAAACTATGCCTTGAATTTACACTGAGTTTTAAAATTATAAGTGAGATTAGTGAGGCAAGAAGTCAGTGTTAACAGACCTTAACTGCTGTTTTTATTTTGTAAGGGAACGTGGTTTTCCAGGAGGCTTATTAAAGGTTGACATCAGATGTTGTTAAACTTGTAAATCCTCCCTCTATTTTTAGTATTTATCAGCTCTTTAGGGCCTCCTGTAAGTTTTGATGTTTAACTAGAATCATAGGAGGGGAAAAAAGAGTACTCCTTCATTATCATTGGGATAATCTTAGCTGACCTTGTATGTAATGTACCAATTGTCATGTCATAGCTTTCCTAAATGTAAGTTCCTCCAGTGAATGGAATTTCATAGTTGTCTTTCTCTCTGGGAATTGGTTCAGACCATGATGTTGAGAGCATCAGCTTCTAAGTCAGAATTTTTAAATATGCCCTCATATTGTATCCCCATGTGCTGATGACCTGAGTTGACCTGTCACAGATGTAGTGGTGCTAACATGTGCATAGCTAATATACACATGTGTTAAGTCCAGCAGAATAAACCAGTACATGAAAAGGCAAATGTGTATACACTGGCACACATACACACACATAGATCAATACAGGGATGCATTAAGATCAGAAGATAAGACCCACTGCTTAATTAAGGTGAGGGAAAACTGGAGTGTCCAAAGTCTTGACTGGCCCGCGTCTTCTGTAATCAGCCTAGAACATTCTGAATAAAAAGTCTCATGCCAGAAACTATTCAAGACCCGAGGCTGGGATTACTCGAGGAGTGGAGGGAGTGGAGCAGGCTGAGATGGGGTACAGAAGACCGGGAGATGTGGTCCAGGGTCTGACGTGGACTGGTCCAGAGGCCCGGGGCAGAGGTGGAGCCGCTCAGGACGTCAGTTTCCTCAGCCATACAGTCAGCACGTGGCACCAGGGAACTGCCATCTTTCTAGTGTGATACTTCTCTAATATATTCTTGCTGGCAAAACAGAGCTTGTCCAGACCTCTTGATCCTCTCATTGAGAGCTACTTTATTCTAGTGTATGTTCAGCCTGGCTAGCTGTCTTCATCTGTTTAGTTTGTTTGTTTTTGTTTTCTTTTGGCTATACTGTGTGGCGTGTGAGCACTTAGTTCCCTGACTAGGGATCGTTGCCACCTGCATTGGAAGCATGCAGTCTTAAGCACTGGACCACCAGGGAAGTCCCCATCTGGGTAGTTTTACATCTACTGGTAGTAGGTTCTTAGGCTCTACTCTCAGTTTACTAAATGAAAATCTGCAGAGATATATGAGGTATTGGGGCAGAATTTGAGACTCCTTGGTTTTTCTGCCTAATATGTCCCAGTGGGCCTAGAAAAGCTCCTGCTCAGTAATCTCTTCTTCAGTGAACATAGAATGTTTTAGAGGAGTTGATAGCTACATGACTGCATTCAGTTAAGTTCATGTCCACGCCTACTCATGTAGCTCTCCTTCAGGAAGTCTAGCGTTCTTTTCTCCTTTCACCTTATTCCAGAATTTGTCCTCAGGTCATTGTCAGTTTTTCAACAGGCAGCAGACACGGTACCCATGAAACTGTGTTTAAGTGAATGAATCCAAATTTTTATTTCCATCCCAGTTTCATGCCCTGACTTTTCCAGTTGCTAATTACACATCTCATGTCTAGCTTAGCTCAGCTCTAGAACCTTTGTAGAGTCAAGGTTCATCACTGTCTCCTGCATGGCTGCGGTAGCACCCCAATCCTGCTGCCGCCCCTCCCAGTCAGTTCTATACACAGCATTCACGGAATCACTTAAAAGCACAATTTGATTTTGTCATGACCCTGTTTAAACTCTTCAGTCACTTCCAGCTGCACTTAGAAATAAAGCGCAGCCCCTTAACAGATCCCACAGGACTCGATAGGGGCAGCTGCCTGTCTTTCTTTCCAGTCTTTTGTTGTTTTACTCTCAGGAGGTCGCACTGTCAAGATGCTGCAGGACTCAGGGCCTTTGTCCTGGGATCCCAGATCCCAGAAATTTTGCCTTTCCCCCTCCCACCTGTCCTTAAAGTGGTCACGCAGCTCCAGCTGCCTCTTCCTGAGGGTGCTTGTCTGATGTTTCTCTTCCACTGCAGTGCAGGTCCCAGGAGGACAGGGACTCTATCTGTTTCGGTTACCATGGTCTCTCAGTTTGACGTAGAATGTTTGTTGCTCAGTCGCTGAGTTGTGTCCGACTCTTTGCCACTCCATGGAGTGCAGCACGCCAGGCTTCCCTGTCCTTCACTATTTCTGGGAGTTTGCTCAAACTCATCTCCACTGAGTTGGTGATAATGTCCAACCATCTCATTCTCTGTCACCCCCTTCTCCTCCTGCCCTCAATATTTCCCAGCATCAGGGTCTTTTCCAGTGAGCCGGCTCTTTGCCTCAGGTGGCCAAAGGATTGGAGCTTCAGCCTCAGCATCAGTCCTTCCAATACATATTCAGGGTTGATTTCCTTTAGGATTGATTGGTTTGATCTCCTTGCTGTCCAAGGAACTCTTAAGAATCTTCTCCAGCACTGCAATTCAAAAGCATCAATTCTTCAGCACTCAGCCTTTTTAAAGGATGGTCCAACTCTCACATCTGTATACATGTCTACCGGAAAAACCAGAGCTTTGACTATATGAGCCTTTGTTGGCAAAGTGATGTCTTTGCTTTTTAATATGCTTTCTAGATTTCTCATAGCTTTTCTTCCAAGGAGCAAGCATCTTTTAACCTCACATTATATAATATATATTATAAGAGCTTGTTAAACAATTGATGACAAATACAGGTATTATTTTTTGTTTTGTTTTATTTTGGTTGCTTTTTTTTGACATGCCTACCACTCTCAAATTTATACCTTTCTTTCCTTGATGACTGGATAGTTGCAGTATCTTTCAAACTGACCTCTCTATTTCTGGACTTTCCCCATTCCTCTTTAATTCTGTGTATTAGCCCAATATATATTTCCTTAAAAATAACCTGTACTGGTCTTGTCCTTCTCTTGGGAGAAACTTTAACAGAATCTTTGCTGTCTGTCGATTAAAACCCAGTGTCTTTAGCTTGACTTTATAAACCCTCTTCAAACTTGCACCCTACTACTTTTCCATTATTTCTCTCCTGGAATAATATATATATATATATATTTCTTACTACCAATTACATCTCTGCATTTGATGTTTTATGAGTTTGCTGAAAGTTCTCATTTCTAAGTTTTGCTCATGTCTCTTTCTCTTTGTGGAATAAATGATAATTAATAATGGAATACCTGCCACTTCGCCTACTGAAATTGTAATCCAAGCCCTTCTTTAAGGACCAGCTCAAATGCTACCCAGATTAAAACAAATTCCTTTCTTCTATTTAGTACATGTAATGGGCACTCAACAAGTGCTTGTTGAATTATCTACTGTCTTTGCCATTTTGAGATTGATGTGTGTGGTTATTTTATCTTATTTGTGTAGGCATATAGAGGCATGGATATTTGTTTTTAATTCCTATCACAGTGCCTTGAAAAATACCTTTACTCAGTTAAGATTGCTAATTGAAACATCTACAATCAACGATTCTATTGAATTTTGAGAGAGCAATGCGTCTGTTATTTTCTTTAATTGTAAATCTTTTAAGTTTGAATATTCTTTCTAATGCTTCAAGCATGCTGTTAGTCCAAAACTATACCTCAGTTTTAACAGTAAGCTTGTATTTGGGGCTGTCATGAAAGAAAAGTTAGGTTGTCTGGAAATAGTACTAATAATATTATTCAGTAAGTGAAGGAAATGATTGTAGGGAACGAGTATCTCAGAAGCAACCACTCCAGAGTTGAGTCAGGAAGTGTCCACAAGGGGGCGTGCCCATCTAGCCGTCTAGGGAAATGTGGCCCACTTCTGTTCTGCAGGTAAAAGTGCATGTTTTACAAAGGTGCTCTCAGAACATGCCTCCCCCCAACCCCTAGGAAAAGGAATGAACCGTCACCACCAAACAAATTCCTGCCCATTTTCTAGCACTTGTTTATTTCGGTTGTGTGATTTTCCGAGCAGCGATCGCCTGGTAAGCCAAGACGGCCTGAGAAGCCTGGGGCTGTGCCTCTCCCCTCCCTCACACCGAGAGCATTCTCACTTTATGAGCATTGTCGTCTCTTCTGTGGTCATTTATGGCTTTTGCCCAAGGGCTAGGCAGTGCTCCACTTTCACTGCTTCGCTCTTTGTATAGTCTGGAACTTTGTGGAACTCACCAGCAAGTGCCCTTGAGGAGTGCACAGGCTTTGAGTGGCGTTCCCTCCGGAGGTCATGGCCTCTTGGGATCTTTAGTTTTTCTTTGCAGTGCCTGTTTTACCTTGACTTCATCGTTAGCACCAGCAAACATTTATTGAGTACTATTTATACACAGGTTTTCAAGTAAGTTTTGGGGAATGCATTGAGAGGCCCTGACCAAATATTTTATGTGATTCAGAGGAATCAAGCAATAAAGAAAACTCATATCAAACTCTTTTGGTATGTGCCAAAAGAATGAAACCATCCGTGAGAGGCGCAGGGATTAGCAGGACGGGGAAAGTCACTTTAAGCACATGCTAGGCTTTATGACAAGCTAGAATTTAAGCTGGGCCTTCCCTGGTGGCTCAGATGGTAAAGAGTTTGCCTGCAATGTGGGAGATCCAGGTTCATTCCCTGGGGTGGGAAGATCCCTGGAGAAAGGGATGGCTACACACTCCAGTATTCTTGCCTGGGAAATCCCATGGACAGAGGAGCCTGGCAGGGTACAGTCCACGGGGTCGCGAAGAGCTGGATATGACTGAGTGGCTAAGACTTTAGTCTTTGGGTTTAAGGTCTTGGCTAAAGAGTAGGGCTTACATAACTGTAGAGAGAAAGAGAAAGTCCTAAGTTTAGAAGAAGCCTGTGAGTGGATAAGCTGGTTGCCCTACAGAGTTTCTGCAGAACAGTGTTTTCAAACTCAAATCCTCACGGGGGCTGGGCAGGTAGTGTGAACATGTGAGACCATCTAGAGAGGAGGTGTGAAGAGCAGTACATGATCCAACTTTTGGTATGAGAAAACCAAACTACAATGCGCCAACTTCTGACCAACTTCTCTGGTCAAACCAGACTGGTTTTGGCAGTCTGTAATCCCCCATGGGGTCTGACAGTTGAAAGGATTCAAATGTTCACAGAATTTGGCAAAGTGAAATAGGCCATAGAGGAAATAAGTCCAAAGCCAGAGTCTCCCCGAACATCTATTTGCACTGACTGTACTTGGAAGCAAATGAGGAGAATATTTTGAAATATTTGTGAGTGGGGCCTGTCCTGTGGCTATTTGCATTAAACACAGGCTTTGAAACGTGTCTGAAAACATCGTTGGAATTAATTTGAATGGCTTCAGAATTTCTGAGATTAGTACTATCATAGTTTAGATTGTATTTTACATTCTAAACTATACTTAACGCCTTCTTATGCTTTGTAATTCTTTGATTTATCTCTTAATTTCTAACAAGATTCTAATCTTTTGAGGAACAAAAAGAAAATAAGTATATGGGCATTTTTGGCTCCCTTTTGTTTTTTAATATGCTGAGCTTTAGTTGTTATGTATTTATGATTTTAAATAACAATTTCTATTTTTGTGAGTATGCTCATATGGTCAGATGAATACTGCTGTACTTAAAAAAAAAATCTCATATCACATGAAGTAACATTACTTTGTTACCAAAGTCAAATATTGTCCTAAAGTCTGAAGAGGGTAGACTTTAAATCCGGGTTAAATGACCCATCCCGATTGTCATGGTGTTTCATTGGCAGGAATAGACTCCAGATTGTCCAAGTTCCCTTTGAGTCCTTTATCTGTTATTCCCCACTGCTTTAAGACTCAGTTCAAAGGCCAGTGGAGCTCTGGTATTTAAAAGAAAAAGTGTAATTTTATCCAGAGAAGGTACATGTAAGCTCTGAAATGAAAGAAAGACCAGAGGTCCAGACCACAGCCAGGTGTTCCTGGAAAGAGCCAAATTGGACAACTAAATTGAAAAAGGTTGCCTGCTCTTATTAAAGAGACTTTGTTGCTGTCTATTTAATTAGCAAAGTCTTAGCTCATTTATTTATGTGTTTTTTAATCTGCCCAGGTAATGACATTCATAGCCTATTAGTGTGTGTGCTGGTAGCATGTTGCACCATCTCTGTGGTTGAAGTCCTTTCATATATGTGCCTCTTGGAGGTGAAACTGTCAAATAATCTTGATTTCCTCCTTCTCCCTTGAGCTTGTTTCCCAGACAGCAATGATTGAATTTAAGACAGTGAAGGATGACCAGCTCTCCAGTAGAAAAAGTGAAAGCTAAGATAGTTATACCTAAAATATTGTATGAATGCTAACAATTTAGAGCTTTTAGGAAAGCAATCTGGGATTAAAAAAACCAAATTAGTTAGTCAAACGTGAGGAGTGTGATCTGGTGCCAGATGGTTGATCTAGGGGATGGGAAAGTGGTAAAGAAGTGTTAAATATCGAATGGTGGGGTGTGTGACCAATATAAAGACATATTATCTCTTTGTGGATAAAGTGAGAGGCTTCGTGTTTCATGGGAAAAGCCTTAGAAGTTTGTTTTGAACAGTGAACCAAGGGGCATGCACAGCCTCCTGAAATAAAGATCACTTCCACATTGTGAGAAACAAGTCTGGGCTTCAGTTTGGTTATAATGGGACCAGAGAAAGATCTTTCAGCAGTTGTTTAAGGATGTGCTCTTGGGACAGAACTCATTTAGGAGTGATGTGCACAGGCATTACATTTAGGGAAGATTGAAACATGAAATAATCAGGGAAATACGAGAAGTTAGAGGAAAACTGCCTTGGAGAGGCTGAGCCTGGATCCCACATACAAACTGAGCGAAAAGCAGTTTCAGAGGACAGAAGGTCTGAGTTATCGATGAGGTGCAGTTAGAAAGTGTTTATCTCATGACTCTTGGTGTGTCGCTGCCTACAGGTGGGTGAGGGGCAAGACGAGCCACAGAGGAGCCTAGAACAAGCCAGGGTGTGAAGAGGCTTCCAGAGAGGGAGAGCTGCTGGGCCTAGGCTTCGCTCTTAGGGCCAGGGCCCCTGAGTGTTTGGGAGGCCATTCAGGAGCCCTTTTCTGGAGTTTCCGAGACCTTGGGACTTGGAGAAGGGCTGTGTTTCTCTGTGGCACCGGGACAGGGGATGCAGAGTGAGCCAGGAATGCTACCTCCACTGGGATGTCTGATAGCGTGTTCTGTTGCCAAGCCTCCACCTGGAGGAGAAGGCGGGAGGGTTGGGCCCTGCTGAGCGTTAGCGCCTGGAGAAAATCATTGCCTGTTCATTCATTCAGTTTGTCCATTCAACAAGTTGTTCAGTCACAGAACTGATTTTGCCCTTCTTTCTTCTGCTTGTTTATTTTATTGCCTTTTTGGATCTTTTTGTTTAGTATTCATTCCTCTTTCACTGATTTTTCATCTTCTCTTTTTTCTCCTTGTGTTTATCTTGTTCTTTTTCTAACTTGTTTAGTTGACACTTAGCTTACTATTTTGTTTCTTTTTTAATACCAGTCCTTTGGGTGTTAATTTCCCTCTCAGTGCCGCTTTTATTTCATCTCTCACAAGTTTTAAAATGCAGTGTTTTATTTGTCTATTTCTTTTTGGCCATGTAGCTTCTGAGAGATCTTAGTTCGCTGACCAGGGATTGAACCTGGGCTCTTGGCAGTGAAAGTGTTGGACTTCCAGGGAATTCCCTGAAATGTAATATTTTTTATTATCACTGATTATTTAGTATTTTTGTTTCTATTTAGATTTCTTATTTGATCCATAAGTCATTTGGCAGTGCTTTTTTCTTTTTTAATAAATTTTATTTACCTTTATTGAATCCTAACTTAATTGTTTTATAGTCAGAGAGTGTTTCTGTTTGATAGCATTTCTTGAAATTTGTTGTGATTTAGTTTGTGGATTAACGTGTGGTCAATTTTTAAAAATACTTATTTGTGTTTGAAAACAATGCTTTCACTCTGATTGGAACAAAATTCTGTGAATGCCTAAAGTTAAGCCTTTTAATGTGCTATTCAGATCTTTTCTTTTTTAAAAATTTTATTTGTTAATTTATGGCTGTGCTGTGTCTTCGCTGTTGCACGTGGGCTTCCTGTAGCTGCAGCAAGCAGGGGCTGTTCTGCCTCATCATGCATGGGCTCCTCATTGCAATGGTTCCTCTTTTTGCAGAGCCTGGGCTCTCGAGTGCAAGCTTAAGAGTCGCAGTCTGCAGTCGCTAGAGTGGGGTCTCAGTAGTAATGTCAGATTGCCTTGGTTCCGTGGTGTGTGGAATCTTCCTGGACCAAGTTTTGAACCCGTGCACTGGCCAATAGATTCCTACCCACTGTACCACCAGGAAAGTCCCCAGATCTTTAATTTCTTACTGAATTTTTTGTTTTTTCTTTTTAGTCATTTTCCTTATTCAGGGTTAAGAAAAATGTGTTAAAATATCTCATTATGAAATATCATGGGTTTCTCCATGTTGCTCTGTTTTTGCTTTATCTACATTTGAGGGTATTTTTAATTTTAGGTACATACAGATTTAGAATTACTATATCGCCCTGGCTTATCTAAACTTTCAGTGTTTACCATGTAGACATCCTTTAGTCCTATTAACTTTTTGTCTTGAAACTGATTTTCTTGATGTTAATATTGTTGCATTGTTTGGGTTGGTCCCTACTTGGTGTCTCTCTTCGTTTCCCTTGTCCTTTTGCTTTCAGCTTTTTCATGTCCTTATTTTTTCAGGTGTATCTGTGATAACATATAGCCAGATTTAAAACCCCATCTTGATCTTGTAGTAATATACTTTTTTTTTTTTTTTTTATAATTTTACTTCTTTTTTGGTTGTGCTGGTCTTCACTGCTCCTCGAGCTTTTCTCCAGTTGTGGAGAGTGGGGGCTGCCCTTCAGTCATGGAGTGCAGGTTTCTCATTGCAGTTACCTCCCTTTTTGTGGGCTTTGGTTGTTGCAGCTTCCAGGTGCTAGAATGCAGGCTCAATACTTGAGGCGCATGGACTTAGTTGCTCCTTGGAATGTAAGATCTTCCCGGACCAGGAATGGAACCCATGTCTCCTGCGTTGACAGGCAGATTCTTTACCACTGAGCCACCAAGGAAGCCCAATAGTATACTATTATTACTTTTGAAGACAGTATTAATTTTGATTTACATGCACGTTTGCCATTGTACTTGCTTACCCATGCCTTGTTTCATTCCTGAGTGACCGTTTCCTTCTTGGATTATTATCTTAGTCCTTTCAGACTGCTATAACAGAATGCAAGAGACTGGATGGCCTTTGAACAATAGGAATGTATTTATCACAGTTCTGGAGGCTGGAGAGTGCAACGTCAAGGCATAGGCAGATTTGGAATCTCATGAGGACCTGTTTCCTAGATGGCCATCTTTTTGCTATAACCTTCCATAGCAAAAGGAGCATGGAAACTTCTTGGGCTTCTTCTGCAATGGCATATCCCATTCATGCGGGCTCTGCCTTCATAACCTGATCATTTTCTGATGTTCTGTCTCCAAATACCATCACTTTGGGGGTTAGGATTTCAATAGGTGAAATTTTGGAAGGGCACATGTAGATCACAGCGGTTATTTTCCTTTTTCTTAAAGCATATTGTTCAATTCTTTATTTGCTCATCTATTCAACAGATATTTATTGAGTACTTAAGAGGTGTCAAGTCCTTTTCTGGGTGCTTTGCTTATGTTAGTGAGTAAAACATGCAAAGATTACTGCCTTTGTGGAGCTGCTAGTCTTTTGGAGGAGTGTGGCAGTTTAAATATTATGAAAATAAATTGTGTATTTTAGAAGATACATGTTATGGAAAAAAAGATAAAGTAGAGCTAAGAAAAGAATATTAGGCACGCTCATGAGTAGGTGGCAGGGAGTGTTAGGAGGGGGTCAGTTTGCGGTGTCAACTGCAGCGACCCTTTAGGACTTCATTAAGTACGGGCTCTTGGTGGTAAACGCACTTTCATTTTTCTGTGAATGTGTTCGTTTTATTCTTGCTCCTGAGAGGTGACTTTGCTAGGCGCCCCCTAGGTTCGCAGTCATTTTTCTCTGGACGCGTGCCCCTGCCTTCTGGCCCCGCTGACCGTTGGAGATGCTGCTGTCACTCCGCTGTGGCGAGCTTTCCTTTCTGTCGGGCTCCTCTCCTTTTTCTCTGGATTCCTGGAGGTCTAGACTCTTACTTTTCACCATTGTGGGGAAATTTCAGTCATTTTTCTCTTTAAGTATTTTCGCTTCTCTCTTCTCTCCAGTTGGGAGTACATTGGATTTTCATTCATTTTACCATCTCTTCTGTACTTTCCATCACCGCCCCTCCCCCCCACCATTGACAATTGCAATCAGATGTGTATTAAATGTTTTATAAGTATAGATGTGTTATGCTACCAGGAAAAAGTTGAGAAATTTGATCATGATCCGACATTTCAGGTCCTAGTTGTGTACTTGGAGATAGATACATGAGCTATTATTGATTTGATTAAGGTAAAACAGTGAAAGACATAATCTTAAGTGTATAATTTGATGAATTTTGAAATGTGTATACATCCATATAACAAGATCTGACATTGCTACTATGCTAGAAAGTTTCTTTATATCCCTTCAGAGCCCATGCCTCCCTCCTAAGACAACTATTTTTCTGATTCTTTTTCACCGTGGTTTTACCTGTTCTAATAAAACTTCAGGTAAATGGCATCGTATGTTCTGTACTGTGTTGTGGCCAGCATCTTTCACTTGCCCGCATCTAGACAATCATCCGCACTGTTGCACGCGCCGCTAGGTCGTCTTTATTCCTGTACCGCCCTCCACTGTTGCCTGTGGCACGCCTAGTGTGCCCACTCCCCTTCCAGGTTTCACTATTGCAGTTTGACTGAGGTGTCAAAAACATTTTTGACTAGTCTTTTGTCATTGTATTTTGCTTTCTCTTGGGGTAAATAGGCTTCCGTTGTAGCTCAGTTGGTAAAGAATCTGCCTGCAATGCAGGAGACCCAGGTTCTGTCCCTGGGTGGGGAAGATCCCCCGGAGAAGGAAACAGCAACCCACTCCAGTACTCTTGACTGGGAAATCCCACGGACAGAGGAGACTGGCGGGCCACAGCTCATGGGGTCGCAGAGAGTCAGACACGACTGAGTGACCAACAGTTTCAGTTTTTCAGTTTGGGGTAAATACTTAGGGATATAGTTGCTGAGTCATAGCTAGGTGTGTATATTTAATTTAGAGTTAAATTTTTTTTTGAGTTAGAATTTTTAAATTATGATTAATATTTATTCCACAAACACAAGAAGCCGAATTAGATATATTCATGATTATATTTTTATTTTTTATTTTATTTTTTAATTTTTAATTTTTATTTTTTTATCATTTAACTCATTTTTAATGGAAGAACCAGGCAAATGATACACTTGGTACAAAGGAGACCAAATATAAAAGATATATTTATGAATTAAAAAATTTATATTAATTTGTGAATGAGTTGAAATATGACTTCTTCCATCATATAGGACACATGACAATTGACCCTCCGCTAGATAATTTATGTGAATGTCTACCAACATGAATTATTTTGACTGCTATTAGTATCTACAACTTACAGAGTTGAAAAATAAATCAAAGACAATGAAAACTCCAAGTCCCCACATGATAACCTATCAGAGTAGACTGTGAACAATGAAGAATTTTCCATTGAGGAATGCTTCATATTTTTAAACTGATTTTAAGGCATTGAGATGTATTCTATAAGTGTTTTGATCAAATGAATGCAACTTAATAATCTAGTTAATATTGTTTTAAGGAACCTGTCAGAATTATCATCATTCTTAAATTCCTCAATTTTGATTTCAATTCCAGTATATCTTAGGTTGCTATTCTTTTTTTTTTTTTTAGGTTGCTATTCTTAACCAGTCGTTCATTATGAGCTCAAATTAAATACTGTTAATTAAACAGTATATGAATAAGAATAAAAATATTTTAAAGCTTGTAAAGCTTCCATGTGGCTTCCCAGATGGCTCAGTAGTAAAGAACCCACGTGCTGCCAATGCTGGAGATGTGGGTTTGATCCCTGGGTCAGGAAGATCCCCTGGAGAAGGAAATGGCAGCCCACTCCAGTATTCTTGCCTGGGAGAGCCCATGGAAAGAAGAGCCTGGTGGGCTACAGTCCATGGGGTTACAAAGAGTCGGACACGACTTAGCAACTAACCAACAGCAGCAGCAACAAGGCTTCCATTGTAGTTCAGCTGTGTAATAATCTAAGTCATGAGTATGTTCGTCTGATCTCCACCGTCACTTACACATGCTTATTCAACATGTACACTGAGGCTCCCGAATGGTTCCACTTTGAAGAAAACAGACCCATAGTACATTATTTGTAAGATTATTAAAAAACAAAACACTGAGATGAAAACCACTGCATTTTCCACCTTTAATGTTGCAGCCCCAGAACACTATATAGGAGTTCTGCCAGTTGGAAAACATTGTCCTTTGCTACTTTTGGTAATCCTCTGAAACTCTGTTATGATTTGAATTTATAATTAAAGCTGTAATTCAGATATATTAAAGCCCCTTAAAAGCATGGTTAACACACTTTATTTTTGTTTTGAGCTGAAAATGTTTCTGTTTACTTTTGGTGAATGATTTAGGGAATTAATAGCAAAGATTTTCACAAAATACACATTTTCTCTGTTGTAGATATGGTTGGCACTAGTCTGTGTAGTGCTGCAAAGATTTTAATGTATATTAAGCAAAGAATAAGAGGTTATTTAAAAATAGACATCTTGACTGTAACTTTACAGAAATATCATTTGTAGTATTGTAAATCTGAAGGGGGATTTTCTGAAGAGAGAAGAGAAAAGTCGTTGGGTATTCTTATATCCAAATTTCCCTTGGTTTCAGCCAAGCCAGACACATGAAAGCAGATCATTCTGGCTAAGTTCTCCTTCGCTTATACACACAGCTGATATACTCTGAGCCCACAGAGGCCCCACTATTGTAGGGGACTGGTTTTAGGAGCCAGATGTGGAGTTAGGATAATGTCACCATACATCAGATTCAGGATGCACTTTTACACTCGAGATATTATTCTTGTATTGTATCTATTTGATACTTGAGTAATTCTGTACAAAAGAAACCCTGGAGGAGGAAATGGCAACCCACTCCAGTATTCATGGGATTATGTCTGAGAATCCCATGGACGGAGAAGCTTGGTAGGCTATTGTCCATAGGGTTACACAGAGTCGGACGTGACTGAAGTGGCTTAGCATGCACGTAGACACACATACGCAGAAGAAGGACTACACTAATGAGATAAGTAACGGATAGATGGCATCTTGGCAGGCTTCAGAGTTTAAGTGCAGGTCAGAGACTTAATTCTCATGTGGAAGGTGGCTACACTTTGTTCTGAGGGGTTTATTACTTTATATGTTTTACTTTATTTAATTCTTACAATAACTATATAATAGCCATCTCCAATTTGGAGCGAGAAAAAGGAAAACTTTTGACATTAAGTTCAAGAGATTACTAGATCATTGGTTACTTGTAGAAAGTTTTATTTGTCTTTTCCATGACGCGTGGAATCTCTATGTCATCTTTATATAAGTGTGTTTATTCTGACAAGAACTATAATTTATGCCATTGTTTGTTAGTAACAATTTTATAAAAATAATAAGTGCAACTAGTGTATTTCAGTCAAGGACACTAGGTCCATGTGTATCTATGTGATACATGTACTTCTAATTATTTATGGAGTGTAAGAGTATAATAGTAGCTCTATATAATAACAGTCATTGTATGTTTTTTAAACTTTCCAAGATTTCTTTTCTATATAAACAAGCTCTGTGAAATTATTATAGCCAAAATACCACTGTTTGTCTTTCATTCAATTTACCTGCACTTCATAAAAATGCTTAAATATTACTTCATCACCTTTCAGTTTGCATTTCAGTATGTGAAATCTATAAACTAATTCTTGAATATATTATGAAGTACTTCTGATTTTTGCAGGTGTTTCAAGCTATTAAGAATATTTAGCTTAATTTGGAGCAGAATTCTTTATCTTTTGCTTAATTTTTCATTTTTGAAAACCAGGTTATAGTAAATCCATCTATGTATAGCCCTTCCATGTCTTTGTACAGTATGGTTCAAAGGGATAAAAGCTAAAGTCACGATATCCTGATCAAAATGCTGAGAATTGTTTTTACAGATAATGCATATCATTGTGTATATGTTTTGTGTCCCCTCAGTAAAATTCTCTTTTATAGAATGTTGGATTAGGATCAGCAGTCACAGTTAATAAAAAAGAACTAGTAAAGAATATCCTTTCCTGACTTTGTTGTTGCTGTTTTTGAGGAAGGTTATTCTACAGTGCCTTTTTATTTGTAAGAGAGTAGTCTGTTTCTAAAAGAACCAGTAAGATTCATTAGATCATGTTTTAAAATTCTTTGTAGTGTGTTCATGGTGGATGGTCATGGTGATATGCTGCCAGTTGGTAGCTGAACAAGACAGAGCCTGAATCTTTTATGCTGACATAATGTTGGTCTTAGGTGGTTTAAGTTTCTTCTTGAGCAGATTTGTGCCTATAAAATTACTTGCCTTAGAATGAGTAGAGCAGACATTTGGCTCATTGTGACCTGTGGGACGGTATCAGACCTTGTTTCTCAAAGTAGAGTCCATGGACCAGAAGTCTCTTTGAACATGGGGTTGTCCCTGACTCTTTCACTTGGGGGTATGTGTGAGGATGGGGTTCTCAGGTTCCAGGGGCACCAGTGCCTGAGTTTAAAAATATATACCACCATGACCACAATGAACCTGAAGACCTATAATAGCCCTCCTTTAATATACTAAAAAGGTAATTTTTCATGAAATTTTGCTCCCACTTCTGATTTTTATCCAGCAGTGTAAAGTTTGTCTGCCTTGCACAGGGGACCGAGAAATCTTCAAGGCAAGAGACAGCTGCTCGTGGTCAATATGTGTGAAATGCCTTAAGCATGTGAGGCCTGGAACAAGACCCAGAAACAGAAAGATGGCTCCCAGGAGTGTGAGGTTTTCTGCCGTATGAGTGGGAACCATATTATTAACATAGCAGAGAAGGGCGTTTGCCATCAGGTATCTCACGAGGAAGAAATTTTAAAGAAAACTGTAGCATGGTCTAGTTCAAGACTGAATGTCACTCTCTTCATTTATTGTGGTGAATATATTACTTTTAGAAATTTTTACATAATATTAAAAAAATACAAATAATGACATTTATTAATTCACTTATACCATAGATCTTTTCCTCTACAGATTTCAGTTGTAAACTGAATTCTTGAGATTAAGGTGACACAGTGATATACCACAATTTATATTGTTGTTTTCTTCCTCCCTTTGAAAGGCATGTTAGGCTTCTTATTAGAGAAAAGCAACCAGACACCCTTGGCTCAGGATCTTTCACTGGAAAATAAGTTTTGACTTGAACCAGATTTAAGTGTCAACTTGATAGTAGATAATTCCAGGAGATTGCTGAATGTTGCAGCTAAGGATAAGCTCGGATTTTGCTGTGTCATGATTGTCCTGAAAGTGCTGTGTGGTCATATCCTTGTACACCATGCTTAGTGAATGCCCTGGCTCCTCTTGCTCCACAGGAGAATGACTCAGGCCCTTTGGACACAGTGGGCGCTGTGGTCGTGGACCACGAAGGGAATGTGGCTGCCGCCGTCTCTAGTGGAGGCTTGGCCTTGAAACATCCAGGGAGAGTTGGGCAGGTAAGTAACGCTGAGGTTTTTAAAATAGCCTCACAAGTTGAATGTAGAATTTTCTAGCTCACAAGTTTTTGAACCAGTGGAGACATTTTTTGTTTTCTTTAGAAAAAACAAATGGTATTGTTCTTAATGCTTAGGTAATATAAATCATCAACTACCGTTTAGGATCTTTTCCAAAATGAAAACCTACCTCAGAATACTAGGGTTCTTACTGATCTTCATAACCAAACAAACATAATCCTGTGTTTGACTACTTTCAGTAGGCTGGGTACTGGCCTGGGTATTTATCAGACATTTAATAAATGTGCACTGATTTCCATTTTCATTGTTTGTAAATGTCATTCTCTGTAGAAGCGAGCACCTGACCATATGACTGCTTGTTTTTCAAGTGGGAAAATGGTTTTAGAGTTGCATTTTGTATTTCCTCTATTCAAGGAACAGTAGCATTTTGACCCTAATCTTTTCTCTGATTAAGCATTTCAGCTGTTTTATAGACTTATCTGGTATTTCAAGTCACCAACACATAATACTACTTAAGAAATCAAGATATGAGGGAGGCTGAATTTATGTGCATCTGGCTTTTTGTGAGTTCTCTTGTACACCTTCTTCACCCCCACCTCCCCATCTCCAGCCTTCAGTACTAAATTGAGAATGGAATTTAGCAATCCATTTGATCTAATGATCTTTCGGAGTATATACCAATTTGACTCATTACTTACTGGCTTAAACAAACATTTGTTGAGCGAACCAACAAGTTGGATGCTGTCACAGAGTCTGTGGGCTTCCCAGGTGGCGCCAGTGGTAAAGAACCCGCCTGCCAGTGCAGGAGACGAAGAGATGCGGGTGCCGTCCCTGGGTCAGGAAGGTCTCCTGGAGGAAGAAATGGCAACCCACTCCAGTATTCTCGCCTGGAGAATGCCATGGACAGAGGAGCTTGGTGGGCTACAGTCCATGGGGTCGCAAAGAGTTGAACATGACTGAGTGACTAAGCACAGCACAGCCGCACAGCACAGAGTCTGTTAAAATGTTAACAGTTGCACGGGGTGTGTGTGAGCTCAGTACTTGGGTCTCACGTTGCCTCTGGAGCACTGCTTGGCATACTCTTTGTGCCTGGTATCTCGTGTTTGAAGAAGAGTGCACGTCACAGTTGCTTTGGACACGGTAGGCAGCGAGTGCTCGGGGCAGAGTGATCTGATTCATGGAGGGCATCTTTGCAAAGCCCCTGGTGATGTTCTGTGACCTGCTCTTTGCTGTGGACAAACCACTCACGGTGCTATGGTGGGAAGGGGAAGGGAGGAATAATTAATTTTGTGCTACTCTTTGCCTGCCATGCAAGGGGATTTATGGGACATGATTACTCAACATGTGTAAATGCTTTGAACTCAGCATAAAAAGTCTTTGTCTGGTCATGGTATTTTTCCACATAATAAAGTCTTGTGTATTTGTCAAGTTTGGAATAGGAAAACCAAGCTTGGCATATCAGATCTGGATGCCTTGGTGGAGAAAGAGAGAAAAGCCAGCAGAGCCGCCTTCATTGCATTGCCATTCCCATGACTTTTTCACTGGTTTTTGTTTGTTTTGGTTAGCAAAATAGCAACAAGAGAACCAAGGATAGTTCTGGACTATGTTAGCAGGACATTACACCCAGCAATCTTGAAGCTATTCTTCCACACTGCATTTGGGGTTGTCTTGGAAAAAGAAATACTGTAAAGCTTACATGGACACATTTGCAAACCGCTAAGAGAGTAAATCTTAAAAGTTCTCATCACAAGAAAAACAGTTCTGTGACTGTGTATGGTGACAGATGTTAACGGATGTTAACTGATCATTTTGCATTCTATGCAAATATTGAGTTATTAGTCTGTACACCTGAAACTAATAAAATGTGTGTCAGTTATGCCTCAGTTTAAAAAAAAAACTTACGTATTAATTTGCCCCACTTGACTGGTTTATGAATGTACAGTTTGTGAGGGCTGAAAAATCAGGAAATTGTGTGAAGGAGAGGGTATAGTTGCTTACAAGGAAAGCAGTTGCTTAATTGGATTATATTGCACAGATGGAAGAGAGGCAGCAAGCCTGGAAACGTGGAAGCATCATATGAGAGGTAAAGGGCTGTCCTTGACAAGCAGAACAGGATGAAACAAAATACATAAGCAAACTGTCTTTGAAAAGCAAAGACTCATTTTTTAAAAAATGTGCTAAAACAAGGTATTCTTATATACATTTTAAATGCACAAAAAACTATTAAATTTTAGCATATTACACATTTTACCCTGCTCTAGATGCTAAAGTGGCAATTTGAAAGAAAACTTCATTTGCTTCCTTAGCTTATAATAATTAGAATTTACAAATGCGATATGAAAAAGGAATTATTATGTTATACTGTCCTCAAAACCCTGCCTGACCCACATGAAAACAGGAGGTTGAATTTAGGGGTTGAATATGGATTTGGGATTTAGGTAAACCTTTATTCTAACTTCATCTCCCCACTTACCAGTCCCTTCACGTGGACAAGTTACTCAACGCCTTAAGTTCTATTTTCCACAGTCGTAAAATAGGGATAAATAGCTACCTCACAAAGTTCTAGAAGGTTAAATGACTTCGTGCATTTCAGTCGCTTACCACAGTCCCTCCTAATAATGTGGCAGTTGCTTTTTATTACTTGCTGGCTGTGTGGAGCAAGTGTGTTAATTCCCGTGATCCTACAAGACTGTGAAGTGCGTGTTAACTATTATCTTTATTTTATAAAAAAGGAAACACAGACCCAGAGAAGAATAAATGCTAATTATACTATCATCATTTGCATGACCTACTTTTACTGCCTGATAATAGCTTTGATAATGCTACTAAACAGAAGGAAGCTTTTTGTCTACTTAAGTTTGTTGTGTTTCATCTAACAGAATGGATAGGAGAGGGACAGTCTCTAATTCTTTTCTCTTACCTGTCACTGTCTCAGCCCAGCCTGTTTCAAAAAATGAAGAAAGAAGACAACTTTAGGTCATGAAATTGAGGAGAGGTAGCATAAAGAAAATTTGCTTAGAAACAATCAAGAGTGAGAATAAACTTTCTTTTCATGACCTCCACTGGGCTTCCAAGGAGTGTCCTTGTGGTCTTCTTTACTACTTTTTGGGTGCAGAACTCCAGATCAAGGTAATTGTGGGAAATGGAAAGGGCAGTAGACCGAGATCCAGGGTTTTCAGTGAAGGAAAGTTGGGCCCTTCACCGAGGTTGCATGTTCTCTGAGGCTCTGGCTGACCCAGCACCCACCCTAGGTAGGACCAGTTGCATGGCTTAGCCCACAGGGCTGCCATTTTTTCCTGAAATCTGTGACCTGAATCATTTCTGAAGGGCTTTCGGTTGCCACCCTCGCCCAGCTGTCTCGTTTGCTTCCGAAGCATGGTGTTTTCACAGGCAGTGACGGATCCTCTACCGTCGGCCATGTTAGGGGTGTTGCGTTCAGTTCTGTGTCCACTTTCGAGAGGGACCTTGTCGGTGACAGTGATGGGTTACGACTGGGTCACATGGACATGGTCAGATTTCAGCTCCATCGTTCTGGACTCAGGATCGCTTCTCAAGGCGGGTCATCAGGGAAGTGGCATGGGTGTGTGCATCTCAACGTCTTGGGGAGCAGTTCACAGATTCCCTGGTGGCTTGGCTGGTGAAGAATGCGCCTGCAATGCAGGAGACCTGGGTTCAATCCCTGGGTGGGAAGAGCCCCTGGAGAAGGGAAAGGCTACCCACTCCAGTATTCTGGCCTGGAGAATTCCATGGACTGTATAGTCCATGGGGTTGCAAAGAGTCAGACAGGACTGAGCGACTTTCACTTTTACAGGTTCTTTGAGAAAGAAAAGAGGAATCGGGGCATTAGAAAAACCAAATTTGGAGAACTTTAGGGGGAGGTTAAAGTATTTCCAAAGAGTAGACCCAGGATTGATGGGTAGAAGTTATGAGAAAGTGGATATTCCTTAAAGCATTCGAAGGAAGAAATGCCCACCAGTGAAAAGTGTCCAAAAGGGGTATATGTTCCCACATGAAGTGGTGACGTTCTCAGCATCAGAAGTCCCTTGACTGTTTCCTGAAAACCCCTGTTCTATGCAGAGTATTGGAGCAAATTAATTCTGAAGTCCTTGTAAAAGGAATTCCATCATAGAAAGTTGGAATCTGTCTGGTTACCATTGTCTCTTCTTCTTCCACTCCTAACAAATAAGTTCCTAGAATACAGCAGTGCTATCTTTGCAGGAGTACCTTTTTCCTTCATCAGTCACAGAGAATACCGAATATATTGTTGTAGGACTTTTTTTTTAACACTTTATGTTTCAGAGTTTTTCTGTAATAGTTCTTAAAATTCAGTCTTTTGGAGTTTTTTTTCTGTAATGGTTCTTAAATATCTTTTTTTTTTAATTCTGTTTTTCTAACCTCTACAGTAAATTCCACATGTTGCTGTGCCAATGTTTATTTAGCCATTTCTTTACTGCTAGTATTTTGTTCTTATCAAACAGGTGATCATCAACATTCTTGACCACGCCTCCTTGTATTTCCCTGCAGTAACCATCTAAGGGTTTTTTGAATTCTGCTTCTAACTAAGGAATGCAAAACTTATCAATTGTGATTCCCCTTGCAAAGGCAGAGAAATCATAGTAGGAGAGGTGAATCCAGACATTCTGGGTGGCACACTTGGAAACAAAATAGGAATGATTGTCACACACTTTTATAAAATCACAGTAGCTTAATGTGTTCCTGGTGGTTTCAGAAACATAAATTTAATTCTGCCACCTGGCAGAGTGATTAGCTTGAATAGGCCTTTTTGTCACCCCTCTTTCTATCTGGTGGAATCTAGAGCAGTGGTGAGCATATACTGGGCCCTTTGGTGCATAACAGTTGGATTTCCTCTTATTCTGCCGTGAAGGAGGAACGAAAAGGCACCAAACCCTGAAGCAGGATTTGCTAGAGGGTGGCGGGGGACCCTAGGGTCCTGGTTAACGATGCTGATTCCCCGGCCAGCCTCCAGACCAGCAGGAATATAGCTGGGAACCCACAGTTCCTATTATTATGCTCCCCAAGGGATCTGACTGACATACACCTAGTTTGAGAAGTGATTTCAAGGAACCAGAAGAGCCACACCCGACAAGCCTACAGCAGAGGGAAGATTTTTTCTGGGAGGGAAGAAATTACTGTTGATAAGATTAAGAATTTTTTTTTCTCTTTTCTGAAAATATTTAGATTAATCCTTAGCTGAAAATAGTTTTGATAATGTTAGAGCCATTGTTTGGGTAGGTCTTATTCAACCTCTGGTTATCACGCATGTGCTACACATCATTATTAGATGAGGCTTTATTAGATAGGTATGATTTCTGTCTTCTGTTGAAAGCTAGTAATTATGTATAATGTCCTTAAAATGCTATATTTATATTTACCTGCCTTTTTTCCCCCAGGCTGCTCTTTATGGATGTGGCTGCTGGGCTGAAAATACTGGAGCTCATAATCCCTACTCCACAGCTGTGAGTACCTCAGGTATTTGCTGCTTTCATGACCATTTTTCATTACTTCAACCTTGTAGGTCATTTGTTGATTGAAAACAGGGTTTTTATGTAAACACAAAGTATGTGCTAAGACACCTCATGGACCAGAACACTGATGCTTGAAAGATCTTTGATACTTGGAAATTTTTGAGAATTGTTTCACAACATAAGTATCACAGTATAAATGGTTTGCTAACACTTTCAATACAACTTTGGGGTTAGCTAAAATTTAATTATATTTTTAATGGATTTTTTTTCCCCTAATGACTCATGATAGTGCCAAATTTGGATCAAAATGATATAAAAGTAGCAAGGCATTGAAAAAACTAAGAGGTCATTTCCAACATTTTTGAGTAAAATGTTGACTTACAAGGTGTATTTCAAAATATATAGCATGGCATATACTTTTGATAAAATGTAGGTCCTCTTTTTGTATTTGTATTAGAAGAGTCTTTATCATTTAGATAATGTGTGTGTGTGTGTGTGTGTGTGTGTGTGTGTGTGTGTGTGTGTGTGTGTGTGTGTGTGTGTGTGTGTGTCCAGAGAGTGCATCTGAGTGAGCACAATGGTTGTTTAGATCCAGGTTTTCGTACACTTGAAGCTCATGATGTGGTTGACATGTGTGGTTGACATAATAATATGGGTTCACCCCCTTTGCCATGTCATCTCTCAAGTCAGAGTCCTAGGACTTTGGGCCGGATGTCCTCAGGCTTTCTCAGGAGGGTAGGTAGATATGGCCGCCTTTCTTTCCTGTCTTTCTCTGCTTTCTTCCACACTGTTTTCTGCCCCACCATACTGACCAGCCACCCTGTCCAGTCGCCTCCTCTCTTGCTTGCTCCTGCCTCTCTGTGGTCTCTATGGCTAGTGTCGATCTTGGACCTCTCCTGGTTTCTCCTGGGCCCTTGACCTGCTCCTCCTTCTTCCCACTGCTAGGCACCCTGGGTGTGGGCCTCTGCCAGCTTTTCTTCATCTCACTGTGTGCTTCCTCTTGGTGATTTGGCCGTTTCAGTGGTTATCTCTTAGAGTGCTGGCTTCCATGTCTATCCCTACTCTGTTTTTCATGCTTTAAGACCACCTTAGTCCTTTCTGTCTTCCTGTTGGACACATCCCTGTGGGTATCATGTATGCACATGAGATTCAGCAGCACAAATAAACACCTTTTTTCCTTATTCCCACACTGTGGCCACCTTTCTCCTGTATTCTTTGCCTCTTTTATTGCCATCATTATTTTGGGTTTCCCTGTGGCTCAGCTGGTAAAGAATCCATCTGCAGTGTGGGAGTCCTGGGTTGGGAACATCCCCTAGAGAAGAGAATGGCTACCCACTCCAGTGTTCTGGCCTGGAGAATTCCATGGACTGTATAGTTCACAGGGTTGCAAAGAGTAAGACATGACTGAGCGACTTTCACTTTCACTTTCTGTAACCCATTTAGTCAGACTTGAATTCTTGGTACCATTCTCAAATTTGTAGCTTCTTTCCATTTCTTCTGACCTGACCCTGTTATTTCAGACCCCTAAACTGCCCACCTGTTGTAGCAGCTTCCTGACCTTGGTCCTCTTCTTGCATTGGTGGAAATATTTGATTTTGAGCCACTCAGGTGAAGTCCAGACACAAATTAATGTTGAATCTAAATCATACTAATACAATAGACCAAAAACTGTTTTCTAGTTTGAAGAGATGAGCACAAGGTAATAATATGAGTTAATTTTTAATTTAATATTGCTGGCACATGAAAATCTTTACACGTAATACTTAGGAATTAGTATGGCATAATTAATGCATAATTATGTATGCATAATTAAGTATGGCCCATGTCTATGGAAAATTGTGGTATTTGAATAAATCAAAGTCTAAAACAGATGATTCATTGTTTCATTTTCATTTTCCTAAAGAAGTATCAGTTGGTATCGTGTGTTGTGTTGACTTTATTTTTGATCAATATGTGGTTCAGCAAGTTGGTTTATTGCTTTTTAAATGTTACTCTTACGTCTGCATGTTAGGAGAATTCTACTTTAAGCTGGAATTCTTAGAGCCTACTTGACTATGTCAGTTTGGAAAAGAAATTCAGTCTCCTTAGGGTTGTCCATCTCCCTTCTCTTTTAAATTAGTGACGTGAAAGTTGGAATAGGAGTGCACTTTATTTATTTATTATTTTGATTCTGTGAAGTAGAATGCAGTAGGGAGGGGGGTAAACTTAAATTGTAAAATTAGGGTCTTTCACCCTTCCCCTTGAATATTTCATTCTTCGCTCATCTCATATCCACTGAAGATAGTTTTATATGATTAAAGATAACTTTAGGTTTCTAGTCTAAGATATCTAGTGTAGCTGTTTAACTTTGATGCCAAGCCTATCATGTTATAGCCTCCTTAAGTTTAAGGACTAAGATCTTAATGACCCAGATAACCATGATGTTGTAGTTATTCATCTAGAGCCAGACATCCTGGAATGTGAAGTCAAGTGGGCCTTAGGAAGCATCGTTATGAACAAAGCTAGTGGACGTGATGGAATTCCCACTGAGCTATTTCAAATTCTAAAAGATGATACTGTGAAAGTGCTACACTCAACCTACTAACAAATTTGGAAAACTCAGCAGTGGCCACAGGACTGGAAAAGGTTGGTTTTCATATCAATCCCAAAGAAGGGCAATGCCAAAGAATGTTCAGACTACCACACAATTGCACTCATTTCACATGCTAGCAAAGTAATGCTCAAAATTCTCCAAGCCAGGCTTCAGTAGTATGTGAACTAAGTATTTCCAGATGTTCAAGGTGAATTTAGAAAAGACAGAGGAATCCGAGATCAAATTGCCAACATCTGTTGGATCATCAAAAAAGCAAGAGAGTTCCAGAAAAACATCTTCTTCTGCTTCATTGACTACACTAAAGCCTTTAACTGTGTGGATCACAACAAACTGGGAAATTCTTCGAGATGCAAATACCAGACCACCTTACCAGCCTCCTGAGAAACCTGTGTGCAGGTCAAGAAGCAACAGGTAGAACCAGACATGGAACAATGGACTGGTTCCAAATTGGGAAAGGAGTAAGTCAGGTTGTATATTGTCACTCTACTTATTTAACTTCTATGCAGAGTGCATCATGTGAAATGCCAGGTGATGAAGCACATGCTGGAATCAAGATTGCCAGAAGAAATATCAATAACCTCAGATATGCCGATGACACCACCTTTATGGCAGAGAGTGAAGAGGAAAGTAAAAGAGGAGAGTGAAAAAGCTGGCTTAAAACTCAACATTCAAAAAATAAAGATCATGGCATTCAGTCTCATCACTTCTTGACAAATAGGGGGGGAAACAATGGAAACAGTGATAGACCTTAATTTTTTGGGCTCCAAAATCACAGCAGATGATGACTGCAGCCATGAAATTGAACAACACTTGCTCCTTGGAAGAAAAGCTATGACAGACCTAGACAGCATATTAAAAATCAGAGACATTACTTTGCTGACAAAGGTCCAACTAGTCAAAGCTATGGTTTTTCCAGTAGTCATGTATGAATGTGAGAGTTGGACCATGAAGAAAGCTGAGCACCAAAGAATTGATGCTTTTGAACTGTGGTGTTGGAGAAGACTCTTGAGAGTCCCTTGGACTGCAAGGAGATCCAACCAGTCAGTCCTAAAGGAAATCAGTCCTGAATATTCATTGGAAGGACTGAAGCTGAAGCTCCAAAACTTTGGCCACCTGATGCAAAGAGCTGACTCATTAGAAAAGACCCTGATTCTGGGAAAGACTGAAGGCAGGAGGAGAAGGGGATGACTGAGGATGAGATGGTTGAATGGTATCACTGACTCAATGGACATGAGTTTGAGCAAGCTCCAGGGGATGGTGAAGGACAGGGAAGCCTAGAGTGCTGCAGTTAGTGGGGTCACAAAGAGTCAGACACGACTGTGGGACTGAACAACAAGTCATCAGCCAACAGAACATGAGGCTAATAGAGCAAGTCTCCAGTTCTTTCCATATGTGATTGCTTCACTCTTGTTTCTCCTGGGGCTGTTGCTATGGGGTTGACAATGGAAACACATGGCAGAGTTGGGTGAGTAAGTTAGAAGAAAGGTGGAACACAGAGTTTTGCAATTTTTTGGTTAAAAAAAAAAACCCAGGGAGAGGGAATCGGGAGGGAGGAGGGAGGGGGGTTCTGGAGGGGGAACATATGTATACCCATGGCAGATTCATGTCAGTGTATGGCAAAACCAACACAGTAAAGAAAATTTAAAAAAAAAAAGGACATATGCCTTAGGCTGTTGTAGAAAATCCAGAGACCTGGCCTACATTTTAGTTTTATAGTTCTTGGTAGATGATTATTGAAAGACAGAGGGAAGATAGCTAGTTATGGTCAAGGTAGGACTCTCCTAAGGCCAGACAGGTGATGCGGTTATTAGCCTGAGGGATAAACTCCAGCATCTTGTGGGGAAGAAGTTAGAGGGCAGGAGCTCACCTTGCAAACTCTGACTAATATTATGGCATCTTGGAAATTTGCTGAGCTCAAGAGGGAGCAAAGGAAATATGTAGGTTCTTGTTCCGATTCTTGATTCACTGGCTGAGACATCCTAGCAAGTAGTTATTTATACAACATGAATAGTATTATCTTAATATCTGTGAGGATTTAATGAGCTGATCTATGATCTCTAGAACTTACTCATCTTGTGTAACTGAAACCTTGTGAATTTTGAATGACAACTCTCCATTTTCCTCTTCCCTAAACTCTGGTGGTCACTGTTTTACTCTCTGCTTCTATCAGTCTGACTATTTTAGGTACCTTATTTAAGTGGGATTGTGCAATATCTGTCCTTCTGTGACTGGCTTATTTCACCGAGCATAATGTCTTCTGGGTTCAATAGTGTTATGTATGGCAGGATTTCCTTCTGTTTAAATGCTGAATAATATTCTTATGTGAATATATCACATTTTCTTCACTAGCTTATTTGTCCAAGAGCATTAGTTTGTTTCTACATCTTGGCTGTTGTGAATAATGATGCAGCTAATGTGGGAGTGCAGATACCCCTTTGAGATCTTGAAGTGGAATTGCTAGATCATGTGATAGTCCCATTATTAGTTTTTGAGGGATGTCCATACTGTTTTCTATAGCAGCTGAACCATTTTACATTCCTACCTCCTGTATAGGAGAGTTCACATATCTCTGCATCTTCACCAACGTTTGTCTCTTGTCTTTTTGGTAATACCCATTTTAACAAGTGTGAGGTGATATCTTGTGGCTTTCTGTTGCATTTCCCAGATGATTAGTGATGTTGAACACCTTTTCATGTACCTATTGACCATTTCTGTGTCTTTGGAGAATTGTCAAAGCCCTTTGCCCATGTTTTAATATTGATCTTGTTTTTTTTTTTTTTCCTGCTGTTGAGTTGTAGGAGTTCTTTGTCTATTTTGGATATTAATACCCTATCAGTTATGTGGTTTGTAAGTATTTCCTCCCATTCCATAAGTGTCCTCTTCATATTGTTGTTGATTGCCTTAGTTGTGTTGAATCTTTTTAGGTTGATGTAGACCTCCTTGTCTATTTTTGCTTTTGTTGGCTGTACGTTTACCATGATATCCTAGAACAAAATATACCCATGCAAGACACTTACACTAGAGGGGGAAAAGACTGCCAGTTATACTGACGCACGGCTTTGTCATCACCTAACACATGGCTATTACTTTGCAAGTACTGAACTAGGGGTATTCTCCCAACAAGAAATATTTGCTTCCGTGATAACAAGGTCATGCCTCTTTGCCATTTTCATGCATTCCTATGTATGTAATCACTTTTTGTTTGAATTCTGTATCAGACTGTAATCCTTTTGAAGACATTGAAAATGGCAGTTAAACTCAACACATGGAGTTCCAACATGGAACGCAACTCAGCAGAAGGGTCAGCAAGGGTTAGCAGATGGGAGCAGCTGACCTCCAGAGGCAGAGCTGGCTGTGTCCCAGCTGCTGCCTGCAGCAGAGCTGTGGGAAGATACTGTCAACGGCAGTGTAACTCCTGATTTCTGAAAATTTAAAATGTGAAAAAAGAGTGTGCCCTTCTCTTATTCTCAGTGTTTTTTGTGAAAATAATTTCGAGTTTCCTTTAAATAGTGACATAAGCTCTTGAGAAAAGGGGCTCTGTGATTAAATTTGTGTTTCCTGAGTGCCTGGCACAGGGCTTTGCACTTAGTAAATGCTTCATAGACAAATTAAAATTAAAAAATATGTGTGTATGGGCAACAGTCTTATAACCATCAACCTCGTTCGGAGACTGGAGCATAATTATTCCAACCATTAAAAAGAAAGAATAGTTATGTAATGTGGTAGAGGTGCTAATTATTGCATGATGGCAATCATATTACAGGAAATAAATGTATGAAATTAACATATTGTACACCTTAAATTTGTACAATGTTACATGTCAAATATATTTTATTGAAGAAGAGAGAAATGTGTATGTGATTCTTCCCTCTCGTAGAAGGATTCTAAGATTATTCACCATGAAATTTCCTTAAATAGCATTTGAAAATTTGATTTAATTTTCAAGAATTGGATTTTTCAGTAACACATCAGATGTGTAATATAAGATATATTTGTGGTCTTTCTCTGGCTATGGAAAGGAAGAGCAGATTGAGGATTAGAAGATCAGAAGGAGGGAAAAAGCAGGAGATGACGTTTATGCTCTGGCTGACCTCAACATTAGTCCTCTGTTACTTGTCTGTGCTGTCTGGCTATTTTCTTAAAGAGAAACAGCAAGTCCAGGGCTTTTGTGGCAGTTGACTAGCGATCAGGAGACAGCAGCTGCAGTCTGCCTTTTCTGGTGTTCTGTCATGAAGAACGGTCTGCTACCCGATAGGAACCCTAGTGGTTTCTGACTTTCTGGGTTCTTTGATTTTCCAAGTCTTAGCTGTTTCAGAAATCAGAGGGTGGCCCTGACTTCCTAAGAGTAGGTTCAGAGGTGGATGGGATAAAAAAAAAATGCGAAGAATGAGACCAGGCTGCTGCTTTGCTATATTTCTGAGCCAGTGAGTGGTGTCTCCTCTGCTCGGAGAAGAATGTCAGTATGTCACCCCTTCTTGGTTCTATCTCCCGACCGGCACCCAGATCCTTCTCTGCCCCTCTGCAGGAGGTTTCCTGTGCGTCTGTGCTTCCCAGATGCCTTTGTCAGGAGGGCACAGCTGGCTTCCCTATGAGGGTGGAGTCCCAGGAGCCAGTGGGACCTCACCGCTGAGACGTCTACATGTGTCCTGGAGTTTGTGGTTTCTGGGGCCCAGGAGGGAAGGGGGGGCAGGCAGGAGGCCATGCTTCTGTTTCCTTCTCAAGAGAATCTGTTATTTCTCTTTAGTGCTCTGTCTGTCACAAGCGCTTTTGGTGCCTGTCTCTTGATTACCATCAATAAAAGCCCTGTTCTACTCTGGACCCTGGGTGCAGATCACCTAGGGGTCCAACCTCCTTTCCAACTCTTCTCCCTATTTTGCAGCTGTCTTTCAAGGTGACTCTTCAAGGAGCTGCCTGTATTTCATGTCTGTTATTTTACTTAGTCTTTTCCACTCATTGAACTCTTTTTTTTTTTTTTTTTTAATACTTATTTATTCCTTTTTGGCTGTGCTGAGTCTTCACTGCTGGGCAGGCTTTTCTTTACTTGCAGTGAATGAGGGCCGCTCTCTGGTTGAGACACGTGGGCTTCTAACTGCAGTGGTTCCTCTTGCTGCGGAGCACAGGCTCTGGGTGCACAGGCTTTAGAAGCTGCAGCCCGTGGACTCAGTAGTTGTGGTTCCCAGGCTCAATAGTTGTGGCTCACGGGCTTAGCTGCTGCATGGCATGTGTGATCCTCTCAGATCAGGGATGCAACCCGTGTCTCCTGCATTGACAGATGGATTTTCCACCACTGAGCCATCAGGAAGTCCACTCATTGACTCTTGTATCTACTTTAGTCAGGCCTCTTCCTCCATTCTCCCAGTCGGCTCTTGTCAAGATTTTCAGTCACCTCCAAAGCCCAGTGGTCATCCGTTAGTCCTGTAAGCAGTGTGTTCTCATCTCCCTGACCTCTCAGTGCCCGGAGGCCTAGCCCTCTACCTTTTCTGTGTCTTTGAATACTCGCTGCCTTGGTGTTCTCATCCAGTCCAATGGCTAAGTACCATATGCATGCTGAATTCCACATTTTTATCTCTACCTTGGTCCTCTTCCCAGAACTCGGTATTTTAACTGCTTCTCCAAAGCCCCTACCTGTGTGTGTAATGGGCAACTCAGTTCGGTTCAGGTCAGCCACTCAGTTGTGTCTGACTCTTTGTGACTCCATGGACTGCAGCATGCCAGGCCTCCCTGTCCATCACCAACTCCCGGAGCTTGCTCTAACTCATGTCCATCAAGTTGCTGATGCCATCCAACCATCTCAACCTCTGTCATCCCCTTCTCCTCCCTCCTTCAGTCTTTCCCAGCATCAGGGTCTTTTCCAATGAGTCAGTTCTTTGTGTCCAAAGTATTGGAGCTTCAGCTTCATCATTGGTCCTCCCAAAGAATAGCCCATCCCACTATGAGCTCTTGATGTTGACCTTCCCTCCCCAACCTGCTTCTGTACACAGCAAAGGGCACCTACAGCCTTCCATTATCTCAGGCCAAAATCTTGGAGTCATGTCTGACCCTCTCATCTTTTATCTCACCCATGTCCACCCCAGCAACAAACCCTGTCTACTCTCCTCTGTAAGTGTATTTAAAATCCAACCATTTCATAACACCCTGGCTGCCATCAGCAGCTTCAGGGTGTTGTCATCTCTGATCTGGGTTGTTGCAGGAGCCCCCAGCTGGTCCCTTGTTTTCTGCTCCTTTTCCCCTTTATTCAGTTCTCAGCAACTCCTCAAGCAGGTGAGGTTTAAACCTAACTCAAATCACGTGTCATACCTCCTCTTGAACTGTCCAGCCTGTCCCTTCTTAGAGAAAGGCCTTTACGTCTTAGAGAAAGGGCTTTACTCAGGGCTGATGAGGTGCTGCCCACCTTCCTCTCAGGCTGCAGCTCTTGCTTTTCCCCTCTGCTCACTCAGCCGCTTCCCTGTGCTCGGACTTGCCAGGGACACTGCCACTCCCTTTAACTCTCTACCTTGAGTATCTTGGGCTTCCCAGGTGGCACTGCTGATAAAGAACCCACCTGCCAATGCAGGAGACATAAGAGATGTGGGTTTTCTCTTACACTGTTGGTGGGAATGCAAACTAGTACAGTCACTGTGGAGAACAGTGTGGAGATTCCTTACAAAATTGAAAATAGACCTGCCATATGATCCAGCAATCCCACTGCTGGGCATACACACCGAGGAAACCAGAATTGAAAGACACATGTGTACCCCAATGATCACCTCAGCACTGTTTACAACAGCCAGGACATGGAAGCAACCTAGATGTCCATCAGCAGATGAATGGATAAGAAAGTTGTGGTACATATGCCCAATGGAATATTACTCAGCTATTAAGAAGAACACATTTGAATCGGTTCTAATGAGGTGGATGAAATTGGAGTCTATTATACAGAGTGAAATAAGTCAGAAAGAAAAACATCAATATAGTATATTAACACATATATATGGAATTTAAAAAGATGGTAACAATGACCCTATATGTGAGACAGCTAAAGAGACATAAAGAACAGATTTTTGGACTCTGTGGGAGAAGACGAGGGTAGGATGATTTGAGAGACTAGCATTGAAACATGTATATTACCAAATGTGAAATAGATCACCAGTCCAAGTTTGATGCATGAAACAGGGCACTCAAAGCCAGTGCACTGGGACAGCCCTGAGGGATGGGATGGGGTTTCGGAATGCGGGACACATGTATACCCGTGGCTGATACTTGTCAATGTATGGCAAAACCCACCACAATATTGTAAAGTAATTAGCCTCCAATTAAAATAAATAATTTTTTTAAAAAGTGGAAAGCACACACACACAGAGACGTGGGTTTTGACAGGAGAGCCTGGCAGGCTGATGGTGCATAGGGTCACAAAGAGTCAGACACAACTGAGGCAACTTCGCACGCATACACCTGAGTATCTACACCCCTGCCTCCACCTCATCAGCTCTTGATTCAGATAAGTCACCTTCTCATGGAGGTCTTCTTCTACCACCCCATTTTAAACATGTAAACCTTCCCTCAGTCACCTCCCCCAGCCCCCTCCCATATTTTATTTTTTCCCATAGAATGTGTCATGTCTAATGTCTTATATCTTTTGTGTCTTTATGTTATCTTTGTAGTCTACTCCTCTCTGCTATATGAAACTCCATGAGGGTAGGGATTTTCCTCAGCTTTGTTCCCTGATGTCTGAATGGTGCTCATCCGGCAGAGTCTCTGATGTTTTTTGAATGAATTGATGTTAATTGATATGAACAAACAGATATACTAAGGTGTGTCTTACCTCAGACTGCTATAAAAAAATACCGTAGGCTGCATGGTTTAAGCATTTATTTCTCCAAGTTGTGGAGGCTAAGAAGTCCAAGATCATGGTGCCAACAGATTCGGTTCCTTCTGGCTTGCTGCCGGCCAGCTTTTTGCTGTGTCATCACATGGTGGTGGTGGGGGGGAGAGAGAGAGAGGGAGAGAGATGGAGGCAAGGACAGAGGAAAAGAGGGAGGGAGGAGGGAAAGAGAGAGAGAGGAAGAATGGACATGAGTGAGCTACCATCTCTCTTCTTCTTACTGGGACACTAATTCCATCATAGGGGGCCCACCCTCATGACCTCATGAAACCCTCATTACCTCCCCTAAGACACCACCATCACCTTGGGGTTAGGGCTTCAGCATCGCCTTTCTGGGGGCACAACAGGTAGGGTGAGTTAGGTAATGCCCAGCTGAGTCAGGGCTGAGAGGAGGTAAGTACAGAGTTGGGAGTGGTGTATTCTGATGAGAACAGAAGATCCCTGAAGAAGAGGGGTGAGTGCAAGGTGTGTGGGTCTTAACCTGGGGTCCTGTTGAGTGCTCTCTGGATGGTCTTGACTAAGTATTGAAGTTTTCTTTTGTATGAAAAAGGGGACCCTTTGAAGAGGGAGATGCTCATTCTTTTGGAAAAGAGGTGAAGACAGAACTTTTATCTTTGAGGTTGCTCTGGGATGATGAGTGATGTTTCACACAGAGAGAGGCAAGAGTGGCCCAGGGGCTGGCTTTTCTGGTGGGGTCCAGGTTCTTCAGTCCACCCTAGCTCCTTTATCTGCCTGGCTAGGCAGTGCTCTTTCTCACTTAAACGGCTGACAGTGTGGCTTCTCAGAAGCTTCTTGTCTGTATGAAACATTAAACTTTCATAATCTTTTATTATGAAAGCATAATAAAAAATTAAAAAGCAGAGACATCACTTTGCTGATAGAGGTCTGTCTAGTCAAAGCTATGGTTTTTCCAGTAGTCATGTATGGATGTAAAAGTTGGACCATTAAGAAAGCTGAGTGCTGAAGAATTGATGCTTTTGAACTGTGGTGCTGGAGAAGACTCTTCAGAGTCTCTTGGACTGCAAGGAGATCAAACCAGTCAATCCTAAAGAAAATCAACTCTGAATATTCTTTGGAAGGACTGACGTTGAAGCTGAAGCTCCATTACTTTGGCCACCTGATGTGAAGAACTGACTCCTTGGAAAAGACCCCGATTCTGGGAAAGATTGAAGGCAGGAGGACAAGTGGACGAAAGAGGACAAGATGGTTGGATGGCATCACTGACTCAATAGACATGAATTTGAGCAAGCTTTGTTGGTGATGACAGGGAAGCCTGGCTTGCTGCAGTCCATGTGATTGCAAAGAGTCAGACACAACTGAGTAACTGAACTGAACTGAATCTTTTGCACTCCAGATTCTTAGAGGGCAGACACTTAAGCTGAAGTAATTTGGGATTTAATGTGTAAATGTCTTGAGAAATCTTTTTGTGTGATTTATGACTTCTAGATGTGAGCATAGATAAAACCCTAATATATTTATAAACATCATCATCTTAAAACCACTTGACTCTTTGGTATGATTGGTTAGTCGAGGTGGGGAAGAAATATTGTTCATTTACAGATGACAGAGTAGATAAATTCCCAGCACATTTCCCAAAATTAAAGTAGTTATGTGGGGCGGGAATTCTATTCTGCGACCATTGTTTACTCTAATTAGGTCACTTCATATCCGATGAACTATTAATATATTATTTCCTGCTTTTGGTTCTGAATTTTGCTAGGTTATTTCCTAGGAAACCAGCTCAGTGTGACAGCTTTGGTTATCATGTATTTTGGATGTTTTATTAATAAATGAGTGGATTTTCCCCTGATTGTAAAATAATACTTGGTCATTGAAAATAATTTAGAAAATGAAATTTTAACCTTGCTACGATGTGATAATGTGTTAATATTTTTGGTGGATTTTTGATAGATAAAACAATCAACAGTGTCGTTTAGCTTGTTAGTCTTTGTCCATTTAGTATTCTATAATGAATATTTTTATGATGATTTAGATGTTCTTCAAAACCTAATTTTAGATGTGAAGGGTATCTTTCCCACATACATGAGCTCAGGGATTTTGCTGTTATGTAAGAAGACTTGTAGCTGCTCTCAAGCTATAACACAACAGCTGTTTTAGAGGCTCTTATCTTGTGCTGTGTAGTGTCTGGCTGTGATACAAGAGAAGACAGTCCCCGTCGTCAAAGGGGATGAAGTCTATGGCCTTTCTTGTTAATACTGGGAAATTTCTTGCTAGTCTAGAAATACGTTAAATAAAGACTTGCTGCCCTGAACCAGGCTCTGCTGTGTCGACACAGCTGAGGGATGCTCCCTGCAGAGCCTCCCAAATGGACCTTGGCATACTGGCCACCTGACTCCTTTTGCTGCCATTAGTACCTCTTCCTTCGTGCCACACACCCTCTCCCCAAAGGCCCGCCAAAACCAGTTGCTTTTAAACTCAGCACCGCCATGACATTCGTATACGCTCCTAAAATGTCTCCAGCGGCCCAGGAGAGCTCAGGACTTCATGAAGAAAAGTAGGTCTTTCTGAAAGAGACTGTGGACTTAGGTGATGGTACATCAAGTGAGCTCCAAGATGTTCTTTTAATGCTTGCACTTTCTCAGATTATTTTTTTTTGCGGGGGTGGTGGGGGTGGGCCAGAGAGTTATTTTGCATCGCTTTGCTGTTTCCTGAAAGAACAGACTTCGAATTTGAAGACGCAAGGTAGGAACAGAAGCTTGAAATCAAGTGATGGGTTAAAGTGCCAGCGCTCTGATCCTCATGTAATTCTCCCTTTGATTGTTCCCACTTGGAAGAACGCCTTTTCCTTCCCATTGTCGAGCTCTACCTGCTGTCAGTCGGAGAGGGAGGAAGCCGAGCCGCTTGTCAGAGCCTTTCTGAGCCGCCTTCATATGGTTCGCAGAGACAGAGCTGGGTTTGCATTTCTTCTTTCATTCAACGGGAGTCCCTTTCATGTTTGCAAATTGAAAACGCGTGTTTTGCAGTGTGGCGCGAGGATGTGTGTGCCCTCTGGCACACCTGTTTCTCGTTTCCTGACTTGAAAGCACAAGCCATCAAAAGGAGCAGAACAACAATTTCTTTCTGACACGCTGCTCCGTGTTCCCTACTGGAGCGAAGGCCTTCGTGGCTTCGCCATCTTGGGTCCCTCTGAAGAAGGTTCTCGTCAGAGGCAGAGTTCACTCGATTCTGACAGTGCGCTTGACAGCACAGGGCCGTTTGGGGTATGATTTTGTGGTGGTGGTGGCGGTGTTCTTTTGCTGCTCAGGAAATTTACTTGAACTAAGATTGATTTTAAAAAATACACAGAAAGGTCTTAAACATTTTTAAATATTAAATTTAGCTGGGCAGCGTCTACGTTGGAAGCATCTATGTAAGCTGACCGGTGAACCAATTGGCCAGGAAAAGGGCTTGGTGGAGCATACAAATGTTTAAATTCCAGAGCTCTGTTTAACATAAATCAAATATTTCCAAAGCATTACTTCAGATTTGTGTCTACTTTAAAGTCTTGCCAGCTTAAATGACTGTGAGGCACAATATGTTGACTTTGAGTTTGCAAATTGATAATTTGTTGCTATGAAGGTTGTACATGGTATAACTCATCACTTTCTGAAGGTACATAGTATGTCTGATGTTGCAAGCTGTCATGAAAAAGCGATGCTCGGGAATTCAGGCCTTGAGCTCTCAGATGCTTGAAGTTGGAGCTTTGCTTCCTCTTAAGGTTTCCCTGGACACTTTCCGTGTGAGGCACATGGTTCTTTAGACCCAAACTTAGTTTAGGCTTTCTACTTCTGAGAGTTATTTGGGATAATAATTTTAATGATATATCTTCAGAAACAGTTTCCCTGTTTCTTTTTTGTTTAACACCCATTCTTTCCACAGTTTAGCATGTATGAATCACCTGTTAAAATCCAGATTATGTGGGACTTCCTTGGTGGTCCACTGGTTAAGAACTAGGGAAACTAGGATCCCACAGGCCATGCAGCATGACCAAAAAAATGCAGATTATGATCCAGTGGGTCTGGGAGAGGCCTGGGAGTCTGCATTTTTCATATGCTCCCAGGTGATACCAGTGCTGCTGGTCCATTTTGATGGGCAGAGTGGTGCTGTTCCCAACCGTGCCTTGCCTGTAACACTCATCCCATAGAATTTATGTCTCATTGTTTTTTGGTGGATCTAAAGCTAAGGCAATGTGGTGTATATCCTTGACCTTTGGTATCCCTGAGAGCTTTAACTATCCCTGATAGTCCACACGTGACCATATGGGCCTACATGGATAGGCACCACTTAGGAGGGATTATAGTGCTGGCACAAATGATATTGCTGTTTTCTGACTCATCTGGGACACTCCTAACCTTGATACAAATTAAGCTTGTTGTTGCAAACAGAGGTGGATAAAACAGCCTGCCAGCTCTAAAAGGTGTGGCCAGAGGGGTTAGAAAGATACAATGCTGGATCAGAGGCATTTTAGTTTAACCAGCACTGCCATGGTGGCTGGTTAATTTGGGCCAAAAGGTTTATTGGTGAATCATGGAGGAAAAGTGGAGACACTTAAAAGTGTAAAATGCAGAACTGTTGTTTGCATTTATATTAGTTTATTTTTGTATACATGTCTTGGTCCTCGTTAGTGAATAACAACATGATCGAGCCTACAGTATCACACATCATGACTGAAGGATACCTTGCATTTTAATTTTCAGAAAATTTTATTCATATCAAGAAAGTATACTTGTTTACTGTATTTGTCTTTGATTTTGATGAAAAAAATATTTTTACAAGCATTGGCTAGTAGAAAACATGGATAATCATTTAAAAAATCTGAGTTAGACAGGAAAGAATTAGAGATTTCTTTGAAATTCCTCACTGGCATTTCAGGTCTACATGGACCCACATTGACTGGAAGAGGAGGTGTGCCCTTAAGGTGGTTGGGATGCCATGGGCTTGGGAGTCAGACTTGGGTTGGAACCATAGTGGAGGGAGCCAGGTAGGAAGGGTGTGTCTGCCTATTCCCAGCAGGACTGGAGCATCTTTCTTTATGGAGGAGAGACTTACAGATACCTTAATTACCATTGCTGTTGTCACTTTGTATCATTGTACTTCCTGTTACTTGGGATTCAATGTTGCATGTTTTGTAATACTGAGGAGTTCTGTTTTCTGCATCTACTTCTCTGTGTTCTAGCCTTAAATGACAGTGCTTTCCTGATTCTTCATAATTTCCTGGTAAATTATATTTGTTGTAATCTATCATAATAGTCACTGTTTACTAATATTGATGATAGAACAGTAAGCTCCTTATTGAATTCTGCTAGGATGGTATGATGGTGTGTTCTTGGAAATACGGAGTATTTGCCCCATGTAGCCAAGATAGATAGTACAATTTACGTCAGAGGACAGTAAGGATTTAAGATTTACTGAAATATATATCTGCTTCTGCTTTACTTGTTAGGCTTCCTTTTTAATGTTGGCATAAATTTTGTAGGATATAGAGATATTCTTTCTTAAAATTGGAGGACAATTGCTTTTCAGTGTTGTGTTGGTTTCTGCTGTACAACAATGTGAATCAGCAATAAGTATACATATATCCCCTCCCTCTTGAGAGATGCAGTATTAATGGAAATATTTTTCCATTTATTTGTCTTACATGTCTTCATTCATCTGAGTTGTCTTAGTAGTTTTGATTTCTTTTCACATCTTAGTAAGAGTTCCTTCTTTGGAGCCTTTCACATTAGTGTTACAGCCTGTTTGTACCTGGAATAAGCATACGCACAACAGACTCAAGTTTCTGCACAGCCCTGGGCTTTCCTCAGAACAACTTTGATAGGTTAAACCCTGTCCTTGTCATTCAAATTTATGGATATGTTTCAGAACTCACTATGTGCTTTGCTGGGTCATCAAAAAAGCAATAGAGTTCCAGAAAAACATCTATTTCTCCTTTATTGACTATACCAAAGCCTTTGTGTGGATCACAATAAACTGGAAAATTCTTAAAGAGATGGGAATACCAGACCATCTGACCTGTTTCTTGAGAAACCTGTATGCAAGTCAGGAAGCAATAGTTAGAACTGGACATGAAACAACAGACTGTTTCCAAATAGGAAAAGGAGTATGTCAAGGCTGTGTATTGTCACCTTGCTTATTTAACTTATATGCAGAGTGTATCATGAGAAACACTGGGCTGGAAGAAGCACAAGCTGGAATCAAGCTTGCCGGGAGAAATGTCAGTAACCTCAGATATGCAGACAATACATATGGCAGAAAGTGAAGAGGAACTTAAAGCCTCTTGCTGAAAGTGAAAGAGGAGAGTGAAAAAGTTGGCTTAAAGCTCAACATTCAGAAATTAAGATCATGGCATCTGGTCCCATCACTTCACGACAAATAGATGGGGAAACAGTGGAAACGGTGTCAGACTTTATTTTTTGGGCTCTAAAATCACTGCAGATGGTGATTGCAGCCATGAAATTAAAAGACACTTACTCCTTGGAAGGAGAGTTATAACCAACTTAGATAGCATATTTAAAAGCAGAGACATTACTTTGCCAACAAAGGTCCATCTTGTCAAGGCTATGGTTTTTCCAGTGGTCATGTATGGATGTGAGAGTTGGACTGTGAAGAAAGCTGAGTGCCAAAGAATTGATGCTTTTGAACTGTGGTGTTGGAGAAGACTCTTGAGAGTCCCTTGGACTGCAAGGAGATTCAACCAGTCCTTCCTAAAGGAAATTGGTCCTGTGTGTTCATTGGAAGGACTGACGTTGAGGCTGAAACTCCAATACTTTGGCCACCTGATGCAAAGAGTTGACTCATTGGAAAACACCCTGATTCTGAGAAGGATTGGGGGCAGGAGGAGAAAGAGACGACAGAGGATGAGATGGCTGGATGGTATCACCGACTTGATGGACATGGGTTTGGGTGGACTCTGGGAGTTGGTGATGGACAGGGAGGCCTGGTGTGCTGAGTGTGATTCATGGGGTCGCAAAGAGTCGGACACAACTGAGCGACTGAACTGAGCTGAACTGGTGTGCTTTGCAGAGCTAAGTTTTATTTTGATCTTCATGTCTGGGACAACTCTCCTTCGCAAGTCCTGGATATCATCATTTACTTCATTTCTTTATATCTGTCATTGTAATATAAACAGTTTGGCACAGTATCTTGAGAAAAGAGTACACAGTTCTGTCTCCGCTCCTGCTTAGAATGCCTCCCTCCTTCTCACACCCGGTGAAGCCTGGCCCATCCTTCAAGGTGGAGCTCAGATGTCTTTCCTCTAGCCTCCCTCTTACCTCTCTTCCTCCCTTGCCCAGTCCAAAGGTTTACACCCTTCATGCTCAGTGGTGCCATGATGTCATGCAAGTACCATTTATGGTACCTGGAGCTCCTTGGGGAAGAAGCTGGTGCCCTAAAGATGTGGTTGGTACTCAATAAATAAACATCTATTGAATTGATCTCTGTTACCCACTGCATATTTTAAAGCACTGTCAAATAGATTCTGTTTGGCAAAGTGACTTAATTGTTCCTCATTGAAAAACCAGCGCTTAGTGCTCCTGCTTGTTTAAGAGCTTCAGACATTCATGCTGAGGGCACTGCTCAGAAAAGAAGGGTGGATTAAATTTAGCGTAATTTAGTTTTGATAAAATTCATTGCAGTTTTCACAACTTTCCATGATTGTGGTAATTTAGAGTACTCTGAGCTAAGTAAGATAGGCACTTCTCAAACTGACTTCAACAACAAGGAGTGCAGTGATTTCACAGAGGAAGAGGTTCCGAGGTAGGTGGACGGCAGGGTTGGTTGCTTCAAGGCTCCGTTGCTGACATCAGGTATCCAGTTCTCTCTGTCCCTTACTTGCTCTGCAGTCATCATCACTGACCTCTTCATCAGGCTGATGGCAGAACAGCTACTGCATTGCTAGAAGAACTCATGACATAAAAATTGCTAGAAGAAGAAAAATCTATTTCTTTGTGTAGCTCTCTTCTAGGTGTGAGGAACATGTTTTAGATGCTTCCCAGCTCACTTTTCACATTTTGTTGGTTGAATAATGTTGAGTCACTTGCCCACTCCTGAGCTAATTGCCGACAAAGGGGATTACCCATGAACCTGTCATAAGCACACAACATGCCCTTAGGTTACGTTCATGAACCTGTGCCCCAACCACTAATGCCGAAGAAGCTGAAGTTGAATGGGTCTATGAAGACCTACAAGACCTAGAACAAACACCAAAAAAAAAAAAAAAAGTCATTTTCATCACAGGGAATTGCAGTGTTAAAGTCAGAAAGTCAGGAGATAGAGTAACAGGCAAGTTTGGCCTTGGAGTACAAAATGAAGCAGGGCAAAGGCTAACAATTTGTCAGGAGGCATACTGGTGGTAGCAAACACCCTTTTCCAACAACACAAGAGATAACTCTACACATGGACTTTACCAAATGGTCAGTACCAAAATCAGATCGATTCTTTGCAGCTGAAGATGGAGAAGATACAGTCAGTAGAAAATTAGACCTGGAGCTACTGTGGCTCAGATCATGAGCTCCTTATTGCAAAATTCAGGCTGAAATTGAAGAAAGAAGGGAAAAACACTAGGCAATTCATGAATGACCTGAATCACATCCCTTATGATTATACAGTGGAGATTCAAGGGATTAGATGGGGCTGACAGAGTACTTGAAGAACTGTGGATGGAGGTTTTACAAGAGTAAGTAACCAAAACCATCCCAAAGATAAAGAAGTATAAGAAGGCGAAGTAGTTGTCTGAGGAAGCTTTACAAATAACTGAGAAAAGAAGAGAAGCAAAAGGCAAGGGAGAAAGGGAAAAATATACCCAACTGAATGCAGAGTTCCAGAGAATAGCAAGGAATGATAAGAAGACCTTCTTAAATAAACAATGCAAAGAAATAGAGAAAAACAATAGAATGGAAAAGACTAGAGATCTCTTCAAGAAAATTGGAGATATCAAGGGAACATTTCATGAAAGGATGGGCTTGATAAAGGACAGGAACAATAAGGACCTAACAATAGCAGAAGAAATTAAGAAGAGGTGGCAAGAACAATTTGTTTGTATAGAATAACTATACAAAAAAGGTCTTAATGACCCAAATAACCATGATGGTGTGGTCACTCACCTAGAGCCAGACATCCTGGACTGCGAAGTCAAGTGGGCCTTAGGAAGCATCACTATGAACAAAGCTAGTAGAGGTGATGGAATTCCAGTTGATCTATTTCAAATCCTAAAAGATGATGCTGTGGAAGTGCTTCACTCAGTATGCCAGCAAATTTGCAAAACTCAGCAATGGCCACAGGATTGGAAAACATCAGTTTTCATTCCAGTCACAAAGAAAGGCAATGCCAAGGGATGTTCAGACTACTGCACAATTGCACTCATTTGAGCACTAGCGAAGTAATGCTCAAAATTCTCCAAGTGAGACTTCAACAGTACATGAACTGTGAACTTCTATATGTTCAAGCTGGATTTAGAAAAGTTAGAGGAACCAGAGATCAAATTGTCAACATCCATTAGATTATCAAAAAAAGCAAGAGAATGCTAGAAAAACATCTGCTTCTTTTTTATTGACTGGTTCCATATTGGGAAAGGAGTGCATCAAGGCTGTATACTGTCACCCTGCTTATTTAACTTATATGCAGAGTACATCATGTGTATGCCAGGCTGGATGAATCACAAGCTGGAATTAAGATTGCCAGGAGAAATGTCAATGACCTGAGATATGCAGATGATACCACTGTAGTGGCAGAAAGTGAAGAGGAACAAAGAGCCTCTTGATGAGGGTGAAAGAGGAGAATGAAAAACATGGGTTAAAACTCAACGTTCAAAAAACTAAGATTATGGCAACTATTTCTATCACTTCATGGCAAATAGATGGGGAAAACATGGAAAAAGTGACAGATTTTATTTCGTGGGCTCCAAAATCACTGAGGGTGATGAGTACAGCCATGAAATTAAGACACTTCCTCCTAGGAGGGAAGGCTACAACAAAACCTAGACAGCTTTTTGAAAAGCAGAGGCATCACTTTGCGACAAAAGTCTGTTTAGTCAAAGCTATGGTTTTTCCACTAGCCAGGTACGGATGTGAAAGTTGGACCATAAAGAAGGTTGAGTGAGTGAATGAGTGAAGTCACTCAGTCGCGTCTGACTCTTTGCGACACTAGGGACTGTAGCCTACCAGGCTCCTCTGTCCATGGGATTTTCCAGGCAAGAGTACTAGAGTCAGTTGCCAAATTTCCTTCTCCAGAAAGAAGGTTGAGCACCAAAGAATTGATGTCTTCAAATTGTGGTGCTGGAGAAGACTCTTGAAAGTACCTTGGACTGCAAAGAGATCAAACCAGTCCATCCTAAAGGAAATCAGTCCTGAATATTCATTGGAAGGACTGATGCTGAAGCTGAAGCTCCAATACTTTGGCCACCTGATGTGAAGAGCCAACTCACTGGAAAAGACCCTGATGTTGGGAAAGATTGAGGGCAGGAGGAGAAGAGGGTGATAGCGGATGAGATGGCTGGATGGCATCACTGACTCAGTGGACATGAGTTGAGCAAACTCCAGGTGATAGTGACAAACAGGGAATTCTGGAGTGCTTCAGTCCCTGGTGTTGCAAAGATTTTGACATGACTGAGTGACTGAACAACAACAGATGACTGGAGCAGCATGAACAAAATCAGGATTCTGTTAGGACAGAAGGAAATAACAGTTGTGTGGGTTAATGCCAGGATCCTGCTAAACTGACACTTACTATCATTTGGTGATTATCAGTAAGGATGATAACAGCAGCTATCATCTCTTGAGCACTTGCTATGATCGGGCACTGTGCTAAGTACTTTGTACATAATGATTACAGTTTTCAAATGAGAAAACTGAGGTTCAAATAAGTCAAACAGTGCCTGAGTACTGAAAGAATCTAAGCAATCTTTACTCAGTGATAGCAGAGAAATGTGAAAAAAAAGAGGGGCCAAATTGAAATGTAATCATCTACTGTCCTACTAGAAATGGTGAGGTAGATGTTTAGAGAGTTAAAAACTTATACTTATCACTTAAATCTGTCCTTACGAAAGCCATACCTCTTGCCATTATTTTTGGCTAACAGAAATTTGGCTGTGGAAATGGATGTTTTTGTTTTGAAAAATCAAATGCAGTAGATTAAAAAAAAAACCCACACCACCACAGAGTTTGTTTATATCTTCATTTCACTCAAATTGAATAGATGAAATGGGATCTGGCTGTTTTATATTGTTTATGTTATGCTTTGCTTCTTGGTTCTGGGGCAGGATTCCTGGTTCTGCTTGAATTTGTTTCCTTCTCAAATATCGTTTACAAGATGATTGTGGAAATTAATAACAAGAAAGTATTTCTGTGCAGTAAGCATTGTAATTGTCCTACTGTGACATAATACAATACTATTTTATTAGCATTATAAAATCCCTTTCAGTGTGTGTTCCCTGAACCTCAGTCTACTTTGTTCTTTTTTAGTCCAGAGGGAAGGAAAGTGATTTACATGAGTAACCTCTGTAATATTTTAAATGAAGGGTCATGTGAGGGTCTCACTTCTTTTCATTTCATTTAATATAAGGGCAAAGTATATGCTTGATCTATGTTTCATTTATGTGTAATAAAAGCGCCTATGTGAATAGAGTGCATGAAATCAAGATAAAGTTGGTTTTGCTCAGTGAAGCTATTATATAAATGGCATAGGTGTGTGTGGGGGGCGTGTGACTGTGTGTGCGTGCACGTGCGTCAACGGGGAGTGGTGTTATGTTCCCTGATGGATTGTTGTTCAGTCGCTAAGTCATGTCTGACTCTTTGCAACCCATAGACTATAGCATGCCAGGCTTCCCTGTCCTTCACTGTCCTTCTCCTGGAGTCAGTGATGCTGTCGAACCATCTAATCCTCTGTCATCCCGTTCTACTGTTGCCTTCAATCTTTCCCAGCATCAGGGTCTTTTCCAGTGAGTCTGCTCTTCGCATCAGGTGGCCAAAGTATTAGTGCTTCAGCTTGAGCGTCGGTCCTTCTAATGAATATTCAGGACTGATTTCCTTTAGGATTGACTGGTTTGATCTCATCTCCTTTAAGTCCAAGGGACTCTCAAGAGTCTTCTCTAATACCACAGTTCAAAAGCATCAATTCTTTGGTGCTCAGCCTTCTTTATGGTTCAACTCTCACATCCATACATGACTACTGGAAACACCATAGCTTTGACTAGACAGACCTTTGTCAGTAAAGTGCCATCTCTGCTTTTTAATACGCTGTCTAGGTTTATCATAACTTTTCTTCCAAGGAGCAGCTGTCTTTTAATTTCATGTCTGCAGTCACTGTTGACAGAAATTTTGGAGTCCAAGAAAATAAAATCTGCCCCTGTTTCCACTTTTTCCGCATCTATTTGCCATGAAGTGATTAAGCCAGCTTTTTCACTCTCCTCTTTCATCTTCATCAAGAGGTTCTTTAGTTCCTTTACATTTTCTGCCATTAGGTTAGTATCATCTGCATATCTGAGGTCGTTGATATTTCTCCTGGAAATCTTGATTCCATCTTGTAATTCATCCAGCCTGGCATATCGCATGATGTACTTTGCATAAGTTAAATAAACAGGGTGATGATAAGCCTTGATGTACTCCTTTCCTGATTCTGAACCAGTCCGTTAATTCCATGTCTTGTTTTAACTGTTGCTTCTCAACTTGCGTACAGGTTTCTCCGGAGGCAAGAATGGTGGTCTGATATCCCCATCTCTAAGAATTTTCCACAGTTTGTTCTGATGGATAGCTTCTGATTTTTGTTTCAGCCATCATAACATAAAATATTCAGTCCTTAATTAGGTGAGGTTACTCAGTCTGAACTAGCAGTCTGTAGTTGTTTGTTTACCTATTTGCTGCTTAACAAATCACTGCCAAATTTTGTGACTTAGAAAAAATAATCCTCTTCTTATGATTATATGTGTTAACTAGATCTCGAGTGGGTCATCCTTTTGTTGGTTTGCTTGCGGCTCTTGTGTGGGTGGGGTTAGAGCGTGGTTTACCTCGGTGTGCGTGGTGGCTCCCTCACGTGGCTGGTGCCTTGGTGGGCACAGCCAGAATGATGGGCTCAGCTGGTATGCTCAGGTGCTTTGGCTTTGCTATCTGCCCACGTCATATCAGGACTGATTCTGCTCTAACGTGGCCTCTTCCATAAGGCAGCTGGATTCTTCCATGGTTGCTCAGGACACTCAAAGTACAAACCGCTATCAAGCCTCTTTACGGTTTAGGCCTGGGACTTGCAATGCATTAGGTAAAGTTAATGACAGGGTCATAATCCAGATCCATCCTGCAAGGGGATTACATATGGGTGTGAATCCTGGGCAGCTTTGTTCATCGGTAGCCATCATTGAGGATTAGCTACTTAGTAACTCTTTTTTTTGAGTAACCATTCTTCTTTTGAGAACATAAAAACTATAGACCATCTCCCTAGAAGCATGCTTGTCACTACAGTTACCTGCATAAGCGTACATACAATTCTAGAAAAATTGCATGGAATTCCTAGTTGGAGAATCCATAATGTCCATGTAAGTACACCTAGTTTAACTTGTGAAGTTTAGGAACTCCTAAGCCAGTGATTTAAATAGTAACTTAATTATATTAAAATAGCTTCATATAGTAAAATTCTATTCTATGATTGCTTTAGTCTCTTAGAATGACCAATGAGTTATTTCCTGTTTTGTTTGTTTACTTTTTGCTGTTCTAAAAACAGTGATTTTCTTGTATTTAACTGTTGTATACTTGTGTATTTCCTTACATAAATTTCTAGAAATACTCCTTAAGACTCAAAAGGAATGATCATTTTGAAGGATATTGGTGGGTATTGACTAATTGTATCTTTTCTTATTAAGAACTTAGTTTTTTTGGTTTTTTTTTTAGGGCTTGTGAACTGGTGCTAAGCTCTTTTTTTTTTAAATTAAATTTTCTTTACTTTATTGTGTTGGTTTTGCCATACAATGACATGAAACTGCCATGGGTTTACATATGCTCCCCCTCCAGAACCCCCCTCCCTCCTCCCTCCTGATTCCCTCCCCCTGGGACATCTCGGTGCACCAGCCCTGAGCATCATCCCTGGGCTGGCGATTGATTTCACATATGATAATTAACATGTTTCAATGCCATTCTCCCATATCATCCCACCCTTTCCCTCATCCACAGAGTCCACAAGTTTCTTCTATACATCTGCGTTCCTTTTGCTATCTCGCATACAGGGTTCTCATTACCATCTTTCTAAATTCCATATATATGCGTTAGTATACTGTATTGTTGTTTTTCCTCCTGGCTTACTTCACTCTGGATAATAGGCTCCAGTTCCGTCCACCTGAGTAGAACTGATTCAAATGAATTTTTTTTTAATGCTGAGTAATATTCCATTGTGTATATGTACCACAGCTTTCTTATCCATTCGTCAGAATGGCATTATTGGCTACATATAAAATACCATATTACAGAAGTAAGTTATGAAACAAAATGAAATTAAATTCATTGAACTTACCATTAGCTTACAAATGAACATTAATAATAGTATCTACTTCCACTCTTTCCAAAACCCCTGCCTGTCCTCCAGAGGTAAAACTATTTTCCTGAATTCTGTATATCATTTTTTAGCTTAAAAAAAAGTATAATCGCATATGTGTATATCTCTAATCAATGTATTATTTAGTGTTATGATTTTTATTGAGCCATAGGAAGATGGTATTATGTGGTATACAGTCCTCCCTGACTGGCTTTTTTTCACTAAGTATTGTGTTTCCATAGTATTTGTCCATATAGTTGTTCTGTGCCCAACCTAGATAGTATATTAAAAAGCAGAGACATTACTTTGCCAACAGAGGTCCATCTAGTCAAGGCTATGGTTTTCCAGTGGTCATGTATGGGTGTGAGAGTTGGACAGTGAAGAAAGCTGAGCACCGAAGAACTGATGCTTTGAACTGTGGTGTTAGAGAAGACTCTTGAGAGTCCCTTGGACTGCAAGGAGATCCAACCAATCCATCCTAAAGGAGATCAGTCCTGGATGTTCATTGGAAGGACTGATGTTGAAGCTGAAAGTCCAATACTTTGGCCACCTGATGTGAAGAGTTGACTCATTGGAAAAGGCCCTAATGCTGGGAAGGATTGAGGGCAGGAGGAGAAGGGGACGACAGAGGATGAGATGGCTGGATGGCATCACTGACTCGATGGACATGGGTTTGGTTAGACTCTGGGAGTTGGTGATGGACAGGGAGGCCTGACGTGCTGTGATACATGGAGTCGCAAAGAGTCGAACACGACTGAGTGACTGAACTGAACTGAGTTGTTCATTAAAATAAAAGTATATTTTAATTTTTAAAATACTTTGTATATTGACAAATTGATACTTTTATTATTACAAAATATTTTTTATCTCTAGATAATCTTTGTTTTGGTGTTTACTTTGCTTAGCATTAATATACTCACAGCTTTCTTACACCTACTGCTTGTCTGGTATATTATTTTCCACCCAATTTACTTTTAGCCTGTCTTGTCTTTATATTAATATATGTTTCTTATAAACAAACTGGGTCAATCCCCTTTTAAAGTTAATCCACATTGATAATCTGAGCCTTTTACATAAAGAGTGTTTAGTCTACTTACACTTAATGTAATTATAGATATACTTGGAGTAAATCTACCACCCAGTTTTTTGTTTTCTATTTGCTGTTTGTTTTCTCTGTTCTTCTTTTCCTATATCCTTTGGTTTGATTATTTTTTAATATTTCATTTTCTTTTCCTCTGTTAACATTTTATTATAATTTTGTGTATTATGTTTTTTTGTGATTGCTCTAGATCTGCATCATTAATTTACCATAGTCTATGTAGAAAAATAATATATTACTTCACAAATGTAAGATTCTTTTAACAGCATAAATCCATTATTTGTTTCCCAGGCTTTGAGATCTGGCATGTATTATAATGTTCAGTTCAGTTGTTCAGTCATGTCTGACTCTTTGCAACCCCGTGGACTGCAGCATGCCAGGCCTCTCTGTCCATCACCAACTAATGAAGCTTGCTCAAACTCATGTCCATTGAGTCGGTGATGCCACCCAGGCATCTCATCCTCTGTCATCCCCTTCTCCTCCCGCCTTCAATCTTTCCCAGCATCAGGGTCTTTTCAAATGAGTCAGTTCGTCACATCAGATGGCCAAAGAATTGGAGTTTCAGCTTCAGCATCAGTCCTTCCAGTGAATATTCAGGACTGATTTCCTTTAGGATGAACTGGTTTGACGTCCTTATAGTCCAAGGGACTCTCAAGAGTCTTCTCCAACACCACAGTTCAAAAGCATCAATTCTTTGGCTCTCAGCTTTCTTTGTTTGTGGGATGATATTAGCCTTTTTTTCTACAGTGGTGTACTCTCTTGGAATAAGCCTTTTACTTGCAGTTACAAGACTTGGATTTTAGAATCTTAGTTCTTCTAAGATTCTTCTTAGTTCTTCATGTTTCTTATTTGTTAAATTGGGATGACAATACCTTCCTTGCAAGTGAATTGTAGAGCTTTAAAGTGATAATATTCTGACAACGCCAGGTGCACGGAAGTTGATCAGTTAACAGTGAATCAGTCACTTTTTCTCTTCCCCCTTAAAAACAAATAGGTTAAAAAAACAATCTAAATACACTATTTAATGAAATATTTTAAAAAGGATTTTTTAAGTTGTCTGTTTATTGTGAGCCTCTTTTTTTTTTGAGGTATTAAAATTTCTTTTTTTTTTCTTTTTTTTTTTTTTTAGTAGTTTTGCCAAACAATGACGTGATATCACCATGGGTTTACATATGCTCCCCTCCAGAACCCCCCTCCCTCCTCCCTCCCCCCGGGAAATCTCGTTGCACCAGTCCCAAGCATCAATCCTGGGCCTGCTATTGCTTAGACATATGATAATTAACATGTTTCAATGTCATTCTCCCATATCATCCCACCCTTTCCCTCATCCACAGAGGCCACGAGTCTGTTCTATACATCTGCATTCCTTTTGCTGTCTCGCATGTTGGGTTCTCGTTACCGTCTATCTAAATTCCATATATATGCGTTAATATACTGTATTGTTGTTTTTGCTTCTGGCTTACTTCACTCTGGATAATGGGCTCCAGTTTTGTCCATCTGAGTAGAATTGCTTCAGATGAATTTTTTTTTAATGCTGAGTAATATTCCATTGTGTATATGTACCACAGCTTTCTTATCCATTCATCAGTTGATGGGCATCTAGGTTGCTTCCATGTCCTGGCTATTGTAAATAAAGCAGCGATGAACATTGGGGTACACGTGTCTCTTTCAATTCTGGTTTCCTCGGTGTATATGCCCAACAGTGGGATTGCTGGGTCATATGGCAGGACTATTTGCAGTTTTTTAAGGAACCTCCACACTGTTTTCCATAGTGGCTGTACTAGTTTGCAATCCCACCAACAGTGTAAGAGAGTTCCCTTTTCTCCACATCCTCTCCAGCATTTATTACTTGTGGATTTTTGGATTGCAGCCATTCTGAGTGGTATAAAGTGATATCTCATTGTAGTTTTGATTTGCATTTCTCTGATAATGAGTGATGTTGAGCATCTTTTCATGTGTTTGTTAGCCATTTTTATGTCTTCTTCGGTGAAACGTCTGTTAAGTTCTTTGGCCCACTTTTTGATTGGGTCGTTTATTTTCCTAGAATGGAGCTGCAGGAGTTGCTTGTATATTTTTGAGATTAATTGTTTGTCCGTTGCTTCATTGGCTATTATTTTCTCCCATTCTGAAGGCTGTCTTTTCACCTTGCTTATAGTTTCCTTTGCAGTGCAGAAGCTTTTAATTTTAATTAGGTCCCATTTGTTTATTCGTGTTTTTATTTCTAGTATTCTGGGAGGTGGGTCTCTTAATTTTAACCAGAAAGTTTTTTTTTTTTAACGTCCTAAATTGTTTATTAGGTAAGAACTTAACAAAGATTACTTTTATTAGTGGTAGCAGTGGAGCTGGAGAGTATTGTGCCTTTTCCAAGCTGCACAGTGAGAGCCACCAATAGTGTGGTGGATCTTGGGGCCCTTGCCCAGGCCGCAGTCTTTCTGCCTGCAAACATCAGCCCCCACACCTCCCTGTGCCTGTGGACTGGTTTGGTGATCCACTGGGTGTCAGGGTTTCTTCTGATAGCTTTATGGAATGAATCAATGATGATAACCTCAAAGAATTTGTATGTAGAATGTTCACCAACCCAGTAGGAATTCAGGACCCACAATGGCGGCCAGTGCACTCCTCCACAACCGACTCCAAGCTTGGAGCAAACTTGAGTTGGTTGACACCGCAGTGGACAGGCTTGCCGTAGGTGGCACCCTTAGGCACCCGGCGTTTGCGGCCCCCGCGGCGCACACGGATCCAGTAGATGACATAGCATTGCTTGGCCCTGTAGATCAGCCTGCGGGCCTTGTCGAGCCAGGTGGGGCGCGGTGCAGTGCCGAGAGCAGGCCGTATGGCCAGCAGCGCACCCGCAGCAGGAAGCACATCACGTCCGACTGCTTCTTCCTCTGCAGCTCCTGGGTGTACTTGTAGGCGCCCATGTGGGCTCACCCCGCACTGCCCCGTGTCCCAGTGGAACCCGCGCTGCGCAAGAGGCAGGAGAAACTCGCAGGACGCGGGGCCCCCAAGCCTGGATGGCCGACGTGAAGGGAGATTGTCGGCGAACGAAGCCTCAACCAGAAAGTTATTGACATTTCAGAAGTATTTCCAGCTATAAAATTTTGTCCCAAGGAATTTGAAACCATTTAAGACTAAGCCATTTATGTTTTCCTGGGAGGAACCTGAGATACCGAGGTCTTAAGTGACTCATTTCAGGTTCCATGGGCAGAGGTGGTTCTGCTCATCTCCCCAGTGGGACAGAAGTCCAGAGCGGAGAAGTACAGAAGCATCAGCCAGACATGGAATCAGTGCTTGCTGCTTCTGTGGTAGCCACTGGTCTAATGAAGTTCTCTCAGGGAGAGCAGTCTGCCCTTCACACACCCAGGGTGTTTTCCACACACATGCAGTAGTAGCCGTAGAATTGTATGGGCTCCAGCATAAGCCAAGGAATGCCACTTCCGTGAGGTGGTTTTCTCTGAATTTTTCTGCTGCTTGGCACCATTTCTCCTGGCCCCCTGATGGGAGTTGTGTTTAGATAACTAAATTGGGAAGATGTAAATCAGGAAGCAGGCTTCCGTTTCCTCATCTGTGCTGAGGCTAACAGCGAGTGTCAGATATGTCCTCACCTTGAGATGGGACAGTGATGAAGAGTCGGGCCCAGGGAAATATGGAACACTTCAAGCTTTGGGGTGGACACCTCTGTGTCGTCAGCCGCAGACCCCTGGCTCTCTGATATGGCAGACTGGGTAAAGGCTTTTCACACTCATTTTTTTGGGAAGCTCTGCTTTTGTGTGTAGATAAGATATTTGCACTCACAAAACTAGAGTTCTTTCCATTTATGCAGCTACTTGTGTAGATAGATCTTCTGTGGTTTGATTATACCTTCTCAATAAAGAAGACATGAATATAATAACTAATAAATATCAAGGATTAAGTATATTTAGCATACACACTAAGTATATTTAGCATATGCATTAAGTACATTTAGCTCTGTGCTCTAGATGAGAGATTTTCCTGTTTGTCACTGTTCTCATATATTTTTCTGTATTGTAAATAATTATGAAATGTTAAAGCATATATCACCTGCATCCTAGTTTGTAGGAGATGAGGTCTATAAGAGATAATTGTAAAATTGCTTTTTCTGTCGGTTATTTATTGTTTATAAGAAAAAACCTGAGTTGTTTTTGGCAGATTGCTGTAAATATCCACGGGGTGCTAATGGATTAGAGGTTAGAGAGAACTGAATACTGGGAAGACATTAAGTGTGTGTTGGTGCCCATGCCTTTGGGCTAGACTGGATTAGACATCTTCACCACTTATTGCATCTCTTTATAAAGCTCCTTATGTTTTCTTCTTGTATATAATAGGTTCCAGGTTTGATAACTATGGGGACACTGTGAAGAGTGAAATCACGTGTGTTCTATCATTTTTAAGGCAGCCCTCTCTTTAATTTCACAAGACAGGCTTGAAAACCAGAAGTAACCCAACTCCAAAATTGGCTGTAAATCCTCCGACAGGGAAAAGGTGACGTACTGGGTAATAAATTCCTTTGTTGAGAAAGAGATGTTGCAATAGTGGAAACTGAAGTCCCAAATGTTTCCTTTTAAATTTGGAAAGGCCTTTCCTCATTACTTATCTGTCCCTGTGGACTTCTAACAGGGGATGTGTTGAAAGATTTTCAGATGCCCACTCGCCACAGTGAGAGTGAGTGGCAGCATTTATAAGATGACATAAATACTTGAAAGTCATCAGCAAGCCTCGGACATGTGTGTTGTGCCAGGAGGAGTGATTGTGAGCTTTTGTGGCCCCTGATCCTGCTCTGGAGTGCAGGCAGCCTGGGAATGTGGGTTATTCTCTCCTGTGAATGCAGCTTCACTCTCCCCTACTGGGGACTCTTTCGATCAGTACGAGGTTAAAGTAGTTTGGAAGAAATAGAGAGTCTCCAGAAGAAGAGAAGGTCTTGTGAGATTAGGAGTTATACTTAAAAATCCTAATCCCCCGTTGAGGTCCTCTGGAGGAATTATATCCTAATCCTCTACCATGTAAACACTGCATTAAAACCCTACATCTGAACACTACTTTACTCTCTTGACACATTAAGGGCCTTTCAGTTTTCGTTTTGTAATAATCTGGCTCATACCTACCACTGCTGCCACCACTAAATGAGACAAAGATAAAGCAATTAAAAATTATCTTGAGATGCAATGAAGATGTGTCTTGAATGTCAGTGTGTCTCTGTCCTTAATGCAAATGCTTTTCAGTTTGCTACTTAACCTTTTGGAAGTAAAACATGATTTGACAATATGACTACTGGGCTGTTACATGCTTTTAATTATCTTAATGATAATTTGAAGGATACATCTATCACTAATGCTGAGGTGAAATACAAGATGGATAAAATAAAACACCTGGGTGGAGGTTGGGTCAAACAGAGCCCCTGTAGTGTTCATTCGTGAGCTCATATATGGGACAGTGAAGTGTATGAGACCAGCTCTCATTACAGGAGACCCTTCCTTGCCTTTCGCTATCTTACCTGAAGAGAAAGTATGGTGAATGCAGAAGTGTAACATTGATGTTGGGCATTGAACTTCTTGGAAAAAAAACGATAGGCGTTTATTACAGAAATTGGGAAAAATAAGAGAAGGAATACATATTAAATGAAAAATCATGCATAATCCATAATCCCTGGATAACCATGGTTAAAATGTTTCCTACCAGGCTAAGTGAAATCTTCCTCATATTATTTGTTTTGTTCCGATAATGCAAGGTTTACCCACATGATCATTTTGACCCTCGGTGAGGGTCAAGACAGCAGACTTGTAAACAGCAGACTTCAGAATTGCAAGTTAAAGGCTGAACTCCTTTTTAACTGTAGTCTAGGTTCTCAGTGATGATTGTCAGGCCAGCTGGGAATCACTGTATTCTAACAGAAACAAAATACAGAGAATAGGCTGAGGAGAGACAGAAAATCATAGCTGATGGTTTTTCTCAAGGCAATCAGAATCCTCACTGCAGTCGGACGTGCTGATTCAGTGCCCAGCCCCACACTGAATGTTTTATGTGTGTTGTCTCATTTTGTCCTTGTGAGGTAGTTATGACTCCTACCCCCCATTTCACAGTTGAGGAAACTGGGGTTTCAATGAAGAATCCCAGACTCATTCATCTGGATTCAGACAGCAGTCTGACTGTAGAACAGAAAAATACTAACCTCCTACTTTGCAGGAACTTGTGGCCTTAAGGTAGGGGTGTGTGTGTGGATGAGAGACGGAGAGGGAGAGAATGAATGAGAGAATTAGAAAATTGAATACACGGAATACAGAAGGTCTCTGAACAAGACCACAGTTCTCAGGTCTTTCCTTTGGTAAAGATACAGAGACGTTCTTTTGTAACTTGGCCAGTGTTAACTAGAGAAATGATGACGTTGATGGAAATGTCAAGATGAGGAAAAAATAAAAATACTTCATTAATTCTTTTAGTTTCCTTGGAATTGGCAAGTCTTGCTAGATTCTAAACAAACCCACAAATAAGTACTCTAATAATGGGTTTCTGGAAGTGGTTTCACGAGGCTCAGAGAAGTGGTCATCCTTTACACAGATAAAAGGGGCTCTTAATTATCTAAGACTCCATTTTTAGGCACCATAAGGATTTATTTTAATCAAAGTACTTGTATTTATTCAAGCAAATTAAAAAAATTTGGTTGATGGTAGAAATTAAATATGAATTTTCAAAAATAACTCACTTAATAAATAGTCTTTTTCATGTCTTCCTGCTAATGGTGTCTGATAAATACCTCTGCATAAACTTATCAGAAATTGTATTTGACTCAATGCAAAGAAGTGGTCTTCTTTTGGTGCAAAGTTTGCCGAGCTGTTTTCTTTCACCAGTAAATGGCTCTCTATGTAGATTAAGGGTGCATTTGGTCTCGAATGTCAATTGGCAGATGAACAGATAAGCCAAATGTGGTATGTACATAAGGTGGAGTGTTATTCAGCCTTGAAAAGGAAGGGAATTCTGAAACCTGTTTAAATAAGAAATGAGCCATGGGGACATGATGTTAAGCAAATTAAATCAGTCAGAAAAGGATAAAAGTGTATGATTCTATTTACATGAGATACCTAGAGTAGTCAAATTCATAGATATGGAAAGTAGAATAGCGGTTGCCAGGGCTAAGGAGAAGTGGGGTGGGGGGGGTTGTTGAATGGGTGCAGAGCTTCAGTTTGGGAAGATGGAAGAGGGCTGGAGATGGATGGTTGTGATAGTTGTACAATCTGAATAAGAGTGCCACTGAATTCTGCACTTAAAAATGATTAAATGGTAAATGTCATGTTTTATATATAACCAAAATAAAGAAAAAAAAGAAGAATGAATTTGGGCTTAAAGGAGAGAACTCAATTATAGAGGTTTAAACAGTTAGCCTTTTTTTGCTTTTGTATTAAATCCCATGTAACACAGCCTCAGAGGAGCCTGGGACTGACTGGACTGCTCAGCAATGCTGGGTGGCACTGGGCTGTCTCCTGTCTCCCACCTCTCAGCGGATGGGCCTTCTTGCTCATGAATGTCACCTCGTGGTCACAGGATGATAGCAGTGCTCGTTTAGCTGTGCACATGCAAGCATGGGAAGTTGGGTTTACTCAGATGTCCCAGAGACATTTAATGTAGCGCTTCCTGAATAGCCATATGCTCCTCTGTATTTCACAGCCCTGCTGCAATTGCTGAAATGTTGTGGCTATTCCTGGCCAGTGGTCTACAGTGGAAATGGTATGTGTGACCTCCAGGCTAAAGCTGTAAGGTGGCCTTTAGTAGCCCTCTCATTCTCCTGGTGGCAACATGATCCAGGAGGTGCAGTTATAGCTGATGGAGCCTCCATCGGCCTGGGTTTGTTCCTGGGTGATTATCTGAAGCATACTCCCTGGTGACCCAGGTATAACTTACAACATTAATGAGAAATATTTTTGTTGTTAAGCTACTGAGAGTTGGGAGTGGTTTGTTTTTGCAGCCTCATGTAGTTATTCTGGCTGATACTCCAGTGTGGGCTTTTGCCAGGTAAGTTTGATCAAGACTTTTAGGAGTGAGAGAATAGGTACGTGTTAATGAAGCATGGAATTTTAGTTGGATAAGATGGGAGTGAGGATCTGAGAGCAGTGAGGGATAGTTACAAAGCAGCGGAATTAATGGAATGGCATTTTTTGGTGAAGTGGGGGGAATGTTTCAATTAGAGTGGTCAAGAGATGAGTTGGAAAAATAGAAGGGGTGGGGTGATCGCAACTGAGACTATGGAGGAGTTAATATTACTGACTATGGCATTGTCAGAGGAGTGACCTTATGACAGTGTGGTTAATCTGAAGAAAGCATATCAGAAAATCCAGAAGCTAAGATATTGAGAGATTTATCTAGGTAGATATTAAAATCAGCAAGAATTATGAGAAGGTGTGGTGTTGGGCAGAGTAGAAGTAAGCTGGGAGCTTAAATCTCAAAGGAATGAGTTTGTAAATTTGAAACTGTGTTGATCCTCAGTCTTGAACGGTAGTGTAACTAATTCTACGTTGACAGGTTGTTTTGTTTGTTTATTGCATTAGCATCTTTAACTTTAAGACATTATTCTTTTGCCCTCTTCTCTTGCTTAGGAATATGTGATTTACCCGTTAAATTAAAAATGTTTTTTACAGATCTTTTTCTTTGAAAGTGAGAGTTGCTCAGTCGTGTCCAACTCTTTGCGACCCCATGGACTATATTCTCCAGGCTGAAATACTGAAGTGGATAGCCTTTTCCTTCTCCAGGGGATCTTGCCAACCCAAGGATTGAACCCAGGTCTCCCACATTGCAGGCAGATTCTTTACCAGCTGAGCCACAAGGGAAGCCTAAGAATATTGGAGTGGGTAGCCTATCCCTTCTTCAGCAGATCTTCCTGACCGAGGAATCGAATTGGGGTCTCCTGCATTGCAGGGAGATTCTTTACCAACTGAGATAATTTTCTTTGATTAGTTTTTAATATTTTCTCTTTGTCTTTGGTCCAGAGTTTCACTATAGTTACTAATGATGGGTTTGTTTTTATTCATCTTCTTTGGAACTCTGTATGTATCTTCAATTTAAGGATTTCCTTTTAACTTAAATTCCAATTTCTTATTTCTTCAACTTTTAATACCCCTTCCTCATTTTTTCCTCTTCTCTTTCAAAATGCCTATTAATATATTGGATTTTCTCGTTTTACACTTCAGGCTTCTTAACTCATTTTCCTTCTCTTTATCAGTCTAGGCTGCTTTTAATTTTTTTCCCATGGGTGTACATTCTAATTCTCTCTCTTGCATTGAGTTTTAAACATTTTTTTTTTTTTGATCTATAAAGTTTTATTTGATTCATTGAAAACTCTGCTCACCTCTCCCAACCCCTGGCTCCCAGACTGCCTTGCTTTGTGTTTTTGATAATGACTTCCCTTTCCATCTTTGTATTACAGATTTTTCCATTATGAGGCGTGTCAAACTAAGATCGCTGGGTCAAATCTGGCCATGGCCTGTATTTGCGTGCTCAATGAGCAAAGAAGGATATGTAATTTTTTAAAGGGTTGTTACAAAAATAAAACAGTATTTAACAGAAATCATACGTAGCCTTCAAAGCCTAAAATGTTTGCTTTATTATAATTTTTTAAAAATTTATAATGTTTGTCAGCCACTGTTCTGTTATCACCACTTCTTTGTTTGGCAATCCCTCTGTTTTTTCATAAGCTCATTCTGCCTTGTAAGTCTCTCAGTGTGTGTGTGATTTGTGGTTTTTTTATCATGAAGTCATCTTTAGTGTGGGTTGTGAATGGTTGAGGATCCCCACAAGAGAGGAAATATGTTATAATTCTGATGTCTTTGGGTGTGGAAGTCTCAGTAATAGCAAACCCACCAGGAAAGAGTGGGCTGGAACTGGTCTAAAGGTCGGGATTCATGGGAGAGACCTGGCTGTGGAGACTGGCTCTCAGTGGGCTGTGGGAATACCCAGGGGCCTCCTGGGTCCAGGGTTTCCATCTAAATCCCCAGGGTTGGTCTGTAAAGCACACAGTCAAGGCACAGGCATCTGGACTGGCTAGGGTGGCCATTCACTGAGTATTCAGTAGCCAGTCAAGGGTCCAACACCTTTGGGCAGATCTGAAAGCAGCAGCAGCACCTCGGGCTACTACCGTGTCCTCTGGCAGTAGCCCCAGGTAGGTGCTCAGTAACAGTCTGTTGTGTGCATGGGTGGGGGAAGAAGGGGACATCAAGTTTGTATTTTGGGGACTGATAAGTGTCAGACAGGAGTCTGCTGCCAACCTTTGCCCTAGACTCCTAGCCAGATAGGAAGAAGCTGGAGAGAGAACGCTAGTGGTGGTTTTGTAGACTCCTTTAGGATTTTCTGTGTAAACAATTATATCATCTACAAAAGAAGCAGTTTGACCTTTCCTTTCTGATCTTTAGGCTTTCTGCTTCATTTTGATTTACTGCAGTGGCTCGAACCTCCAGTGTATTATTGAATGGAAGTGATAAAAGCAGACATCATTGCCTTTTTCATGATATTAGGGAGAAACGATTCAGTGTTTCACAACTAAGTATGAAGTTAGTTGTAGGTTTTGCAGATGTTTTTTATTTTTTGAAATTAATAATTGAATTTAGAGGCTTGATCAGGTTGAGGTATAATTTTTTTGGTATGGGGCAAGACTATAGTACACTTTATAAAGGTGTAATTTCATCAAGGGACATGTATCTGCTTATATCTTTTTGTGATATTAGCAGCCATTGATGCTACTGCTGCTGCGAAGTCATTTCAGTCGTGTTCGACTCTGTGTGATCCCATAGACGGCAGCCCACCAGGCTCCCCGGTCTCTGGGATTCTCCAGGCAAGAACACTGGAGTGGGCTGCCATTTCCTTCTCCAAGGCATGAAAGTGAAAAGTGAAAGTGAAGTCGCTCAGTCGTGTCTGACTCCTAGCCACCCCATGGACTGCAGCCCACCAGGCTCCTCTGTCCATGGGGTTTTCCAGGCAAGAGTACTGGAGTGGGGTGCCATCGCCTTCTCCGAGCAGCCATTGATGATTATTGCTTATATCAATTATTACATTATGGATTATAGATGGCTTTATTCTAATTTTGTTAACTTCTTCATTTATTAACCAGGATACTGCTGTGGAGAGAATTTTCCTTTATAAACATTCTGGCTACCTTGCTATGCAGTTCCTATAGGAAGGCCAGAGAAATGCTTGATTGTTTTCTTTCATGTATTTGTTTTCAGAATAGTTAATTGGTTCCACAGCATCATCAAAGGTGTTTTTTAATAACATAAGCTATGAATTCACTGTTTGTTTCAGTTCATTTAGTTGTCTTTCTTATTAATGCTAAATAAGTGTGTACCTTTTTTTATTTTATTTTTTATTTATTTATTTACTTTAATTTTCTTTACATTATCGTGTTGGTTTTGCCATACATTGACATGAATCTGCCATGGGTATACATGTGTTCCCCTTCCAGAACCCCTCTCCCACCTCCCTCCTGATTCCCTCTCTCTGGGTCATCCTGGTGCACCAGCCCTGAGCATCAAACCTGGGCTGGCAATTGATTTCACATATGATGATTAACATGTTTCAATGCCGTTCCCCCATATCATCCTACCCTTGCCCTCTCCCATAGAGTCCAAAAGATTGTTCTATACATCTCTGTTTCTTTTGCTGTCTCGCATACAGGGTTCTCGTTACCATCTTTCTAAATTCCATATATATGCATTAGTATACTGTGTTTTTGTTTTTCCTTCTGGCTTACTTCACTCTGTATAATAGGCTCCAGTTTCATCTACCCGAGTAGAATTGATTCAAATGAATTCTTTTTAATGGCTGAGTAATACTCCATTGTGTATATGTACCACAGCTTTCTTATCCATTTGTCTGTTGATGGACATCTAGATTGCTTCCATGTCCTGGCTATTGTAAACAATGCGACGATGAACATTGGAGTATACGTGTCTCTTTCAATTCTGGTTTCCTCGGTGTGTATGCCCAGCAGTGGGATTGCTGGGTCATATGGCAGGTCTGTTTGCAGTTTTTTAAGGAATCTCCACACTATTTTCCATAGTGGCTGTACTAGTTTGCATTCCCACCAACAGTGTAAGAGGGTTCCCTTTTTCTCCACACCCTCTCCAGCGTTTATTGCTTGTAGACTTTTGGATGGCAGCCATTCTGACTGGTGTAAAGTGGTACCTCATTGTGGTTTTGATTTGCATTTCTCTGATAATGAGTGATGTGGAGCATCTTTTCATGTGTTTGTTAGCCATTTTTATGTCTTCTTTGGAGAAATGTCTGTTTACTTCTTTGGCCCACTTTTTGATTGGGTTGTTTATTTTTCTAGAATGGAGCTGCAGGAGTTGCTTGTGTGTACCTTTTTAAGTTCTTTTAGAATTCCTTATTTATCACTTTTCCTCTAGGTTTGTTGTATTCTTTGTATACCCATGTTTTCTGCTAAAATCTGAGGAAATAAACACATTCTTGCTTGCATGATTAAGAACAAAAGGAAGATGTATTGAAAGACTTATTTCTAATATTGATGAATAAAGAATGGACCTATTAACCTCTTAATCACACTTCAGCTGTATGAAAGTGAAAGTGAAAATCACTCAGTCATGTCTGACTCTTTGCGACCTCATGGACTGAACCCTCCAGGCCAGAATACTGGAGTGGGTAGCCATTCCCTTCTCCAGGGGATCTTCCCAACCCAGGGATTGAACCCAGGTCTCCCACATTGCAGGCGGATTCTTTACCAGCTGAGCCTCCAGGGAAGGCCTCAGCTGTATGGCAGCATGTTGTAAGAAACCTAAGAAATTGGTGGATAAACCACAGAAGTCAGACTCTCTTTGATTGGAACCTGCAGAACATACTTCTGGTGTCAAGGTTCCTATGTTAAAGGTGATATATGTCAGAAAAGAAGTCATAATTTTAAGTTTCTTGGAAAACAGCCAACCATTGGAAAACTCTGTATCTTCCTGTATAACAACAGAAGAAAAAGTCTCTCTGCCACATACTGTATATTGTTGATGTAATGTTAGCTTCATGTGGTTTAGCTGTTTGACGAGTCATGTGTGCATAACCTTCTGAACACCCATTTAGCTTATAATATGCCAATTTCCTAAAAATTATTATTGTTCTAAAGTATAACATTTCACTGTTCAACATCAAATATGTATACAAAGGGAATTAAATTTTATGGAGTTTTAATAAGTGTCAAAATGGTTTCTTTTCTATTAGCTTTAATTTTCCCCCAATTATAAAAATAATAGTGCAAAGCTTTAATAAAATAGGGATCACCATAATCCTACCTACAGTTACATATTAAATTGCATACCTAGATGAAGGTCTTAAGTATAGATACTCACAAAGAGATATTGAGATCTTGAAAGAGATTTACATTTACTTTACCAAAATATACAGTGAAGGTATTTCTGGCAGTCAGACTAAAATTCCAATATTTTGGCCTCCTGATGCGAAGAGCTGACTTATTAGAAAAGACCCTGATGCAGTGAAAGATGGAAGGCAAAAGGAGAAGGGAGCAGCACAGGATGAGATGGTTAGAAAGCATCACTAGCTCAATGGACATGAATTTGAGTAAACTCTGGAAGATGGTGAAGGACAGAGGAGCCTGGCATGCTGCAGTCCATGGGGTCGCAAAGAGTTGGACACAATGACTGAACAACAACAAAGATTTCTGGCAAAACATAGGTGATTTAAAAAAAAAAAGCATTGACAGGTTTTTAACAGTTTGATTTTTGACAATGAGTATGTAATATACATGTGTACATAATATACACATGTGTGTACATGCATATGTGCATGTGTATATAGGGGCACGGGGGGAGGGAGAGGAGGAGAAGTCTGTATATGGAAAGAAAACTTCTGAAATGAATGGAACTATTTAAAAATTTTCAGATTATATTTTTACAGTAGATTTATTGTCTAATGTCTGTCAGAGTACATACTAGCCAAACAGGACTGTGTGTTACATAGTTTGTGTTGGTTTAAATTTCATGAACTTAAGAACTTTTGATTAAAATATACACACTACTACATATGAAATAGGTAGCCAATAAGAACCTACTGTATGGAAATACAACATTTTTTGGCAATTATTCAGCAAAGGAAATGAAACAGAACCCTCAACAGTTCCTAGGTGGAGAATCTAAATTCCTGTCTTATGCGAATAATTTCTATGAAAAAGAGGAATTATTTTTATTTTCTTCATTTCAAGATTAGACAGTCCTATGTTTCTTTAGTTTCTGCCAAATCTCATTACTAAAGTTTCTAAATAGATTACGCATAGAAATCATTTCATCTATCAATGAATTATTTTCCAACATAACTACTTCTTGAGTGGTGCATATGGGTGTCTTAGTGCTACTAAGACAGGAAGGATGTTTAGTACTGCCCTTGCTCAACCGTTCTGGGTTTCCTTGGATTTTTAGGGTGTGGGGAGCATCTTGTGCGCACCATACTGGCTAGAGAATGTTCACACGCTCTACAAGCTGAAGATGCCCACCAAGCTCTGCTGGAGACTATGCAAAACAAGTTTATCAGTAAGTATAATGTCACAAAAACGTAATTTCCTTCTGAATAGAGATTGTTTTGCTGAGCTGTAAGCTTCATGAGTCAGGTATCATGTTTGTATTGCTAGACTGAAGTCCATGGACTTAGACACCCAATACACATTGGTGTGAAAAGAAATTCCATCAAAATAGCTACTACTGCATAAAATTTGCCATCTAACCAACAGAATGCCCAAGCTGTGAAACGTCCAAGATTAGAATGATACACAGTAGAATAAAATTCTACTAAAACAAAATTCAAACGACAACCTCCTTTAAAATCTTTTCTGTGATGCAGCTTGACTCTTTTTACAGTTGTCTAGAGTTGAGTTGAAATCCAGCCTGGCTCCATTTGCTGTTGTGAAGCTACATCTGGCTGGAAGAAGGGATGCCTTTGTCTAAGATTTTTGTATAACCTCCCAATTTTCCTATAGATAACTGTTACTTTTGATTAAAACTGTTTGACTCTGGATTTTCCCATCTTTTTAACATTGAACTTACCTCTGTGAAAGGCTTATGAAATTGTGTAAGAAATATAAGCCCTATTTCTTCTACGCTTTATGTAAAATGTTAAAAAATGAGTTAGAGTCAGAAGCCCTGAACACATAAACTAGGGAAAGAATATCACAGGGTTTAGTCTGGAGGGTGTCTCCAAGTAGAGAATTAAGAGGATAATATGAGGTGCGAATTATATGGTCAGGACAGCGCAGACAGGTGTCTAGGAAAACAGTCACCCTGGAAGGACTCATTGATGGCAGACTCCTAGAACTGGCCCCAGGAAGCCAGAAAAGGAGGGGCAGGAAGGAGTGTAGGCACAGAGACAGATATAACAGTGGGGTTAGCATGGCAAGGGCTCGACACCCACATAACTCTTACGTGGAACAAAGTTTCTGATGGACAGCAGGGCTGGATCAGCGGGGATCAGTGCTTTTTTTCCCAGTTTTTCCCACAATGTCCAGGCATCTAGTCACATCCCTACCCCAGCCCTACCTTGAGGGTGCTGGTGTGGGTCTGGTTAGCAAGGGTTGCCCCGATCTATCTTATCAAAATTTAGGCTTTACCTACTCGAAACACTTTTCATCTCAAAGTGATCTCTGCTTAGAAATTATGAAAGTCCATTCAAAGGACCAAATATAAGTTTTATAATATAAGCATGCAACTGATGGGCTAGATAGGGGGTTCTAGGGATGGGGATAAAACTGAATTACTTCCTCAGATTTATAAGCATCGTCGCTCAGCCCTTAGTGAGTATCATGCCCTTTTAGGGAAGATTTTAGGGTAGAGAGAGGAAGAAAAACAGATGATAGGCAAAAAAGAACTGGATTTATCTGAAGGAAGAAGAGAGTGAATAAGGATAGAAAAAAATTTCAATATGAAGAGATTCTGTAACGGGTGCTTGCTTCCAGCCATTTGACCTGAGGTTATGAAAATGTGAATAATGGTATGAACTACATGCATGCTGGGAAGAATCACCTGATAGCAAATTGTGAGCTGAGGGACGCGTTAGGAATGGCCTGTGAGGTCTGCCTTATTTTTCAGAAACAGGTTGATGACATTCACGTTACTCCATCCTCAAGTGTATCAGCATCAGTCTCATTGTATTGTTCTTTTGCTTTAACAGTTACCATCATGGAATGCTGGGTTGAAAGAAAACCAAATTCTTGGCCTTAACAACGTGTATGATGTATGAAATTTGCTGTTAGTTGTCCGGCCATACCAGATGCGTTCTCAGAACAGTGGGGCGGAGTGCTGAGAGGTGAAAACTCGGCACTTAGGGGAGGCTCACATCCTGGACACCCCGTGGTCATGGCACATGTCTGCTTCCTCCCTGTTGAGAGTGACCCGAAGCCTTTTACCACATCTGAAGGCGCAGATTGGCTAGCTAGTCTTGCATCTCCAGATTTGAGCTCCCCTCCTTTCTCTTCTGATACTTTGGTACCCTCACTTTTTGTATAACTTTTGAAACTACTCAGAGAGCTAGGGTGCAGTACTCTGTTTTCCCACAGGATCCCATGACCTAGTACATATTGAATCCGTCTTAAAAATCCCAGACTCTTGGAAAGGAGTAAGAAACTTTAGAGCTCAGTTTATCAATCGTGCTCACTAAATCATTGAAGCAACCTATTTTACAAGAGTTTGGTGACTTGTCCAAACTCAGCTGGTCAGTCAGTGGGTGTCCGTCTTGCAAGATCATGCTGCCCCTTCCTTTTATAAGTTAACTATAATGTGGACTATAGAAGACCATCCCTAGAGTTAGGACAGCTGGGTTCTGCTCTTAACTGTTTCTGACTCACTGAACCTAGCAAGTTAGTTAAGTTCTGTTTTGTTTTCTTTAGGGGAAAAAAAAAGTTAGACAATTTCTAAATTCCTCCACCATGCTAAATTTTATGAATTCTCTACTGGATTACACTTGTAAAATATGAGGTGTACTCATATTTTAATATGATTTTTAATCAGTTTATTTGGAGTTGGAAATGAGATTGGAAAATAAAAAAATTCTGGGACCACTTGAGAATTTTCAAGAAGCATAGATGATGTTTACGAAGTGTTATAACAAAGTAAATTGATTTTACCAGAAGCCTGGATGAGAAGCAAGGGGGTCAGATTTTTTTCCTGTTTTTTTTTTTTTTTTTTAATTATTGTTTTTGCCATACATTGTCATGATATCACCATGAGTTTACATATGCTTCCCCTCCGGGTCCCCCCTCCCTCCTCCCTCCCCCCCGGGAAATCTCGCTGCACCAGTCCCGAGCATCAATCCTGGGCTGGCGATTGATTAGACACATGACAATTAACATGCTTCAATGCCCTTCTCCCATATCATCCCACCCTTACCCTCATCCACAAAGTCCACAAGTCTATTCTATACATCTGCGTTCCTTTTGTTGTCTCCCATGTTGGGTTCTCATTACTGTCTTTCTAAATTCCATATATATGTGTTAATATACTGTATTGTTGTTTTTGCTTCTGGCTTACTTCACTCTGGATAATGGGCTCCAGTTTCGTCCATCTGAGTAGAATTGCTTCAAATGAATTTTTTTTTAATGCTGAGTAATATTCCATTGTGTATATATACCACAGCTTTCTTATCCATTCTTCAGTTGATGGGCATCTAGGTTGCTTCCATGTCCTGGCTATTGTAAACAATGCAGCGATGAACATTGGGGTGCACGTGGCTCTTTCAATTCTGGTTTCCTCGGTGTATATGCCCAGCAGTGGGATTGCCGGGTCATATGGCAGGTCTATTTGCAGCTTTTTAAGGAACCTCCACACTGTTTTCCATAGTGGCTGTACTAGTTTGCATTCCCACCAACAGTGTAAGAGGGTTCCCTTTTCTCCACATCCTCTCCAGCATTTATTGCTTGTAGACTTTTGGATGGCAGCCATTCTGACTGGTGTAAAGTGGTACCTCATTGTGGTTTTGATTTGCATTTCTCTGATAATGAGTGATGTTGAGCATCTTTTCATCATGGTTGTTTTTGAACAAACTTGGTTTTACGAATTGTTCTTTTTTCATGCAAACTCCAGCTTCACATGTGGAGTTCTTGGTGGCATTATAACTTACTGCCCAGTTCTCTACAAGTAATGTCATGAAAGGAAGTGAAAGTCGCTCAGTTGTGTTCAACTCTTTGTAACCCCCTGGATTATACAGTCCTTGGAATTCTCCAGGCTAGAATACTGGAGTGGGTAGCCTTTCCTTTCTCCAGGGGATCTTCCCAACCCAGGGATCAAACCCTGTATTGCACGTGGATTCTTTACCAGCTGAGCCACAAGGGAAGCCCAAGAATCCTGGAGTGGGTAGCCTATCCCTTCTCCAGGGGATCTTCCTGACCCAGGAATCGAACCAGGATCTCTTGTACTGCAGGCAGATTCTTTACTGACTGAGCTATCAGGGAAGCCCTAAGTAATGTCATAGTACATTTTTTAATTGGTCTGGCTCTCTACTAAATATGATCATTGATAAAATGTTATCTGTAAGAATCAAATTTCTCTCTGAATTTCTAAGCTAAATTGTTGATATCATCAACATACAGACTAGGTGACTATTACTGAAAAATTCTATGTGGTGTAATGATTTTTTTTTTTAAGAATGGGTTTTGCTCTGTGTTCCTTTATTTTATTCCTTTGGGGAATGTGCTTATACTTTTTGACATCATAGGTTTGCTGTCACCCTGTAATGATGCCATCAATAATTGGGTTTGAAGGGAGTTCACTTTTGTGATTTTCTGCCAACTCGAGAAATTATAATATTTGATATATATTTTCTTTTAATGACCAGCTTCTTAGGTAAAACCCTGATAATTTATAAGCATTAGCTTTCATAGGAGGAGCAAAAGTATATTGTTAACATTTTACCTTCTTATCTGAGTTCATACCTGATATTTCATGAGTTTCTTTATAATTTAGAAAACATAAAGTATATACTGGTCTCTTTACCAGTACATCTTTGGATTCTTACAAGGCTTTTCTCCATATTCTTCATGCATGTTTCTTCTTTTCAAGCCCTGAAATTTTTCTCAGAGAACTTATTTTTTGAAATCTATTAAAAAAAGATCTTTCTCCTTCATTGTCATAAATATTGTGATATAGCCTGTTGTACTGTCATGTCCAAATTGTCAAATAAAGAAAACGATAAATTAAGCATCCCCAAAGCATTATTTACCACTAATTGTTGGGCCCTAGGTTTTTATACTGTCAGAATTTTGGACATAGTTTTGTTTAATAAATATTCATTGAAAGCCATGAATATACTTTGCTGGCTCCTATGAAAGATTCACAGGTAAATATAACAGATAAGCCTTACTGTCAAGGAATTTGCATTGTAGGAGGAGAAAAAAGTCAAATGTACAGTAAATAAAATGTACGATGCAGTTTAAATGTGATATGTAAGTTTCATACTGAAGTAGAGGAAATATAGGGAGACTTCATTCCTGGCAATTTTGTCAAATGGAGATCCTAGAAATTTTGACTGCAAACAATCTAATAATGCTGGGCAAAATAGTAATGACAAAATCACTCTTTCAGATGAATGGGTTAGAATCTTCATTTAAGATATTCCTAGTTATATGAAGCTTCCAGGGGCTTGACAGAAGTAAATGAAAATCCTTCCTGAAGCAGTGCTCTTTCCACTCAGATCTCAAAGAAGTGCTCAACTTGAATTCAAAATAAGAGCTAAAGTTGAAATGAAACACACATGATGGAGAGTTACTATGAGAGAAAGTATGTCAACAAAAACTTTAACCAGACCACCAAAGACTAGACATTAGAGCCACTAGGTAGAAAATATGAAATGAGTAAGTTTTAGGCATTGCTATTTTTCAAAAGATACAGTCATTTTGGAAACATATTTATCAGTCTTATATAAAGCGGAACATGTGTGTGTCCTGCAACCCAGAAGTTCTAGCCCTGTGCTCCCATGCCCTGGGTGACACACACAGCAATATGTGCAGGGTTGTTTTTCCTTAACAGCAGAAAATGGAAACCACTCCAGTATCCATCAACAGAAGAGTCCGTGTGGCAGCGAAAAGGAGTGGATCTCAGAGACACATCCTTATGAAAGAACCTTAAAATCATAATACTCAGTTAAAAATGCAGTTTGCCAAGGACTGCAGTCAGCGCTGCAGCCATGAATATAACTTTGCAAAACCAGACACTACTAAGACATGCATGCATGGTAAAACTATATACGAGAGCAAGAAGTTATGGAAAAATAAATTTAGGATGGTGGTTTCCTTTGGGAGAGAAGACCTGGGGAGTCTAAACCATATTGATAATGTTGGATTTTTCTGGTTGTTTGGTAGATAAACGAACATTTGTTCTATTTAATGTGTTCTGTTAATATGCTACATGTATCTTCTTATGTTTTATGAAAACCTTCATAATTAAACCCTTAATATGTTAAGTAGGAAAAGCGGAGTTCAAAAGAAGCAGAGGAAGGGGTATCATATCTAGTAGATCCAGGGGAGTGTCATGAATGAGGTTCCTTCAGGAGGGAGATTCTTAGACCGGGTTTGTGAACAGCAAGTTATCTAACTTAACAAGCGGACAGAGTATATTAGGGAGAGTGGCGTAATTATAAATGAAAAAGAACACCCCAAATTGGACTTAACTGTATTGGAGAGAGCCACATAAGGCTTTGGCAGTGGAGTGCGATGGTAGGATGTGGGATGGATTGGAGGAGGGAGGCCCTGTAGGTGAAACTACTAATGTGAAAGCCATGGCAAGTAGAGAAGCAGAACTCGAGTGGATAGAAAGGAGAGTGAAGAGCCAGAGACTCTCAGCGAGAGAATCCTTGAGATTCTTGATGGATGACTGAATGGGACAAATGCAGTGAAAGAACCGTGGAAGTAACTAGAGGTTTGATTCTCTTGAACCTAGACTTACAAGGGTGACAAGAGGTTATAAAAATGTCACGCGTAGAACATTGAACACATAGAGAGACTGGGGTTGATTTTGACCGTTGTATTGGCATAGAGATGTTTGTAGACAAGACAGTCGGTTGGATATGTGGCCCTGGAGTTGAGAGGGGAAGTTGAGACTCTGGACTTGTCCTTGGAATTTATGGAATTTATGGCATCTTTCATAGAATGGATGATCCAGCTGAGGAGGGCCATATCTGCTTGTATGTCCTTTCCTCAAAGAGTTCTTTCCTAACCACCCTGCCTACAATTTTAACTTCTCTTACTGTGGTTTGTGTTTCTTCTTGACACTTACTTTATCTTGTACTTTATTATTGTTGTCTCTCTTAAGCATGGCACAAACTCTGACAGCAGAGATTTTGACCGTTATTCTACCCCGCCCCCTCATTGCAGTCTCCCCAGCAGCTAGAGGAGTGTCTAGCAAAGAGAACATCTGTGGAATGAATGATGGAGAAGGTAAAAACCTTTGAAGGTGTCTGCCTTCAGAATGGGTGAAAGTGTGACCTCTGAGGAGACAGGAAAGATGTATCAAAGGAGGAAGCAAAGGTATGACAAAGAGGACACTCATCTTGAAGCCAGAGACAATGAATTTTTGAAATAACCAAGGAGTTTCCGTGTGTTTAGAGGTATAAAGGAATATCAAGAAAAAGCTGTTAGGCCTAGGCAATAGGAGGCATGTGCACTGGCAGGGTAAGAAAAGAGGAACATCTCTCAACATCTGGGAGAGAAAGAGGACCAGAAATGATGGTCTTCCAGCCAAGGTCTTTGGTGATAAGCTGGATGGTTTGGAGTTCTGTAGATGACTGACATCTACAACTTTGCATTTCAACTGTGCACCAGCAGCACACAAACCTATTGAAAAGTGATACTTTGCCTTTCATCTTTTTTCTCCTTTAACTAGAGTGTATCTCATGGAGGATCAGCAGGTTGCATAATCAGTCAGCTTATTCTTCCCACGTGACCTAAGATACATATATAGAATCCCAGAATATTTTTAAGAGTGTAGAAATTTTACAAATCAGGATAAATTTAAGTGAGTGGGAAAATAGGGACAAAAGGTAAACAGAAGAAAGAGAGTAAGTGACTACAGTCACTTGACAGTCACTTTAGAAATGAATGTGATTTTCTCAGGGCCTTCAGGAATGTTCTTTAGGAAGCTGATGGTAGAGTTGAAAGACGCTTAAGAAATAATCATATATCTCACTTGGATGGAATCAGGAGGGAGATGGGAGGGGGTTCTGGAAGGGGAACACATGTATACCCATGGTGGATTCATGTCAATGTATGGCAAAACCAACACGACAATGTAAAGAAAAAAATAAATAATTTTTTTTAAAAAGGAAAAAAAAAAAAAAAAAAACAAGATGCAGAAAGCTTGTGTTGTAAGGCTGCAAGGAGAAGAATAGGAAGAGCGATTAGTCAGATTATACTCAGTGGAATAGTTGAAAGTTGTAAGAATTTGACACATTATTTTCTTTCTTTGGCTAGAGCGGGTGGTTAAAATTCCCATTTATTGACCCAAGTAATCATCATTTGAAAAGAAATAATTCATCTGTTTATTAAATGGAAAGTAGCACCCAGAATTGTTTTCTTAGTGCATGTTGAGGGTCAGAAACAATATCATCACAATTTCCAAGAAGCCTTGGGTTGCTTTCTGTGTTGTGGCGGACATGCTGCTCCTAAAGGAGAGTCTTGGAGAAAGCTGGGCCTTCCTGTCCTGGGGGGCTCAGTCGATTTCCTCTTCTTCCTCTCCTGTTACAAATAAGAAAAAAAGAAAAACTTGTGATTGTGTTAAATTACTAAATTGAACAGCAGCAGAGTAGCAAAATGAACTTATTGGAAGGAGTGGAAGTGGGTACCTGGCAACAGAGGTGTGACTTGGTTGGGCTTTGTGCATTCACAACACGTTGGTTTTTTCCCTGTGGCTTAGGTTTCCTGTTTACACAAGAGCTCTAGCCTTCTCTTAGAGCCTGGAAATCCCATGTATTTTGGACACTTGGTGCTTTTTAAATAGCAGAGGAGGATGATGTCAACAACAGCAAATGTGTTCTTACTCAAGCCTTTTGGGAAACAAAGAAAAGACCATTTAAATTTCCTACCAAATTTTGAAAACTGGAAATAATTTGGTAATAGTATTTGGTTAGAAAGCAAGTAATAAGCACAGTACTGAAAAAAGAAAAGAGCAAAACAGCTCTGTAAATAGTGTCATGTTACTCTAAAAAAAACCCCAAAACCAAGCAGTTTTGTTGCTGGTGTATTTGATTTCAAAGTTGGCCAGATTTAGGCACCATGAACTTGATTATAGAGGTTGGTGCCATCACAGAACTGGGAGCTGCTGGACATTCACAATAGGTACTTTATTTTGAATTTTTGTTGAAAGATGTTTATGACATATTAGGATTTAATTAAAACCACTCAAAGAATTTGTTTCATCCCATGCTGAAAAAAAAGAAAAAGAAAAAGAAAGATCTTTGTTTCCATATTAGAGTTTTCTTTTCTTCCAAAGGGTACTGATTAGGTGATCAAAAAAGGGTTTTGTCTGTTCCTTTCATTGTGAGCATGTGGCGAAAAGCCACTAATATTAATAGTTACAGTAAACTTGGAGCACATAATTATAATGTTGCAAGAAGGAAAGGAAAATTCAGTCATATGAAGCTGAAGGCTGAGTTGTACATATACTGACTGATTAGTTTGAATAGGGCTTAAGTTACACTTGGTGGATGTGGGTAAAATAAGGAAATCCATAATTATTATAATATTTATAATAGATTTTAGAATTGATTTTATGGTTGTGAAGTTGCCTCCCCTCATTATAACCTAATTTTTCTTTAAAAGCCATTAGATATTTGAGAGTAACCATGATTTTTGAGCCTGTGGAAACCACATATTTGAGAAGACTGAAGTACATGTAAACAACATTATTCTGAGCCTCCTGTGAGTGTGGGGAAGCCCAGTCCATTCATTAGCATTAGTTGCGGGCAGCTCACACTGACAGCTTCTCAAATGGTCCATCTGAGGCTCAATGACACTGATGATTTTCTGGTATTTATCTCACTTCCGGGTTGATTTTTCAGTTTCAGATGAGGTTAAGCTCAGATTATGGGCTTCTCTGGTGGCTCAGTGGTAAAGAATCTACCTGCCAATGCAGGAGATTGCGATCCCTGAATTGGGAAGATCCCCTGGAGAAGGAAATAGCAGCCCACTCCAGTATTCTTGCCTGGGAAATCCCACGGACAGAGGAGCCTGGCGGGCTACTGTCGATGGGGTCACAGAGAGTCAGATACAAGTTGGTGATGAAACAACAGCAACAGAGCCCTTGCTGGTCTCCTTATTTGCAAATATTTTCTCCCAGTCTGTAGGTCGTCTTTTTGTCTTGTTTATGGTTTCCTTTTCTGTGAAGAAGCTGATACGTTTGATTAGGTCCCATTTGTTTGCTTTTGGCTTTATTTCTACTGCCTTGGGAGACTGACCCAAGACACTGGTACAGTTTATGTCAGGAAGTGTTTTGCCTGTGCTCTCTCCTAGGAGTGTCCTCTCTTGTGTTTTTAACCCGTTTGGAGTTCATCTTTGTGTACGATGTGAGGGTGTGTTCTGACGTCATTGATTTACATGAGTCTATCCAACTTTCCTAATGTCACTTCCTGAAGAGATTGTCTTTTCTCCATTGTATTGATGCATTCTTGCCTCCTTTGTCCTAGATTAATTGACCATAGGTGTAGGGGGTTAATTCTGGACTCTTTGCTCTGTTCCATTGATCCATATGTCTGTTTTTGTGCCAATACCACACTGTTTTGGTTACTATAGCTTTGTAATATTGTGTGAAGGCTGGAAAGTTTATGTCTCCAGCTTTACTTTTTTTTTCCCTCAGAATCACTTTGGCAATTCTGGGTCTTTTATGATTCCATATAAATTTTAAATTTTAGGATTATTTGCTCTAGTTGCATTTAAAAAGACATGATAATAATATTGTGGTTAGGGAAGAAGATATCCTTGTTCTTAGGAGGTTTCTTCTGAGTATTTAAGATGAAGAATTATAATGTTTGACAAATAGTCCAATGGCTCAGATAAAAGTACTTGTGAATGTAATGCTTTTGCACTGAAGGCTAATGGTGACTCTATAGGGTAATTGACTTTCTTTGTAGGAAAGCTTATGATAAAAAAGTACAGATCTTTGAGACTTAAGTTATAACTGAACTGTTTACCATTTAGCAAAACTGAGGGAACAGAACTGGTTTGTAGATCCTGAGAAGTTAATTAAAATTGTAACATAGTTCACGAAACAATTGAAAACTTATATTTAAGGAGAAATATATAGTATATAAATATTTTTAAGTTTTGAATGTGCATTTATTTGACCAGCGGCTCAGATGGTAAAGCATCTGCCCACAGTGTGGAAGACCCAGGTTCGATCCCCGGGTAGGGAAGATCCTCTGGAGAAGGAAATGGCAACCCACTCCAGTACTCTTGCCTAGGAAATTCCATGGATGGAGGAGCCTGGTGGGCTATAGTCCATGGGGTTGCAAAGAGTCGGACACGACTGAGCGACTTCACTTTCACTTTATTTGACAGGAAGATTAAATTTAATAGGAAACATATAAACATAAATATATAACTACTCGGTTAATGCTTCATTTTTGGAATTGTAAAAAGCCCTCAGTATTTCTTCTTTTCAGCTTATGCTTCAAATCTAAAATCCATTATATTGTCACAGTTTAAAATATTCTTAAGGTAGGCAGTAAAAAATATAAACTGTCGGGGGATCACATTCATCACTCCCACATACCAACTTTTGCACCCTGTCAGAGTGTGCACACAGAGTGGCACACCCTGAGCTGGATTGCACTGTGGTCGCTCTCAGCTTCCTTTGCCCTTGCATGCCTCTATTACATAGACTAAAAATTATTTACATTTTAAGACTCCCTTGTAGCTGGGAATAGCCAGCCATACAACATGCGTCAAATGAACAAGATACGAGCAAGTGTCTGCTTGAGGGTTTCTGGGTGAGCTCTTTGTCTTCTTGATAAAAAGGATTGACATCACCTCTTTTCCTTTCTTCCCGTCCTGAATGTGAATGTGATACATGGAATAAGAGCAGCCATGTTGTAGCCGTGAGGAAACGGGGGAGTCACAGAAATCAGGGCCTTGACACTGTAAACCTGCTGCTGCAAATGTAAAAGCCACTTTGCTCTAGACTGCTTGTTTGGTGGGAAGAGTAAACCCCAGGTTGTTGGAAGTCACAGCAGGTCTGGATTTCCATCCGTTGTTGCGTTTTGTGTCTTTTGTGGTGGGAGGGCTTTACTGTGAGGGGAGCTGCATGAGGGCAAGTCTACTGAAGTGAAAGTCAGGGTAAGTTCAAGTCTCTAGTCTCTTTTAGGATCTTTGATGATTCATTTTCTCTCTTTAAAAGCTACTTATAGTGGCTTAACCAACGACTTACCTTCCCTCTTTAAAAGCCACTTACCATGGCTTATCAGGAGATTGATTTTTCCTCTCATAGTAAGACATCCAGAGAACCTGTGCGCCTGCCCCACAGTTCCTCCACGTTTCTGCCCCCTCTCCTCTGGCTCTGCTGCCCATAGTGTGAGGCTCTCACCACTCCCTGAGGTCACAGCAAAAGTAGTGTGCCACCTGTGAATCATTTTTTCTTTTAAGGAAGTTTTTCTTTTCAAGTTGAAGTATACTTACTTTACAATGGTATGTTAGTTTCAAGTGTACAGCAAAATGAATCAGTGTACAGCAAAGTGACTCAATCTTTTTCAGATTCTTTTGCTTATAGATATAAGATGTTGAGTATAGTTCCCTATTCTATACAGTAGATCCTTGTTGTCTACCTATTTTATCTCTAGTAGTGTATATATGTTAGCCCCAAACTCCTAATTTATCTTCATATCCTCTTTGGTAACCACAAACTTGTTTCTTATGTCTGTGATTTTATTTCTGTTTTGTGAATAAGTTCATTTGTATCATTTTTTTAAGATTTCACATATAAGTGATATCATGGGATATTTATCTTTTGCTGTCTGACTTACTACCCTTAGTATAACAAACTCTAGGTCTGTCTGTGTTGCTGCAAATGGCATTATTTTGTTCTTTTTTATGACTGAGTAATACTCCATTGTATGCATGTACTGCATCTTTATCCATTCATCTGTCCATGGGCGTTTAGGTTGTTTCCATGCCTTGGCTGTGTTGAATAGGGCCAGTGTGGACAGCAGGGTGATCTGAGCAGAGTGAACGAGGGGAAGAAGTGCTGGGGTGAGCTCAGAGAGGTGGCTTGGGCCATCTTGTTGGGACTTACAAACCACTGTAAGGCGGGAGCCATGGAGAGTGTTGAGAAGAGGAGCGACATGACTTGACTTGTGTTTAACACGTCATTCTGGCTACAGTGCTGACAGCAGACTGTGAGCAGGAGTGGAACATGGGGGACCAGCTGGGTGCTATGAGGCTAGATTGAGCAATAAGAGACAGTAGTGGCTTAGACTAGAATGATGCTGGTCAAAGAGAAGCAGAGGTGAATGTTGGTAGCTTTCATAGGCAGAGCTAACATGATTTACTAATCGGTTGATATAGGGTGAGGGATAAAGAGAGTCAAAGATGACTTGGGTTTTGGCCTAGGCAACTGAAGGAATGGAATTGTTGTTTGTTGATGTGGGGGAAGCCTCCAGGAGGATGAAGTCTTGGGGGAAAGACCAAGAGTTTCAGGTGGTGCTTATGTTGCAGGAAGGGGGACCCCTTCCAAGGCCCCAAAAAGGAGTTCTTGTCTAACACATAGAAATGAATTGTCTGAGGAGACACACGTGCTAACAAAGCAAGAAACCTTATTGGGAAAAGGTGCCCAGGCAGAGAGTGGGAGGCTAGGGGAACCCAGGAGGACTGCTGGGCCATGTGGCTCACAGTCTTGGGTTTTTGGTGATGGAGTTAGTTTCCGGGTTTTCTCTGGCCAGTCACTCTGGCTCAGAGTTCTTCGTGGTGGCACATGCGTTGCTCAGCCAAGATGGATTCCAGCGAGGAGGACTCTGGGAGGTCAGTAGGACACGTGGCGTCTCCTTTTGACCTTTCCTGAACTCTTCCAGCTGGTGGTGGCTTGTTAGTTCCGTGTTCCTTACTAGGACCTCCTGTTGTAAAATAATTCACACAAATAGCTACCATGGTGCCTGGCCAGCATGGGCGATTTCAGTCAGTGTATTTCCTCTAACTCTTACTGAACGTGCAAGTGGAAGTGTAGATTAGGCAGCTGCATGTCTGAATCTCAATTTCAGGGGTGGGGGAGGCGTGGACTCAAATAAATGTGAGAATCAAGGGTGTGCTGATGATATTTTAAAATGATGGACTATACCACATCATCAGAGGAATGAATAAAAATAAAAAAGGTACTGAATGGCTCTGGAATATTCCAAAATTTAAGTCAAGAAGATGAAGAGGAACCAGCAGGGAAATTGAGGAGGCGCAGCTGATGCTCTTCCTGGAGAAAGTATAGTAGTTTGTGAAATCCAAGAAGTAAAATCTTTCAAGTAGCAAAGAGTGATCAGCGGGTTAAATGCTGCTAACAAGTAATCATTAACATGAAGCCTGAGGGATTGGTCTTTGACTGAGCCCCCTGTGAACGTTGTGGGTAGCCTTGCAAGAAGGGTTTGGGTGCTCTGATGGGGCAACTTGAACTCAAATTGGCAAAATCCCCATTTGAGCGGGTAAGGAAAGAGAATGAGAGGAGAGAGGTAGAAGACAGTGAGCACAGACAAATCTTTCAAGAAATTTTTCCTTTCTTAAAAGGGAGAAGACAATGGAGTAACAGCTATAGAGGAAAGTGGGTTTTGTTTCATTTTGTCTATATTTTGTTTTAATATATAGGAGAAATTAAGAGCAAGTGATCTAGAAGAATGATCTAATAGAGAGACAAAAGAATGCTATGTGTGTTTGGAGAGGGGTGATGGTGGAGTGGGTGGTGAATCTCTATTGTGGCGTCCAGGGGTGAGTGAGAAGGAAGGGACCTTGTGAACGGGTAGAGCTGATGACCTTGAAGGAACAATGAGCAGTTTATCTGTGTAACCAGGAAGAAGTCCATATGGCCAAATCAAAAGGGCTTTGGGAGCTTGCCAACGTTCTTTCTGATTGTTACCATGTTTCTTAGGAAATTAGGAAGCCAGGTCAGCTGCAGAGTTAGGATGGAGGAGGAGATATTAGAAATTGAAGGAGAAGTGAGAAAGTGTAAGTCTGTGCTTAGGAAATGTATGATGATTGCAGGTCAGCATGGAAGGCCCAAATTGAGGTTAGTGCTCATGAATTTACAGAGAGTGCTTGACATGATTATGTGGTTCTTCAGCCACATTGAGCTTATGGTGCAGGCACAGGGTAGGGTTTAATTATGGTCGGCATTTGATATTGGACATGAGTAAGCCACAGTAGCCAGCAGATTCTGCAGGGAATTCACGATCATGACAGACCCCAGATGTTGGCCCACTTAGGAACCAAAGTGAAGATTGAGGGGCCAGGTTGAGAGATCACTGGAGTCTGGGAACTAGAGGGTGTGCACTGGAAAGGCAGGGGTAGTGGTTAGGGACGTGCTTGCTTGGCAATCGTGAAGACCAGGGTATGACAGGGAGAGTGGGTGACTGCCATCAAATGCAGGACAAGATTCTTGGGCGAGAACAGGTCAAGGAATTGAGAGGTCAAGGAGTTGAAGGCATACCCTCCACACCATGAAGGCGCTAGGAATCAGGGCAGGACGGACGTCAGAGAAACATCGATCCAAGGACATCAGTCTTAGAGCAGTGATGGGGATTGACCTCTAGGGGCCTGGAGATGAACTGCTGCATGGATGAATCTGATGACAGGGTCTGTGGACAGCCCGAAGGAAGGAGGAAGATGACCCCCCAGCCTACGCCGCCCGCCTGGGCATGGCATGATATTTGATTATTTTCTCGAAACTCATTTACACCCGCATCCATCTCAGGCCTTGTACTCCCCTAAGAAGTGTGGAAACGCCAGCTGTTTGTCACAAGGAAAAGAGGAAGAAAAGTGCATGTTCTCTGAACCCCAAGTATGAACACTGCATGTTGGCAGGTCCATCTGCACGGCCTCAAATCTGCTTTTTCTTAGCGGAGCTGTGGGATCAACTGACAGGGCCATGAGACAGCCACAGGGCTCAGGAGTCCTGGGCCAGAGCCCTGCCAGATGGGTACAGTGCTAAGTTCTTCTCCCCTTTGGCCCAGAACTTGATGTGTTCTGAATGACTGGCTTTGCCTCCTTTCCTTCAGGGTGTTCACCATCAAAGCAACATTGTTCACCCAGCTGTGGGCATAGATCTTGCTCTGTTGAAAGCGGCTCTAAGATAGGTGTGCCGCTTTGAAATGTCTTGGGTTGAGGCCACATTGGCCTCTTGGCTGCATAGCTAGGTGAAGATTTTGTGCCACCACTGGCCGGGCTGTCTTCAGTTGTCTGCCTTAGTGGAGACGCCTTGCTGAAAATATATAAATGAAAACATCCCTTGAGCCTCTCTGCAATTTTAGCATTTTACGTGAGTCTCACGGTGGTGCTTTGCTCCATTTCCATGTTGTTGGACAATTTTTGAACAGAGAATCTTTTTCCTGTTTAGTAATGCTCTCCTTCTGGGAGACAGGCCTAGAACAGACCTTGCTTCTATGGAATGCCCCCAATTCTTAGAGTGATGTTTCCATGTTTATCTCAGCTTATTAACATAACATCTTGAAAATATGAGCATGTATCTGCACTTCTGGACAAACTTGCTGATCTGTAGGTGGAGTTCCCTGTAGCATTAAGAAAAATATCTCTTCTGTATTCCAGATTATTATTGGCTGTTTATGAAATTTTGATAGGTTTATATATTCATCTATGTATATTTATACAGAAAAATTATATAAAAACCATTTTCTTAATTTTAGTTTAAATCCTTCAAGTAGACTAGCAATGTGGTTTCTTTTTTCTTACAAAAGTTCTACTAAAAACTCATTTTTGAACACAGAGTTTTTTGTTGATTGATAATTTCCTAAACCCATCCTATTATATATAAACCATTCTGTTTTTAATTTTTATTTATGTAGATCATGCAGTTTCTTGATAGAAACTTATGGAACTCCATTTAAAATTTTTATCCCTCTTCTCATATATTAAGAAAAAAATATAAGTTTTCCTTGTGGGTTATGTTGCTCATTTCTTCCTACTAAATATCTAACTTCTGTTTCTAGCCCTTTTCTCATTATAAAGCTTTAAAAATTTTTAAATCTTATTTTGTTAAAAGTTTTTTTTTTTCTTAAGAGTTACTTGGGTTTGATGGTCTCCTGCCATCCTTCTATAAATTAAAACAAAGGTGACTGACAGATTAATTTGGTCTTTCAATGCCATTGATGTCATATGAATTCCAGTAGAGATACTTTCACAAATAAAAATTAAGGAGAGGAGTTGAGTTTTTTCATTACCTTTGCTTTCTTTCTAGCTGTTCTATTATGATAAGATCTCACTCTCCAAAAATTGCTTTAAAAGATTAAAAAATTTACAGCTCTCATTTTTGCCTATCAGTCAGTCTTTGAGTCATTTATGGTTTACTTCTGCAGTTCCTTTTTTTGTTTTATTTATTAGATCTCTAGTAAAAGGTTACCCACAGCCCAAGGCTTCTAGGCATGTGTAGACTGTAAAAATTCACAATTAAATCAAACAAGGCAGCTGAAACTCCACACTGAAGGTGAAAAAAATGGTTCAGGGCTTTATTTAGTAAAGAAAGACAAGCTGAGAGATAGATCCTGCCAGCCATTAAGGTTAACACACGGGGGCTGTGCTGAGTGGGGCCAGGGAGGGCACTCCGAGATGAACAAGGCCGTGATGGAGGAACCTAGGGCAGGACTCAGAGCCTTGTACCCAGGACGGAATTTCATAGGAAGCGCTGACCGCACTTCGCCCAGGATTCCCCGCCAGCCGTCCTCAGGGCACTGCTGCCGATGCTGCGTGGTGACAAAGGGTCAGGTGAATGACCTGCCTGGAACGACGGGTCAGGGACAGGGACCCTGGCACGTGTGCTGGTGTGGTACCTGGGCCCCCCAGGAGCAGTGACTGGGGTGCGCTCCTGGGCAGACCCCCGCCGCTGCCTCCTGTCCCGCTTCTCTGAGCAGCCGGAGGCGGTGGGCCGTTCAGCTGCCTCTCTGGGCCCAGGGGCAGGGGGCCATCCAGGGGCCAGGGTACCTCTGCACGCACAGGGAGGAGCGCTCCCCTGGGCCGCACGAGTGGCCTCCCAACCCGAAGCCTGCCTGTGCTCCATGGAGCAGCCGGTTCTGGTTTCTTCTCTAGCGCTTTGACGGTCCTCCACTGTAAAGAGGGTAAAAGGCAGACGTGACCTCATGGCCACGTGATGTGACTCCTGCCTGTCCCCTCTCTTCAGGCCTGCTCACTCTCCTCACTTGCTCATGACGCTGCCCTCCTTTGTTTTCTTTCTGCTTTTCTGATTTTCCAGATTCTTTCATACCCCGGGACCTTTGCATACAGTGTTTTCTCCTCCCCATCATTCCTCTTTCTGCCTTGGTGTGCTAAGCCGCTTCAGTCGTGTCCTTCTCTTTGCGACCCCATGGATGGTACCCAGCAGGCTCCTCTGTCCATGAGATTCTCCAGGCAAGAACCCTGGAGTGGGCCGCCACAGCTTCCTGCAGGGGAGCTTCCCAGCCCAGGGATGGAACCTGGGTCTCTTACATGAATCTCTTATGTCTCCTGCGTTGGCAGGCTTTAGCTGGTTCCTTTCTCATCATCTTTTGGTCTGAATTAAAATGCCACCTGCTGAGAAAGGCCTGGACATCCGTCTCCACTAGTCCCCATCGGTCTCCGCCTCACCTCCTCTGTTTCCTCTGTGGCAGCTGTAATATCAGGTGTGTATCTCCTTGTTTGACCGCCGCCTACTATGGCAGCTAGCCTTCCTGTGAAGTCAGTCTTGTTTCCCAGTGTACACCCAGGTGTACACAGAACAGGTCAAGTACATAACTCATGGGTACATGGTGACTCCTTGTTGGCAAATGAAGGGAAAGTAACTGTGGTGTCCACACACCCTTACAGACTATGGTCACCTTTTTGTTGTCCCCCCACTGTTTTTTAGTATCTGTACATGCTAAGTTGCTTCTGTTGTGTCCAGCTCTTTGTGACCCCATAGACTGTAGCCCACCAGGCCCCTCTGTTCAGGGGATTCTTCATTTAAGAATACTGAAGTAGGTTGCCATTTCCTACTCCAGGGCATCTTCCCAACCCAGGGATGGAACCCACATATCTTAAGTCTCCCTCATTGGCGGGTGGGTTCTTTACCACTAGCATCGCCTGGGAAGCCCAACTTTTCAGTATAGCATTTTAAAATTTTCCTTAAGTCCATTGCCACGTGCAACACTCCCAGCAGAAAAGAATACTTACTCAGCTCTCAATGTGGGAACTCTGGATGGAACAGTGCTTGCCTGACTTTTTGAAACAACGAATAAAATGATATTTCTGCTTCCCTGGTGGCTCAGTGGTCAAGAATCTGCATGCCAGTGCAGGAGATCTGAGTTCAGTTCTTAGATTGGGAAGATCCTCTGGAGAAGGAAATGGCAACCCGCTCCAGTGTTCTTGCCTGGGAAATCCCACAGACACAGGAGCCTGGCAGGCTGTGGTCCGTGGAGTTGCAAAGAGTCGGATATGACTTAGTTACTGAACAGCAACAACCAAAATATAATTAGGGCTCTGTTCTTCGAAAGTTCTGTCCCTGGTGACCACTGTCATCAGGTGGAAGCTCTTAGCGATGACACCAGCTTCTTGACATTCTTGGGGACCCTTTGCTGCCTCTTACAGCCATGGCTGCAGCCTTCTCTTCGGCTGCCCCACCCCGCAGATCCTTCTCTTCCTCCGCTGCTCCTGTTTCAGCAGGTTGACCAGTTTGGGACACTGGTCCTTGGCATTCCCCCACTGCCCTGCCCATTGTTTCAGTTTAGCTGGTCCAGTTCGTTTCTTCCGTTGTTTCCCCTACCTCGACCTTCTCTGTGCCGTGTCCCTTGGGTCACCAGGCCCCGCTCCTGTCCTTTCTCTTTGCTCCTCTCACAAACCCCCAACTACTTAGTGTGACAGAACTGCTCTCTGTGTCCAGACTTGGTTGCCCTTCCCAGATAGGGCCTGTGCAGGGCCGCGTCCCTCTACACACTCATGGCCAGGAGGCCCTTCAGCCTTCTTCTGGGCCTCGAAAATCAAGCAGATATCAAGGACCTGCCATTTTCTGAATATTCTGTGTTCTTGTGACCTTTCTCAAGGTTCATCTGGTCCAATTAGTGAAGAGCTGTGACCACTCATTCTAGTGCCTGCTTGTTGACATATTAATCCAAGTTCAAGCCACTGTCCAAGTTCAATCCAGATTTTCCCCTCTTTCCTCCACCCTGAGGCCCTCCCCTAATACATCGAGTGTGCCTTTATCAAGTTCTAAACTATGTAACAAAAGGCCCTCTATTGGGCTATTCATTCATCCATCTAACAAATACTTATTGATCATCTGTTTTATGTCAGGCACTATTCTAAGTCATGGGTGGCGAACAAGATGTTCTAGTTGCCATTGCATTGTAGTAGACAGATGTACATATTTATAGTATGTATATAGTATATTTTATATATATACACACTATATATATGATTTATATATACACTTTATATAGTATATTTTATATATATACACACATATGTATATAGTATAGTATGTATATTTGTATATATGAGTGTGTATAAAATTTAATATATACATGTTGTTCTGTAGCTCTTATCTAAATAAATTGTATCTTGCCAACAGAATTGTAAGGTTTTCAGAAACAGCTTTTATTTTTTACTATTTTGTGTACCACATCACTTGGGTGAATGCCAAGTACAGAGCTAGTATTTAGTTATGTTCACTAAAAATGCAATACATTGACAAATATATTCAAGATATAAAGCCTCACACGTGATTACATTGGTACAGTTTGTAACCATGGTCTAGCCCTCTCTGTAAATGCCCTCCTGCATTAACCAGTATCTCCCTGTTATGGGTTCCAACTATTATAACTCAGTGTATACAGATACATGACCACTTCATTTAGAGTTCACTACGTAAACACTGCAGTGTTTCTAGATCTGCAGTTGTAAACCCAAGCACTAATAGATATGCATACGATAATATGCATTCACAGTTATCCAACTGTATACCTCTTAATACAATAACAAATGTAAAAAATACTGGGGCATCCAGAAACTTGATAGGAACTTCAGACCCTCCTATGTGTCTGCTCTGCTCTCAGGACTTTGCCTTTAACACTTCTCATCTCCAAATGTATCGAGGGATTGGTTCCCACACCAAGCATTTCTCTGATTCTCAGGACACCAGCTGGTGTCCTACAGTTGAACTCTATTTTTGACTCTCTCTACCGGGATATCTCTTGCTGCAGCCATGGCTGTAAGAGGCAGCAAGAACCTGTCACATCCCACAGGTTTAGGGTTCAGCCCCACAAGATCAACCTCCCTGCCCCTCACATGCTGATCCCAAGACCAGGCTGTTGCCTGTGTTTCTGACCCACAGCTGATAATTCTGAGGTTCTTATCACTGCCTCCTCAGGATCTATTAATTTAATAGAGCGGCTCATGGAACTCAAGAAAACAGTTTACTTACTGAGTTACTAGATATATCTTCTGATATATAAAAAGATATAACTCATAAACAGCCAGGTGGAAGAGAGAGAGAGAGAGCAAAGGGTGTAGAACTTCTGTTTCTTCTCTGGCTTCACTGCTTTCCCAGTTACCCCACATGTTTGCCAACCTGGAAGTTCTCCAAACACCGTCCTTTTGTCTTTTTATGGAGACCTTGTTACATAAGCAAGATAGATGAAATAATTGCAAATTGGTGATTAATTCAACCTCTAATTCTTCTCCCTGCCCTGAAGTGAAAGGTGTGGGGCTGAAAGTTTCAACCCTCTAATCACATGGTTGGTCCTCCTGGCAACCAGCCCCCATGCTTAGGTTACCTAGGGGTTTTCCAAGAGTCACCACATTAACATAAACTCTCGTGTGGTTGAAAGTGGTTTATTGTGATAACCAGAGACATTCATTTCACTTTTATTGCTCTGGAGCTGTTTCAGGAACAGGGAACAAAACTAAATATTAAGATGCACCTATTGGTCTTATACAGGAAATCACAAGGGTTTTAGGAATTGTGTGCTAGGAATCCTGAATATAGACCAAAATATATATTTCTTATTATATCACAATATCAGCATTTTGTCAAGCTTTCCAGACAAAGACTGTATGAAGACATTCTGCCACAGTAAGACAGATTTCTTTCCTTAAAAGTAAAGTTTACTAGAGCACAGCAAGTAGTTGCTACATTAAACTGACTCTAAGATTGAGTCAGAAGCATGATCAGAAGCTTGAATGTCATATGCTTCAGCACAGTCAGTGAGCAAGATCTGACCTTACAGAGTAAAAGTAAAGTTGTAAAGGTCTGTGGTCCTTTGGTAAACTTTGTGTGGTAATTGGTGGAGACAGTCCCCTGCACTCCTAGGTGCATATCTGTATTATGAATATCTGCATTGTTTGATAATGTGTTTGTTTACCAAATCAAGTGGGGATATTTGGAAATTGAAGATGACACAAACAAATGGAAAGATATACCATATTCATGGATTGGTAGAATTAACATTCTTAAAATGAACAATTCTACCCAAGGCCATCTGTAGATTCAGTGCAACCCTATCAAAATACCAGTAGTATTTTTTGTAGAATAACAACAGATAATTAAAAAATTTGTGTGGAAACACAAAAGATCTTGAATAGCCAGAACAATCATGAGGAAGAGAAACAGAGCTAGAAGTATCACATTCCCTGACTTCTGACTATACTACAAAGTGACAGTAATCAAAACAGTATGTTCCTGGCACAAGAAAAGGCACAAAAATCAATGATACAGAATAGAAAGCCCAGAAATAAATCCATACATTTATGGTCTAGGACAGAGAAGCAAGAATATACAGGAAAGAAAAGACACTCTCTTCTATAAGTGGTGCTGAGAAAACTGAACAACTGCACATAAGAATAAAGGTAGAATATTTTCTAACACCATATACAAAATAAATTCATATACAAAAATAAAATAAAATAAAATGAATTAAAGACCTAAATATAAGACCAGAAACCATAAACTCATAGAAGAGAACAGAACACTCTCTGACATAAATTGTAGAGATTTTTTTTTTTTGTATCTTATCCCTAAAGCAAAGGAAACAAAAGCAAAAATAAGCAAATGGGATCTAATTAAACTTAAGAGCTTTTGCATGGCAAAGGAAACCACCAACCAAACAAAAAGACAGCCTATTGAATGGGAGAAAAAAATAGCATATGCAAATGATATGACCCATAAGGGGCTAATATTCAAAATATATGAAGAGCTCATATAGTTCAACTTCAAAAAAGCATACAACTCAATTAAAAAATGGCCAAAAACATGAACAGACATTTTCCCAAAAAAGACATGCAGATATCCAACAGACACATAGAAAGATGCTCAACGTTGTTAATCATAAGAGAAATGCAAATCAAAACCATGAGATATCACTTCACACCTGCCAGAATGACTGTCAAAAAAGATCACAAATAACACATGTTGGTGTGTATGTGGAGAAAAGGGAACCCTTGTACACTGTTGGTGAGGGTGTAAATTGATATGGCCACTGTGGAAGACAGTATGGAGGTTCCTCAAAAAACTAAAAATAGGGTTGCCGCATGATCCAACAATTCCTCTTCTGGATATATATCTAAAGAAAACAAGAACTCTAATTAAAAAAATATATGCACCCCGATGTTCATAGTGGCATTACTTACACCAGCCAAGATATAGAAGCATCCTAAATGTCCATCAGTAGACAAATGGATGAAGAGGATATGATAAACACACACTCAAGTCCTAATCAGTCATAAAGAAGAATAAAATTCTGCCATTTGTAATAACATGGATAGACTTGGAAGGATTATGCCTATAATCCTATATGCCTATAATGCCTATTTTGTCAAGAAAGACAATATCTTGATATCACTTATATGTGGAATCTAAAAAATAAAACAAACTAGTGAGTAGAACAACAACAACAACAAATTCCCAGACTCACAGATATAGAAAACAAACTAGTGGTTACTGAGTGGGAAGGGAGGAGGGACAATGGAGATTAATAGGTATATTGATATGTAAAAAACAAATAGGCTACAAGGATATATTGTACAGCACAGGGAATATAGCCAATATTTTGAAATAACTAGGAATGGAGTACAACTTTTTTTTTTTCCTTTTTCTTTTTTTAATTGTTTTTGCCATACATTGTCATGATATCACCATGGGTTTACATATGCTTCCCCTCCGGAACCCCCCTCCCTCCTCTCTCCCCCCCGGGAAATCTCGCTGTACCAGCCCCAAGCATCAATCCTGGGCTGGCGATTGATTAGACACATGACAATTAACATGCTTCAATGCCCTTCTCCCATATCATCCCACCCTTACCCTCATCCCCAAAGTCCACGAGTCTATTCTATACATCTGCGTTCCTTTTGCTGTCTCGCATGTTGAGTTCTCGTTACCGTCTTTCTAAATTCCATATATATGTGTTAATATACTGTATTGTTGTTTTTGCTTCTGGCTTACTTCACTCTGGATAATGGGCTCCAGTTTCGTCCATCTGAGTAGAGTTGCTTCAAATGAATTTTTTTTTAAATGCTGAGTAATATTCCATTGTGTATATGTACCACAGCTTTCTTATCCATTCGTCAGTTGATGGGCATCTAGGTTGCTTGGAGTACAACTTTTTAAAAAATTTTGAATCATTATATTCAGTTCAGTTCAGTTCAGTTGCTCAGTTGTGTCCAACTCTTTGCAACCCCATGGACTGCAGTGCGCCAGGCCTCCCTGTCCATCATCAACTCCTGGAGTTTACTCAAACTCATGTCCATTGAGTCAGTGATGCCATCCAACCATCTCATCCTCTGTCATCCCCTTCTTCTCCCACCTTCAATCTTTCCCAGCATCGGGGTCTTTTCCAATGAGTCAGTTCTTCACATCAGGTGGCCAAAGTATTGGAGTTTCAGCTTCAGCATGAGTCCTTCCAATGAATATTCAGGACTGATTAAGTTCACCTGAAATTTATATATTGTTGTAAATCAGCTATAGCTAAAAAAAAAAAAAAAAAAAAATTAAAAAAATACCAGCATAGTCCTCCTGAAGTAAAAGGCATTGCTCATAAACATTAGTGCCTTGGATTATATTATAAATATTACATGGTGTCTAGCACAAATGGAATCTAGAATTCTATAAGTACTTTATCTACCCAGAAATTTTTTTTTTCGTGTTTCAAACACTTTTGTATATGTATGAGGCTTCCTTGGTGGCCCAGCGTAAAGAATCTGCTAGCAGTTCAGGAGACTCAAGTTCGATCCCTGGGATGGGAAGATCCACTGGAAGGGAAGGTATGGGAACCCACTCCAGTATTCTTGTTTGCAGAATCCCATGGACAGAGGAGCCTGGTGGCCTATAGTCCATGGGATCACATAGAGTCAGGCATGACTAAAGCAACCTAACATGCATCGCACTTATGATTGATTAGTGAACCTAAAGCTTTGTCAATCAAGAGTATTTTCACTTCACTCAAAAACAACTTGCCATCCAACCTCAGAGAACTGAGGGTTAATTGTTTTGTTTTGATTTTATCTTATTTTATGTGAGTAAGTTGAGGATTGCTAAGAATGATTTTCTTGATTTGGGAGTACTATAGATGGCTACTATAGAGTACTATGTGGTACTACAACTATAGCCTGTCATAGATATGATAGGATGGATCTGAAGAAGAACTGACCATGGAGAAAAAATAATTTGCTGATTTTTTCGTACCAAATTTACATCTCAGAAGACATTCTGTAAATATACTTGCTTGATCCTTTAGAGCTGTAGAGAGGCATGCTTGTAGATTTTATTGTAGAGGTATCATGTTATATTTCCTTGTCTAAAAATCCACAGGGCCTCAGCATTGGGAGGTATCAAGGTAATTAACTCCATCTTTAGCCTTTCTTCAGAAAAATTTATCAGGACAACCTGACTCTAAGCAAAAATCACAAATAATTTTATTAAATTATGTTCATATGAAAATTCCAGTGAGAGTAGGAGACAGGAATACTAAGGAAGCCTATTTTTAAGGTCATATGAAAAAATCACATGGAATTAATGAGACTGTTGTACAAATAATGACTGATGTGAAAATAATGTGAAGTGAAAGTTGGCCAGTCCTGTCCGACTCTTTGTGATCCCATGGACTATACAGTCCATGGAATTCTCTAGGCCAGAATCCTGGCATGGGTAGCCTTTCCCTTCTACAGGGGATCTTCCCAACCTAGGTATCAAACCCAGGTCTCCCACATTGAAGGTGGATTCTTTACCAGCTGAGCCACAGGGAAGCCTGAATAAGCAGAGGCCCAGTCGGGTAGAATGGACTGTAAAGTTATGACAAAGCTGCTGGTATCTGTATGGTAGTAATTTCATCAGTGTATCAGAATAATCTAGGTATAGATGCACATAAATATGAGAATATAACATGTGATCAAGTGCATTTCAAATCAGTGGGTGAGAGATGAATTTTATAAAAAATTTATATTAATAAAGCAGGATCTCTACTGCAGTCCTTACATTGAAATTAATTCCAGGCAGACTGAAGTTTTAAATGTTAAAAACTGAAATTATAAAAGCACTGACAGAAAACATGGATAACTTACTTTCATAATTTTGGGTTACATAAGGCTGTTCTGCAGAACTCCCAACACAGAAGCCATAAAGGAAAATGATGGATAGATTTGACCACATAAGCATTAAAAACTTGTTTATATAAAAAAGAAAGATATAGACAAAATCAGAAGATACATGACAAACGGGGAAAAAATATTTATATTACATGTGACCAAGGAGTTTAACAAATTAGTAAGAAAAGAAATCCAAGAACGCAGTAGACAAATGGATAAAGCAGATTTTCAGTTTGGGATTCTGTTTGTCTCATATGCCAGAAACCCAGGTACAGGGACTTAACAAGAGGAGGGCTTTCCTTTTCTCACCTAAGAAGTCTGGCAGCCCAAAGTGATGTCGCAGTGCGCTGGGGGCTCAGCTCTTTCTGTTTGGCTGTGTTTACGGGTGGCTTCATTCTCTGAGGCCACAGAACGACTGCTCCACCTCTAGGCATCACGTTCTGGGCAGATGGCAGCAGTTAGTTACATACGTGCTGCTCAGGTCTGCCCTTAACAAGCTCTGCTAGAAGCTCTGCCGTTTAGAGGTTTGCCTGAAAGGGAGAATGCCTAACGGGGAGGCAAACAAGTTGTGTGTGTCGCAGATACGGAGGCAACTCACAGAGAAAAAAAATGTCCCATAGACATTGAACATTACTTATAATTAAACAAATGCAAAGGTAAATGTCCAGATGTCCACTCTAGCATTATTTGTAACGGCAACAAATAAAACTAGAAATGACCTAAATGCATACCACTAGGGAACTAGTTAAAGAAGTGATAGCGTAGTTACTAGATTTTAGCCTTGGTGACTCTAAGCAAAGAAGCAGCTGAGCCTTGTCGTGCTTGGACTTCTGACCTACAGAAACTGAGATAATAAATTTGTATTCTTTTCTGGGTCTATGTTGTGGTGATTTGTTACTGCAGCAAGAGAAAACTAATACACACATTGATTACTACTTATCCATTTCAGTTCAGTTCTGTCACTCAGTGGCATCTGACTCTTTGGGACCTCCTGGACTACAGCATGCCAGGCCTCCCTGTCCATCACCAACTCCCGGAGTTTACTCAAACTCATGTCCATTGTGTTGGTGATGCCATTCCAACCATCTCATCCTCTGTCGTCCCCTTCTACTCCCGCCTTCAATCTTGCTCAGCATCAGAGTCTTTTCAGATGAGTCAGTTCTTCACATCAGGTGGCCAAAGTATTGGAATTTCAGCTTCAGCATCAGTCCTTTCAATGAATATTCAGGACTGATTTCCTTTAGTATTTGCATATAAACTCATGCACATCTTCCTATATGCTTTAAATTATCTCTAGATCACTTATAATACATGATATAGTATAAATGCTATGTAAATAGGTGCTGGAGTACAGCAAATTCAAGTTTTGCTTTTTCAATTACTGGAATTTTTTCAAATACTTTTGATTGATGGTTAAATCTGTGGATATGGGACCTGTAGCTACAGAGAGCTGACTGTTTATTATTTGGTTTTTGGGTTTTTTTTTGAGTATTTAGAATCTGTGTGTATGGTTTCTATAGTACATTTTTAAAAAGTACAGTAATGATAATGTGCCTTTTGTCAAGGAAGAGTCAAGAGAGTTAAAAACCAGTAGGGACACCAGCGATTAACAATCAACTGAATACTAGCCCTTCCTTCTCTTGACTTGGAATGAGGAATACCCTGGTGGTTAGGCAGGATTATATGTGGGGATGGGTTTATTTACCATGTTGGAAACATCCTTGCCCTCAGACCCCAGCAGCTGCATTGCTGTTCTCACTTGGGTTTCTTTTTCCCCTCAAATGTCTCATTTGTCACTTATGTATCATTATCATAGGACAGAAAAGCTGTCCCTGACTGTCATGATTAAAACTGTGTATCTACCATGTTACTCTGTCTCCCCTGTGCTGCCTGATTTTCCTTTCTACCACTTTTATCATTTGTTACATTATACATGTCTTAGTCTTGATGTCTTGATGTCTTAGTCTTGATGTCAAGTCTAGTTTTGATGTCTTAGTCCAGGTGTGCTGCTCCAACAAAATATCTGAGTGCTTTATAAATAAAGGAAATTTATTTCTCACAGTTCTGGAGGCTGGGAGTTAAAAGATTGAGTGGCTCGCATTGTAGTGTGAAGTTCCTTTTCCAGGTTGCAGACGTCTCATTGTGTTCTCACATGGCCAGAAGGAACAGAGAACTTTCTTGGGCCTATTTTATAAGGACACTAATCACCTTCATGAGAACTCTGCTCTGTGTCCTACTCACCTTCCATAGGCCTCATTTTCTAATGCTGTTACATTAGGCATTAAATTTTCAACATCCAAATCATGTTGAATGTCAATTTTGCCTTCATGGCAAATAGAAGGGGAAAAAGTGGAAATGACAGATTTTCTTTTCTTGGGCTCCAAAATCACTGTGGATGGTGACTGCAGCTGATAAATTAAAAGATGCTGACTTCTTGGAAGAAAAGCTATGACAAACCTAGACAGTGTATTAAAAAGCAGAGACATCACTTGGCCAACAAAGGTCTGTGTAGTCAAAGCTGTGATTTTCCCAGTAGTCATGTATGGATGTCAGAGTTGGATTGCAAAGAAGGCTGAGCACTGAAGAACTGATGCTTTTGAACTGTGGTGCTGGAAAAGGCTCTTGAGAGTCCCTAGGACTGCAAGGAGATCCGACCAGTCCATCCTAAAGGAAATCAGTCCTGAATATTCACTTAAAGGACTGATGCTGAAGCTCCAGTATTTTGGCCTCCTGATGAAGAGCCAACTCATTGGAAAAGACCCTGATGCAGGGAAAGATTGACGGCAAGAAGAGAAGGGGGCAAGAGAGGGTGAGATGGTTTGATGGCATCACTGACTCAATGGACCTGAGTTTTAGCAAACTCTGGGAGATAGTGAAGGACAGGGAAACTTGGCATGCTGCAGTCCATGGGGTTGCAAAGAGTCACACAGGAATTAGCAACTGAACAACAGCCGCCACAAAGGCCCCAAGCAGGGCTTGACACAAGGTTGGTTCTTAAATATCTTAAAGTGAATATTTGTAAAATATGAAACAGCTGTTGAATGGATATTGTACTTTTCAAATTCGTAGATTCTAGTCTAGCATTAGTAGGGAAGTATGAATCTGTGACACCCATCCTACCCCTATGGAGGACATTTTCCCTGGTCTGGACCCTGTCTCCTGCCTATATCATCGTTTCAGACTTGGGACACTCCTGGAGATCGAAGTTCTGGCAGTTGTCATGGGGCATGCGGTGTCCTCCCCAAGCCCCAGTAGCTTGGAGGGATCCTGCAGAGTCTGAGGGCAGAAGACCTTGGTCTTACTTGTTAAAGTTAACATGGAAAGTTCCAGGACCAGGGCTGGAAAACTGGCCCCTTGGGTCTCCCTCCAGTGAGCCTTCAGTTCTCTACAGGTGACACTCACCGTCGTCTCTGTTGTTGTTCAGTCACTCAGTGATGTCTGACTCTCTGTGACCCCATGGACTACAGCACAACAGGCTTCCCTGTCCTTCATCATCCCTGGAGCTTGCTCAAACTCATGTCCATTTAGTCAGTGATGTCATCCAACCATCTCGTCCTCAGATGCCGCCTTCTCCTCCTGATTTCAGTCTTTCCCAGCATCAGGATCATTTCCAATGAGTCAGCTGTTTGTATCAGGTGGCTGCAGTACTTGAGCTTCAACTTCAGCATCAGTCCTTCCAATGAATATTCAGGGTTGATTTCCTTTTGTTTTGACTGGTTTGATCTCCTTCCATTCCAGGGGACTCTCAAAAGTCTTCTCCAGCACCACAGTTCGAAAGCATCAGTTCTTTAGTGCTCAGCCTTCTTTAAGGTCCAACTTTCACGTCCATACATGACTACTGCAAAAACCATAGCTTTGACTATACAGCTCTTTGTCAGCAAAGTGATGTCTTTGCTTTTTAATACACTGCCTAGGTTTGTCATAGCTTTTCTTCCAATGAAGAAGCATCTTTAATTTCATGTCTGTAGTCACTGTTCGCAGTGATTTTGGGACCTAAGAAAATAAAGTCTTTAAGTGATTCCCCATTTAAGGAATCCCATTGATTCCCCATCTATATGCCGTGAAGTGATGGGATCAGATACTGTGATCTTAATATTTTAAATGCTGAGTTTTAAGTCAGCTTTTTCACTCTCCTCTTTCACCTTCATCAAGAAGCTCTGTAGTTCCTCTTCATACTTTATGCCATAAAGGTGGTGTCATCTGCGTATCTGAGGTTACTGATATTTTTCCTGGCAATGTTGATTCCAGCTTGTGATTCATCCAGTCCAGCATTTGGCACAATGTACTATACATATAAGTTTAAATAAACAGGGTGACAATATACAGCCTTGACACACTCCTTTCCCAATTTTGAACCAGTCTGTTGTTCCATGTTCAGTTCTAACTGTTGCTTCTTGACCTGCACACAGCTTTCTCAGGAGGCAGGTAAGATGGTCTGGTATTCGCATCTCTTTAAGAATTTTCTGCAGTTTGTTGTGATCCACACAGTCAAATGTTTTGCATAGTCAATGAAGCAGATGTTTTTTTGGTATTCTCTTGCTTTTTCTATGACCCAGTGGATGTTGGCAATTTGATCTCTCATTCCTCTGCCTTTTCCAAATCCAGTTTGAACATCTGGAAGTTCTTGGTTCATGTGTTGTTGAAGGCTAGCTGGGAGGATTTTGAGCGTGAACTTGCTAGCATGTGAAATGAGTACAATTGTGTGGTAGTTTGAACATTCTTTGGCATTGCCCCTCTTGAGGATTGGAGTGACAACAACTGATCTTTTCCAGTCCTATGCCCACTGTTGAGTTTTCCAAACTTGCTAGCATATTGAGTGCAGCAGTTTCACAGCATCGTCTTTCAGGATTTGAAATAGCTCAGCTGGAATTCCATCACCTCCATTAGCTTTGCTCATAGTGAGGCTTCCTAAGACCCTCTTGACTTCACACTCCAGGATGTCTGGCTCCAGGTGAGTGGTCACACCATTGTGGTTATCCAGGTCATTAAGATCTTTGTTTGTATAGTTCTGCTGTGTAGTCTTGCCACCTCTTCTTAATATCTTCTTCTGTTAGGTCCATACCTTTTTTCTCCTTTATTGTGCCCATCCTTGCATGAAACATTCTCTGCTGGGGATCCACATTCTCATCCTGTTGTCATTGCTAAAGGGTGAGTTTGTGGAATCCTGGATCCCTCCACATGCAGGTAGCATGTTGGGCTGGTATAGTCAGAAGGCCTCTGTCAATTTTTTAAAAAAAAATCTGTCATATCTCGAATAGTATCAGGTACATATATTCAGTGTTTGGTTAAGGCAAGAAAGAGGGTTTAATGGAAATCTTAATTTGGTTTCTTGCTCTTAATCTTTGTGGCAGAATCAGTAAATTTACCCAGAGATTGAATGTTTTTTTGATACATTTTGGTTCTGAATATAATTTAGAGTTTTCTGTAGTAAATAAATTGACTTCTCCTGTATTTCAAATTTTGTTAGATAAAGGATTTCAAAAGTCATTTGCCACACTCAAATTAGCTCTCCCCAACTCAGCTCAACTCAACCTGAGTTATTGCAACTCTCCTCTCTAAGGAGTTCAGTTGCAGTCTTTAAAACTATGTTTATCACCAGAAAGCCACACATAAGGATGCCACTCTTGAGCTATGGTGGATAGAGGTGGGGTTTGAGGAGCAGGTGTGTCCTCAGGGTGTTCAGTGAGAGGATCTGGATCAGTCATGTGGGGCCTTGCTCGCCTTTTCCCCTCAGTGCTTTCGAGGGTCATTTTTCTTCCTGTGCCTCAGCTTCTGCCTTTCTTTCCTTCAGTTTCTCACCTGCCGAACAAACTTAGTAATAATCCTTCCACTGGGATTTTTGTGGGAGCAGGAAAGGAGAGAATGCAGTTAGTATCTATCTTATAGGATGATGGCGGCAATCTTGAAGATATCTGAAAGGTAGAAGAATAGAGTGGCTCTTCATTAATGGAGGTGTCATCTCTGAGCTTAGTGACTAGATCCTCTCATTATGTTATATGGTCTTCACATCATTCTGCTATACTTCACATCTGTGAAAGTTATGTTGACTAACTTAAATGCATCTTTAGAGGAGAAGTCCTTGGTCTTTCAGGAAGTATGAACTATTAGCCTGTTTTGTGTCCAAAGAGTATTTATAATCTCTCTTGTTCTTTTAAGTTAGAGGTGTGTGTTCTCAGTAGGGAACATTCCTTATTTCCAAGTCCATTTTCTTCACTGGACCTCCAAACAAATCATCATCATCATTCTTCCCTCTTTCTCTCACCCTCTTGCTCATCCCCACCACCTGCACCCTTATCAATATATTTGTTTTTCTCAATATATGTGTAACTCCTAGAAGAGAAAATGCCATTCAGGTGGTTTGTTATCTAGACTTTAAAGAGAAGAAAGCGATGCACAGAATTGTATTGAAAAGACAGGGTTTCTTTGTTAAATGTGACAGGAAAGTAGAACACTAGGAACTGCCTTCTGGCTATAGAATAGACTCTCTTGATCAATTCTCACATGTTGAAGAGGAAGCATATCAAGTTTTGCAAGAGGAGGTCTAATGCATTGGCTTACTGGCCTCAGATAATGTCTGGTTGCTGCTGGTGGGGAGATACAAATCTTTAAAACAGAAAATACTCCTGCCTGTTAGAACTGATAAAGACATGAGACTTCTAGTCTAGTCTCTCAGTTTTTCCGACGAGGGAAGAAAGCAAGGTTCAGAGTGATAAAGTGGCTTGTCCAAGTTCAAGTAGGCAGTACTAGGCTCCTGGTTGTGTAGCCCGGTCTGCTATCCATTTGAGTTTTGTGGACGCCGTGGACTTGTCTGTTCATCCATGCCTCCACGCCTCTGGACTCTGGGACAGAATTCATTGCCCCAGACTTACCCCCTAACCAAAACCAGGCCTGTCAGATTTCCTGTCTTCCGAAGCCTGATGGGTGGTGTCTCAGAATGTGAAGCCTGACAAAGAGGGAGTCTCTCCGGTGGCAAAGGTGGTGTCAAGTACACTGCTCTGGACCTGTCCAGAGATGGTCACTACATCTGCATGGGAGAAGCTGTTTCCAGCTGTGCCTAACACCTCTCACATCCCTATACCTCCAGGAGGATTTTATGAGCCAGTGAACCCACCTTTTTACTTAAAGTCATTCTAATTGGGATTCTGGTACTACCAGTGAAAAGAATATGTGCTAATATTCCCGTTAACTTCTCTGCCTTCATATTTACAGGGATTTTCTTCTTAAGTTTCTTCAAATTTTTCATCCTTAAGGGTATGGCACAAATAGAATGAGCAGGTGTCTCATTTGTGTATAGTCTGGACTTACAGTCTTAATGAATATACAGATTATACACATTTGATCAGAGTGAATATGTTTCTTAGCATCTGTAATTACAATTTCATTACATAGTAGTTATAGATTTGGGTGTTTAAGAATCAGCTTGAGATATATTAGTAGTGTAAATGAATCTTAATTTTTATTATTTCTTTGTTTCTTTTAATCTTCTTTACTTTATGCAACTACTTGCATATGGAACTTTAAGTTGTCTTAGTTAATTTTTGCCTCCCAATTCCCTATTTGATTATAGGAAGCATATCACAGAGCCCAACATTCACTCTAAGTGAATTTTCTTACTGGGAGAAATAAGAATGTTGTTACCTTCTATACAACAGTGTTTAATATTTTAACTTGGAAAATTGATACCTTGTCACCACCACCATTCAGTCACTGAATGTCAGCTGAGCACTAGTTGCCGCTGTTGTAGAAGTTTAATCAGTTTAATAGATCTTGTTCAACATGCTAATCTTTGAGGATGAGCAAACTGTTGAAGCCTGTTTTTACCATTAAGATTTCTATGGCCAAATGCTTAAGTAGCACCTCTGAGGTTACAAAGTTCGTATATGTAAATTCAACCCTCACAACAACTCAGAAAGGTGTTTTATAATATCCATGATTTATAATTGAAGAAACTGAAACATAGAAATTTTAAAAAAAATGTCTTGTTTAAGATCACACAGTTACTACCTTGAGGGTCAAAACAGGGTCTTCTGTCTGAGTCAGTATTGGTTTGCTTTGTTTTTTAAAACACCACAGTGATTATATGAAATCTGAGTATTTCCATGAAAATTTTAGAATCTTCAAATATAGCACTTCCCGGGGGGGGGGGAGGGAAGAGGGAGGGGGGTTCCGGAGGGGAAGCATATGTAAACCCATGGTGATATCATGACAATGTATGGCAAAAACAATTAAAAAAAAATAATAAATAAAAAAATTTAAAAAAAAATATAGCACTTTAATCATTATTTCATTAAATCACTGAATGAGTGCTCACTGAGGGAGAGGAGCCCTGACCTGAGCTTCCGTGTGCCCAGGGGACCCAGCACCCTTTCAGAGCACCCGTGGTGCCCAGCAGTGCTGTGGGCTGGAGCGTGTGGGTGTGTGGCAAGGAGCTAGGGCTAGGGGAAGGCAGTGAGTCAGTTCATGTACTTTGTTAGTCACTAAGAGGGCCTCAGAGGTGAGTCAGATACTCTCACCCTAAAGCAGTGAGAGTATACTCACCTTCTGTGTAAATGGCATTGGAGCTAAAGAATAAATTCCAGGGACTTCCATGGTTGTCTCATGGTAGGGACTCCATACTTCCACTGCAGGGGCATGCGTTTGATCCCTGGTCAGGGAACTAAGATTCCTACATGCCACATGACCTGGCCAAGAAGTAAACAAAATTTAAAAAGAAAAGATAATAGATTTCAGTTCATGGGAGTAAAGGAGCTGGGCAGCAAAGTTCACAATGGGCCCAGGGAGAAATCTTAAGGAAATGGAATATAGGAAATCCAATTTGGCCGGAGTGATGTGTCAAAAAGAATAGGGATGGAAGGTTGGGAAGAGAGAGGAAGGCAGGTCCAGGCTAAGGAGTTTAGACATTGTTCTAGGAGCACTTGGGAGTCATTGAACATTTCTGATTGGTTTACTGGTGTAATCACAGCTGGGGTGCATATTTCTTATTAGAGTCAACTTTGATGTCTGTTTTCCACGCCAACATCTAGTCTACGAACAACCCTATTGGTTCCACCCGCAGAATGTACCCTGGACCCACCCTCTGCTGACTGTCTCCACTGCCACCAGGCTCACCCAAGCCACTGGAAACTCATAATCAAGCTCTTTCAGTGGTTTCCTGCTTCCACACTTGCCGTGCTGATCTATTCTGCACAGCAGAGTAACCTTATACAAATGTAAATGAAAACGACCACTGACCTGGTTAAAGCCCGTTGTCATCTTTAACCACACTTTGAGTGGAATCCAAACTTCTTGCTGGGCTCACAAGCCCCCTGTAACCTTATGTGAGGTGGCCTTGTCTTTCTCTGAACTCAGATTCTGCCCTCCCTCCCCCTCCATCATCTAGTTTAGCCACTCCAGCCTCCTTTTATTTCCTGAACATCCATGCTCCTCCCCACCTCAGGGTATTTGCGTTTGCTGGTTCATCCTCCTGGAATGTTCTTTCAACAGATCGTCACATGGTTGGTGCCTTATCAAAGATGCTTTCTCTGACACTTGATTTTAAGTGTTAGCCCCAGTCACACCTATCAACATTTGCCTGGATACATTTTCTTCACAGCATTTCCTACCAGCTGGTGGGTTCCTTGTTGATACATGAGTTTATTACTTGTCTCCCAACCTGCTCGGCTGGATGTGGGCAAGAGCCTTGTTTGTTCACTGTGGTATCACCAGGGCCTGATGAGTCCTGGCACATCATACACGTTCCTTTATTAATTAAGGGGTGCATGATTGGAGCAGGAAGGACAAGGAGTGTGAACAGGGGTCCTGTTGGTGGGAAGGACATGGCAAGAGCAGGTGCAACCACAAGGAACTCACAGGACTTGATATGGCTTGAAGAGTTTAATCTTTGGAGAGGGAAGAGGTAGAAGGTTTTGTGCTTGGGTAAGTGATGGACCTTCCCTGATAACTAAGTGGTAAAGAATCTGCCTGCAATGAGGAGACGCAGAAGATGTGGGTACAATCCCTGGGTCGGGTAGATCCCCTGGAGGAAGACATGGAAACCCACTGCAGTATTCTTGCCTGGGAAATCCCATGGACAGAGGAGGCTGGCAGGCTGCGGTCCCTGGGGTCACAAACAGCCAGACATAACTGAGCGACTAAGCACATGGACAAGTTATGGGGACCCTCGGAGGAGCTCTTGGATACGGTGGGGAAAGAAAAGCTCTAGAGGCGTTGGGCGTGGTGGGGTGTCATCTTATCCTGAGTTTCCTGTTGCCTGAGAAGCTCTGCTGGAAGCAGGCACAGTCGTGGGCTCAGAGAAACACGGGAGGAAGCCTTCCTCTCCAGCTCTGGCATGGCTGTAACACATCATGGAGCCACTCTGAACCTCAGGTTCTTTACATGTAAAATGATCATAAAAAGCCTTCTCATGGTGGTTCTGACACTACAACCACAGAACATGACAGTGTGGGTCTCAGGCCTTAGGATGGCTTCTTGGTGGCTGTGGATTCCCTGTCTCCTTCCCCTCATCTCTGAGGGGCTGAGGAGGAAAACCTGTACTCTGGCTTCGCAGTTTAAATATGTGTTGCTTTTCCTTGCAAAGCTGTGCGTGTGTGTGCGCACACATGAATTAAAAAGACGAGCAGTGCCCCTAGGCTTATCCTGAAAATTGGTAGTTCCTTGTCCTAACCCTCCATACCTCTCGAGTTTCTCTCCCCAGAAACTCCTATTTTTAACTCTCTTAACTATTTCTTTCTAAGAGTTATATCTGTCATTCAACGTAACATGCCTATTCTACTATTTCTTGATTTTTCAATCTTAAATACTATCTGGACATCAAGTTTAGATGTTATCATCTTCACATCAGGGAAGGCAAGGATTTAGTTCCTTTATTCTTCCAACTTCCAACCTACACTCACCCATATATGCTTTTTCTCTTCTTAATGTATTATATTCTTGTTTTTTAGTTCATCCATATGGATAAGTTTGTATTTTTTACTCTAGCCATTAACATCTGAGCTACATAGTGTGCTATGATTCTAATTTCATTTCCTGTAGAAACTTGTATTTCGTCTGCAGTTAATATGTGCCTCACTTTTTTTTTAACCACTCTTATTCTCTGTCTTCCCTCAAAATGTGAGACATTTCCTCTCAATAATTTAAAACTCAACATGTATCTTATAAGTTTAAATTTTTTCCCATTTGGAAATACCTTTCCAGCTTCCTCTGGCTCTCTGTCATTTTCGTTCATTGGCTCTCCAAGCCTGTTCTAGCTGTGTGTCACCCAGGAATACTTGTATCTTCTCTGTTCCCAGATTTTCATTTCTTTCTCATTATTTCCCTTATTCCTTAATTTTGCCAAGGTACATTTGTCCTACGACGTTCTGAGAAAGAGTGCACAGGAGGTGAATTCTTTGAGACTTTGTCCAGATTTATTCTCCTTTCATGCTTGATTGACATTTTGGCCAAGGATAGAATTCTAGGTTGGAAATAATTTTCTCTCTGCAGTTTGAAAATGTTACTTCCTAATCTTCTAGATCCCAGTGTTGCTGTTGAGAAATCCAGTGCCATTATAATCCCCTTGCCTTCCTGGAGATCATTTTTTCCCATTTGGAAAATTTTTAGACCTTTCTTTTCTCAGTATTTTGATATTTCATAGTGATACATCTTCATGGCACTTTCCCCCCCCCATGAATTATGCTGGGAGGTTTATGAGCCTTTTCAGTCTGAACACTCATCCTTCAATTCTTGGAAATGTTTTTTATTTCTTTGAAATTTATTCCCTTTCATTTTTTAAAAATTTGTTCTCTTTGAAACTCCTGGGAAGGGCAGGCAGCTCCAGCGGCCCGCCCCAGGCTGCTCCCAGCGGAGCGACCTGAGCAGTCTGGGCAGGGATAGCGCACACGCTGTGGGCGGGGACAAACCCCAGAGTGGCTGAACCACTGTGTGAAATAGACACTGAAGAGACCAGCAAACAGAAGATGCTAAAATAAGCAGAGGGAATCGCTTTGGAACTGACAGGAGTAACAGATTAAATCCCTGCAGTTAGCACCGACTACATAGAAAGGAGCCTATAGACCTTGAGAAGTACAAGCCGGACCAAGGAACTATCTGAAAATGAACTGACCCCTCACTGTACGCAACAGCTCCAGAGAAAGCTTTAGATATATTTTTACTATGATCATCTTTTAAATTTTTAAAACTTTTTTTAATACTATTTTTAAAAATTTTTATATTTTTATTTTTTTAAGTCCCCTATAACTCCTTCAATTTTCATTTTTACAACCATCTATTACCTAGCAAAAAGAAAAAGACCCTATTTTTAAAGTAAATTTCAGTGACTGTTTTTTGTTGCTATTGTTGTTGTTCACTTGGTTTTTTTTAATCTCTTTTTTCCCTTTTAAATTTATTTTTATTTTTTTCTTCTTTTTTTGTAATTGTATTTTTGAGAATCTAACCTTTACTTTAGATTTTTAATATTTGCTTTTTAGTATTTGTTATCAACTTTGTATCTTTAAGAACCCAGTCTTCAGTACCCATTTTTACTTGGGAGTGAGTTCACTAGCTCGACTGCTCTCTCCTCATTTTTGACTCTCCTTTTTTTCCACCAGGTCACCTCTATCAACCTCCTCCCCCCTTTCTTCTCTACCCAACTCTGAATCTCTTTGAGTGTTACGAGTTGTGAAGAACACTTAGATAACTGATTACTGGCTGGATCTCTCTTTCCATCTGATTCCCTCTTTTCTCCCCCTGGCCACTTCTGTCTCCTTCCTCCATCTTCTGTTTTTGGTATAACTCTGTGAACATCTCTGAGAGATCCAGACTGTGGATATCACACAGGGAAGTGATCAGTGGCTACCTCACTCTCTCACCATTAGATTCCTCTCTTCTCCTTCTGGTCACCTCTATCTCTCTCCTCCCTCTTCTCCCATGTAACTCTGTGTACCTCTCTGGGTGTCCCTCACTGTGGAGAAACTTTTCATTATTAAACTAGACGTTCTGCCATCGGTGCTATATAGATGGAGGAGTCCTGAGGCTACTGGAAAAATAAGGCTGAAGTCCTCTTAATCAAATATTGGATCTTCTGGCCTGTTTTGATTAAAAATGTCTTTTTGTCTCTCATGTCTTACCTCTGTCTTTCTTTACTATTGCTTTTGGGGGTTGCAACTTGCAGTGTACAGGATCTTAGTTCCTAAACCATGGGTCAAACCTGGGCCCTCCAGGTGAAAGTGCCAAGTCCTAACCACTGAACTGCCAGGGAGTCTCTCCCCTTCCTCCACCTTTGAATTTTTTTTTTCTTCTGCTCAAAGTATTTGCCTAAGTTTTCCCTCTGTTACCTTTTTGCTTTTTTGCTCTCTGTGTTTCCCAGAGGCCTAGTGGAAACAACTAGTGATTTTAGGGTATCTGAGGAGAAAAGGAAAGATATACTCATTTGAATGCAGAATTCCAAAGAACAGCAAGAAGAGGTAAGAAAACCTTCCTCAGAGATCAGTGCAAAGAAATAGAGGAAAACAATAGAATGGGAAAGACTAGAGATCTCTTCAAGAAAATGAGAGATACCAAGGGTACATTTCATGCAAAACAGGGGCACAATAAAGGACAGGAATGGTATGGACCTAACAGAAGCAGAAGACTTAAGAAGAGGTGGCAAGAATACACAGAAGAACTGTACAAAAAGATCTTAATGACCCAGATAACCATGATGGTGTGATCACTCACCTAGAGCCAGACATCCTGGAGTGTGAAGTCAAGTGGGCCTTGAGAAGCATCACTACAAACAAAGCTAGTGGAGGTGGTAGAATTCCAGTTGAGCTCTTTCAAATCCTGAAAGATGATGCTGTGAAAGTGCTGCCTGCACTCAATATGCCAGCAAATTTGGAAAACTCAGCAGTGGCCACAGGACTGGAAAAGGTCAATTTCTACTCCAGTCCCAAAGAAAGGCAATGCCAAAGAATATTGAAACCACTGCACAGTTGTACTCATCTCACAGGCTAGTAAAGTAATGCTCAAAATTCTCGAAGCCAGGCTTCAACAGTATGTGAACTGTGAACTTCCAGATGTTCAAGCTGGTTTTAGAAAAGGCAGAGGAACCAGAGATCAAATTGCCAACATCCACTGGATCATCAAAAAAGCAAGAGAGTTCCAGAAAAACATCTATTTCTGCTTTATTGACTATGCGAAAGCCTTTGTGTGGATCACAATAAACTGGAAAATTCTTAATGAGATGGGAATACCAGGCCATCTGACCTGCCTCTAGAGAAACCTGTATGCAGGTCAGGAAGCAACGGTTAGAACTGGACATGAAACAACAGACTAGTTCCAAATAGGAAAAGGAATACGTCAAGGCTGTATATTGTCACCCTGCTTATTTAACTTCTATGCAGAGTACATCATGAGAAACGCTGGGCTGGATGAAGCACAAGCTGGAATCAAGATTGCCAGGAGAAATATCAATAACCTCAGATATGCAGATGACACCACCCTATGGCAGAAAGTGAAGAACTAAAGAGCCTCTTGATAAAAGTGAAAGAGGAGAGTGAAAAAATTGGCTTAAAGCTCAACATTCAGAAAACTAAGAACATGGCATCTGGTCCCATCACTTCATGGCAATAGATGGGGAAACAGTGTCAGACTTTATTTTCCTGAGCTCTAAAATCACTGCAGATGGTGATTTCAGCCATGTAATTAAGAGACGCTTACTCCTTGGAAGGAAAGTTATGACCAACCTAGACAGCGTATTGAAAAGCAGAAACATTACTTTGTCAACAAAGGTCTGTCTAGTCAAGGCTATGGTTTTTCCAGTAGTCATGTATGGATGTGAGAGTTGGACAGTGAAGAAGGCTGAGCACAAAAGAATTGATGCTTTTGAACTGTGGTGTTGGAGAAGATTCTTCAGAGTCCCTTGGACTGCAAGGAAATCCAACCAGTCCATCCTAAAGGAAATCAGTCCTGAATATTCATTGGAAGGACTGATATTGAAGCTGAAACTCCAATACTTTGGCCACCTGATGCAAAGAGCTGACTCATTTGAAAAGACCCTGATACTGGGAAAGATTGAAGACAGGAGGAGAAGGGGGCGACAGAGGATGAGATGGTTGTATGGCATCACTGACTCAATGGACATGGGTTTGAGTAAACTCCGGGAGTTGGTGATGGACAGGGAGGCTTGGCGTACTGCAGTCCATGGGGTTGCAAATAGTCAGACATGACTGAGTGACTGAACTGAACTGTTAAGTACCAAGAAGCTGAGCTGAAAATCCTTTGTATGTGAATCACACTTGTCATCTTGAAGCCATCACCATAAATCAAGGATGAATGATGTTTTTAGGTTCTGTCAAGTAGGTTCTTAGTCTTGAATCGGTTGGAATTGAGACTGGAAGTACTCTTGAGACTGAAGAGGATGATCCAGTCTCTTGCTTGGAGGGGGTCAACCTTCTCGCATCCATGGAGCCTGTGGGTGAAGGGAGCTGCTTGTTTCACATAAAGGCTCCCCTTCATCCCCTTATTTCGGTGTGGAGCCTCCCTCCTGCCCTGGGCTGAGCCCAATGACCCAAGCCTCCGGACCTTCTGGTTCACCTTCTCTAGAGAGTAAATATCCTGCTTCCTCTAGGGCTGCAGAGGAGTAACTTCCTCTCTAGATAGGAATCTGGGACTTGAGATCAAGTGTCAGCAAACTTTCTGTAAAGGGCCAGAGAGTAGATCTTAGACTTTGTTGCAACACTTTGGTCTCTGTCACAGGTTCCTCTCTTCCTCTTCCTTCTTCTCTCTCTCTTAAAAAAGCAAAGCAAACAAACCAAAAAACCCTTTAAAATATAAAATAAACATGCTATGCTTGCAGACAGTACAAAAATAGGCTGTAAACTAGACAGGTCATAGGTTACCCGCCCTGGTCTAGAAGATCCTTTTGGACACTCTCAACCGACCACCTTTATTTCAGGCACACCCTGCATTCCGGCCTCCAGAGCTTGAAGCCTCCAATATCTGGTCCATTTTTGGTTTTATGACAAAACTGGGGTGGCTTCTTATAGGGATCTCCCAACTTTTCTCCTGCCTCCCCCTACCCCTCCACCCCGTGGAAGCTTTCCCAGGTCCACTAGGTGAGCAACCGCTTGTCTGTCCTCTTTCTCTTTTCTAAAAGGTCTGTTTTTCTGTTTTTGCCTTTCCCCCCACCCCTTCCCTTTACCCCAGTTTACTGGGATTTGAGAAAGGAGTGGAGATAAATGCATGTATTTAATCTACTAAGTTTAACCAGAAGCTCCCCCCAAATCCAATTTGGCTGGGTTTTATTTTTATGGCTTTCTTTGATAGCACTTGGGTTAATTTTGCATTTGTTCTCCACGTGCTCACTCGCTGTGCCAGATGTTCGAAGGAGATGTCCTTGGGGAGGAAAAAGGAGGGGCTTTAAAACGCAGTGTTGCTGAAATGCTCACAATGGTTCAGTGTGTGAGATCTCTCCGAAGCACGGCCGTTTCTAACCACCAGACTCTCATACTAGAAATACAGTTTCACCCTTATTTGTGTAAACCATTGGGAGCATTTTTAAACGTTTGTCATAAACTTTGTGGCTTTTTGTTGAAAATTGAATTTAAGGTAGTAAATTAAAGCTTTTGGTGGCATGCCCCTGACAGCAGGGAGAGCCTAGTAAGTGATCCCAAAGAGCTGATCAAAGGAAGCTGCTAAACATTTTTTTGCTGCATTTGTGTTTTGGGCCTTTAATCTGGCAGTGTTTCCAATTCCATTCTGAATACGGTCATGCATGCTCCACCCCTGCTCATGTTTCCTTGGCAGCATCTGGCACTGTCTCTGCCTGTTAAGGCCCAGGCCTGCCTTCGCCAGCCAGCCTGGACAAGGTATGAACAGCAGCAAGGGTCAGAAGATAGGCATCTTTCAAAATCTTCCTCGTACCGCACATTTGTTCCCATAATCAAATGAAAACTGGAAAAGAGTGAAATGAACTGAAAATGACCGCCGGTCGTTTGTACCTAGGCTCGCCCTTCCTGGCCAGCGAAGACGGCGTGCTCGGAGGGGTGATTGTCCTCCGGTCCTGCCGCTGTTCTGCAGAGCCTAACTCTTCCCAAAATAAGCAGACACTTCTGGGTAAGTTAAACTTACGCATCATGTGGGTGTCTTTCTCTTTCATTTTTTCCCGAGATACGGGCAGATTTGTGTCCTTACGTTGATCATTTTAACCTGTGGGTGGGCCAAGATGTCCTATTGATAGATGTGTGTATCTCTGTTCCACTGACCTCTCTGCCTAAGTTAACGTCTACAAGGTGAATATTCATTTCAGAGTATATGATTGTAGCATGTTTTCCAAATGGACTGAGAACCTAGCATCTTTACTAAAGCCTAATATTAAGAATATCGGACCATGTATTTATCACCTGTCTTATTTGACAGAACATTTGAGATGACCCATAGCAATAAACACAGTAACACAGAGAGAAGCTTCTTCCTCTTCTCCTCCCTGAAAGGAATCAGAATCACGTGAAGACCTACTGGCCTAGAAGTTCACCCTGGCTTCATGGCTTATTAGCTGTGACGCTTCGTGCATCAGTCTCATTGCTCTGTGCCACTTCCTCCACCATATTAGAAGGATGTCTGCCCTGCCCTGCTCATAGTGCTGTGGTGAGGATTTTGCAGATTTTCAGATGTCCACCCAGATGTGTGGCTTTGTGTCTAACAAAGTGCACCCCTGGGGATGGAGCCCAGCCCACCCTCCATTTGACAAGGCACAGACTTGTGGGGAGCCTCTACCTACTGAGGTGCCTTTTCCTAAGTCATTTATCCAGAGCGAAGGGCATTTAAAAAATCTGCATGAATGTGCCACATAAGCTAGCGGGGGGCCCAATATGTTATTTTTCTTTAGTTGACTTTTTAATTGAATTGTATATTCATTCAGAAAAGTGCACAAATCATAACTGCAACTGCTTGGAAAATATTACAAACTGGACCCACCCATGTGACCAGCATGTAGATTAAAAGGTAGAACTTTACTATAACCCAGAAGCTCCCATATAACCCTTCCCAGTCTCTCTACCCCTTCAAAGTTAATAACCATTCAAATCTCTAACACCTTGATTAGTTCTATTTGGTTTTGTATTTTGTATAAATAGAATCATAGAATATGTTTCCTTGGTGTCTGATGTCTTCAGTGAATGTTAAACCTGTTAAATTCATCTATGTTACTTTGATAGCAGTTAGTTCACTTTCATTGCTATATAGTAGTCCATTATGTATAGTTGTACTACTCAGTGGTTATCCGTTCTTCTGTAAGTTTTTTTTTTTTTTTAATAAGCACTACAAGTCATTCTTAGGGCTGTGGTAGTTCAGCTCTTTGTATAAAATTCCTTTTATCAAGTATGGTTGACACCTGATCTATATTGTATGATTGTTGTGAATTGCCGTAGTACAAGTCCCTTCCCATCTTGAAGTTTTATGAGTCTATAAAATAGAAAAATGAGCATTTCTTTTTGAGGATAAAAATTAGTTTTTCTTTAGAAGCCTGAAGAACCTCCATAAAAATCTTTCCTCTCAGTTGCCAAAGGTAGGGGCTGGGAAACACTGCCCTTTCATAGAAAATGATTCTTTCTCCACCCGATCACCAACTTCATAATTTTTCTTGCTATATTTTCTTCCTGTTTCCACCCACTATACTTAGTACCCAGGTTGTTCCTGGCCAAAAAAAAATTTTTTTTTTAAACTGAGGCAAATAGTTACTGGTTTCTTTGGTATCCTAATCATTGTTGAAACCTTTGAGTGTCTTCCACAGTCAGGTAGCAGGGAGTTTGTCTTTAAAATATGCAGAGAGGGACTTCCCTGGTGGTTCGATGGCTAAGACTCTGAGCTCCCAATGCAGGGGGTCTGGGTTCCATCCCTGGTTGGGGAACTAGATCCCCCACGCTGCAACTAAGAGTTGGCATGCCCTGACTAAAGCGGTCCCATGCTGCATCTGAAGATCCCACATGCGGAAACAAAAATCAAAGCTCCGATGTGCCACAGCTAAGACCTGGTGCAGCCAAATAAATACATAAATAAAAATAAGTATTAAAAAACAACTTTAAAAAAAATCAAATAAAATATGCAGAGAATGTTCCTGAGCCTTCCATAAAAACTCAGAAAAAGTCTTTAGTCCTGGGTGGCAGGGTAGGGGACAGTTGTTAAAAGTGTTTCATAGCCTGCTGCTAGATCAGAGTTTCTGTTCTTTACTGAGCCTGGGCTTTCACCCGTTCAAGTTAATCCTGGAAATTGTAAGAGTTTTTTTTTTTTTTTTTTTTTTTTTTTCGCTTGTTCTTTCATTATTGGAGTTAAAGATGGTGGCTCAGATGGTAAAGTGTCTGCCTATAATGCAGGAGACCCGGGTTCAATCCCTGGGTTGGGAAGATCTCCTGGAGAAGGAAATGGCAACCCACTCCAGTATTCTTGTCTGGAAAATCCCATGGACGGAGGAGCCTGTTAGGCTATAGTCCATAGGGTTGCAAAGAGTCAGACACAACTGAGCGACTTCACTTTCAGTTTTAAAGATAAGTCATAGAATTTTAGCTCATGTTAGTTTTTATCACCTGAGTAGTCATTCGTATACTGGTTCCCACTCTCCGTGGGAGAAGAATAAAATGAAATAAGTGATGTCTTGCCATTTGTCTGTGAAGTCTATGAAAACCTGGTGAACTCAAGCTCCTATCAGCTTCTACCAGTGATGTGGGTTTTTGCATATTTTGCTTTAAGAAACGTACACATGTTCAGTATGTGGTGAGAAAGTAAATGTGTACAGAAAGATAGAAAGAAGATGTGAAGGTCGTCTTGGCTACCCAGTTGCCAGAGCCGCCAGCCCCTGATTCTGGTTGTTCTTGTGGGATTTACCTTCATTCTGCAGAATGTGCTCCTGTTCTGTTTCTCCATTAATCAGTAACCTGTGACTCCCTTGGGGGGAAAAATTAAGAGCAGAGCTGGTACCACTCCCCACCACCTTTCCTCGTGACTTTTGGGACAACTCTAATCTGAAGTTGTCTGTTTAATTTTGTTGCAGCTTTAATGCGCTGCTTCCTGACTCATCAGCTTCTATCATCTCTTCCAACATCCCTCACCCCTTGGACTATGTAGGCTTCTTTCCTCTTCCTTCACGATTCCCAAGCCTCACCTCAACCTCTAGCAACCTCACCATTGTTGTCATAGTTAACATTGCATTCTGTTCTACAGCCAACTTGCTTTCTGCACTCTGATTAGAGTTTGATTCCAGACAGTGACAGTTAGTGATCAGCATTGGTAGTGTCATGATTATGTAAATATTATTCACTGCAGATCCCAGGAGAAGTTTAGACCCATCAGAAAGGAAGTATCTGCCTTAAGCCCCTGCCTGTAAAAGGAGAATGTTCCAAATATCAAGCTCAAGTGGGTTCTTCTGTGCTTTACCATGTTAATTGCTCCAGATCAGGCTGCAATGTAATTTGCTTCATGTTTGGCCCATGACTTCTCATTTATCACTTTATAAAACTCTCATGAAAATAAAACTCATCAACTCATGGCTCCTTAATATTTGGTAATATCGAGTAACCAGGAAGGCTCAGAAGTCTTTCTTTCCTATATATCCAAATTAAAAAAACACAATTCTCCAAATTAAAAAAATAAAATAAAAACAAACCACTTAACTGCTGTATGTATCACTTTTTGGTATAATTATATACAACATACATATGCTTTTTTGTATAAAATATATACTATATATATTGTTTTTTGTATTATTTATACTTTTTAGTATATTTGTATACTAATATATATATATTTTTGAATATAGTATAATCAAAATAATCTCAAACTTCAGCTTTTTCCATATTGACTCTCTTTTCTGAAAATCATCAATAGCATTTCCATTACACCACAGACACAATTTCAGTCAAACCCCATTGCCACTTGATGGAGTTTCTAGGAAGCCATTACCCAGCTTCCCCGCTTTACAAATACATCAATTACAAGAGCACCTAGGGGCCGCTTCAAGAGTGGGATGGCTCAAGAACAGGCCCTTTCAGGGTTTGGCCTTTGTTACAGATTCAGGAATATAGTTGGAGAATCCCAGGTATAGGGTAACTTTCAAAGTCCTCTTGCATGACTTGTTCTGTGTGCTTTGTCTGTAAATTGTTTGAGAGAAATGGAGTTTAATTCCCTCCCCAGTAACTCCCTCCAATGCAGAAGAATATGTCAGGGTGACAGTCTGTGACTTCAAGGCAAGGTCAGAAAAGGCCTTGTCCACTCACTCCAGGAAAGACCAGCTGCCATGTCACGAGGACACTCAAGCAGCACCATGGAAAGGTCCCTGTGGCAAAAAACTATGACTGCCTTCCAGCTGCCAGCAAGGCGCTGGGGCTTCCTGCCAACAGCCTTGGCTCCAGGGGAACCTACAGATGACAGGATCTGGGCAGGTTTCTGGACTGAAATCTCGTGTTGTTGTTCAGTTGCTCAGTCGTGTCCAACCCTTTGTGACCCCATGGACTGCAGCAAGCCAGTCTTCCCTGTCCTTCACCATCTCCTGGAGTTTGCTTAAACTCATGTCCATTGAGTCAGTGATGCCATCCAACCATCTCATCTTCTGTCAGCCCCTTCTTCTCCTGCCCTCAATCTTTCCAAGCATCGGGGTCTTTTCATGAGAGATGTTGAGAAAGAACCACCCAGCACAGACACTCCTGAACTCCTAGTCTGCAGAAACTTAGATAATAACATGTTTGTTGTTTTAAACTGCTACATTTTGGGGTAATTGATGCAGTGATAGATAACAAATCAACCTTTGAAATGCTCTCCCTGCCAAATGGTCCCCTGGCTTGTCTAAAGAACTACAGGGATGAATCAGGTGTTCCGTTGCATCTTTAGGCAGCTCAGGCCACAGGACTTCCAATTGCATCAGTGGATTCCACTTCTCTGCTTTGGGAATCCTCTCGGATAAAGGTGATCAGTGCCTGCTTCCTTTGCAGGCCCGAATCACTCTTTCCCAGACTGTTTCTTAAGCCTCCCCAAGCTCTAGGCTCCCCACCTCTGCTCCCACCTCCATCCTGCCTCCAGATCTCTCTCCCTCTATGACACAGGGAACCTAACCATGGCTCAGAAACAGAGAAGCTTGAAAATGAGAATTTGACTGAATTGTGGCTTAGAGAGCCACACCAACACCGGCGTTAGAGAGACGGAGGTCAAAAAAGAACCGCAGAAGTATATGTGACTGGTGTACTGCTTGTTTAAGCCTAAAGTTGAAATAACTGTCTGTCTGTGTTATATAATAACTTTCTGTGTCTCCTAAAATAAAGCAAAGCCTATGTCTCTTACTGTTCTTCCCCTGCTCCTACTTTTAATTCTTCGGTGAGGACACACACACACACACACTCACAGCCACTCCCGCCTCTTTCCCTAGAAGATAGATGGGAAACGGAAAGTGACCTGACCGGGGAAGCCCGCCCTGCTCTGGTGCCACAGCAGCTTGCGTGTCACCTCCTGCGAGTCCTGCCCCTCTGCTCATCTCCACTGGCCTGACTTCTGGCAACTCCAGATTGCCTTGTCTTCTTCCAGGGCCGTATCTTCCCGCCGTTAATTTTTACATGCTGTTACTCCCTGTGCTCGGAGACTCCTCCTTTAAGACTCAGCCCCGAGAGGAACCTCCTGGAATCCTTTGGAAGCCCTCTCCCTGGGTGGTTCGCCCCTTCTCTGTGTGCTTTTCAGTGTGTAACCTCCAGCCTTTGTAGCAGTCGCTGTGACATCCTAAACACGTACTGGAACGCCTGCCGCTCCTGCGAGGCCAGCATTTTTTTTCTGAATTCAGTTATTTGAGTGGAGCCAGTCACAGGTCTTTGAGCCCCAGTGGGTCATGTGGAGGGTACAGGGCTTGGAAATAGCTTAAAGAAGATTCCACCGCATCTGAGACGCCTTCCAGGGCCCGAGGGTGGCCTGTTGTCTAACCCCCGAAATGAATCGTCTGAGGAGACATGCGCTGACAAAGCAGGAGACCTTACTGGGAAAGGCCGCCTGGGTGGAGAGCAGCAGGGAAAGGGAACCCAGGAGAACTGCCCTTCCATGCGGCTTGCAGTCTCAGGTTTTATGATAACTGAGTTAGTTTCCAGGTTGTCTTTGGCCAATTGCTCTGACTCAGGGTCCTTCCTGGTGGCAGGCGCATCACTCAGCCAAGATGGATTCCAGCGAGGAGGGTTCTGGGAGATTGGCAGGACAAATGGACTGGCGTCTCCTCTCCCCTTCTTACCTTTCCCGAATTCTTCCAGTTGGTGATCACTTGTTAGTTTCTTGTTCCTTACTAGTAAGATAACTCCTGCTAGTGGCTACCATCTTGCTTGGCCAGGATGGGAAGTTTAGGTCCGTGTTTCCCCTAACGTGAGCACCATACCACTAGACTGAATTGTTTGAGAGCAAGGACTGTGTCACATCCAGCTTTGTACCCACCCTACATTGTAGGCTCTGAGTAACTACTGGAGGAATAAATTAAGTGCCACATGGAATTTCTTTACTGATTCTATAGCAGAAGTTTTTGAAGAAATTGACCACTCTTCCAGAAAAATGAAATGTCACATAAAATATCCTCAGATGCTCTTAAAAAACAAGCAGGATGGGTCGGAAATGTTGGATAATGACGAGTGTCCAGGAACAAGGAGATTTGGAGACAGTTTAAACGGATCCCAGAAGACAGCCTTTGCAAACAGCCTTGTAAAAGGACAATTTGGACGTGAATGTGTTTGCAACACCCATCCCACCACCTCCCACCCTCCAGATCAGGAGATGCTGGCAAACCCCAGCCTACAAATCACTGCTTTAACACAAAGCAAATGCTTGTCCCTGGAATGAAACAGCTGAAAATAATTAATTTTCTCTCTGCTTTTAGAAGAAAAAAACCAATATATTTTTACCTGCTAATGTACAATTCCATGTGTTTTCCAGGCCTCTACAGAAGTACTTTATTGAGGCTGCTGTGTATAGTATAATATGGTTAATAATTGTGTAAACAAAGGCATATCAAGCCTTCCAGTGGAAAATACTAGTTCTTTTCCATTTTAAGCTTATGAGTCAATACAAGTAATTAGAATATATGCAAATATATAGCATGAACAAACAATCACACTGTGTGGGTGCATTTTTTCCCATGCTGATGGGAACCTGACAGATCCTGTGAAGTTCAGGGGTCTCACCTTAGAGTGGTTAATAGGAAGCAGTAGTGTGAGGAGCTGGAGAAGGCAATGGCACCCCACTCCAGTACCCTTGCCTGGAAAATCCCATGGGCAGAGGAGCCTGGTGGGCTGCCGTCCATGGGGTCGCACAGAGTCAGACACAACTGAAGCGTCTTAGCAGCCGCAGCAGCAATGTGAGGAGCAACATGAAAAAAACTCCTTATATTTGAGGAGAACCATAAGCAATTCAGGATAGTAGGCATAGGGGCTAGTAGGGGTGAAAAGGCTGCCTGTTCAGCCAGCAGTCTTTCCACCAAGCCTGTCTGTTGGAGTTCTTCTTCCATAGATGGAAGGCCCACAGTTCAGTGTAAGGCTGATCGTCTGATGAGCACATGTGATAATTGTTCCTTTCCCATCAAGTCACCTTCGCCTTACCCAGAGAGTAATAACTTAAGGTTCTCTGCTGTCCAGGAGTATGTTCATGGTGCGGATCATTAAATTTTGTACATATTATTTGTGCTTGACCAGCTACTTTTTCCCCTGGTTTTTCATCTTTATTGTGAAATGTTTTATGTATTTCTAAAAGAAGAATGTAATAACTTTGTAAGTTATAAAGATTATAATAAAATGAACACATGTGGACCCACCACCCAGCTTAAGAAACTGCCCATTACCCTTATCTTTGAAGCCCCACATGGACCTGTCTGAACTTTATATAAATGGTGTAGCAGGTGTTTTCTCCTCTGAGAATTTCTGAAGTTTCTTACCTGATTACTTGAAAGGGTAATGAGTTGCTTTATCATTTTAGACTTTGCTCTCTCAAGTCAACTGTTTTTCAGTTCGCAATTAGAACTGAAATGTGGTATTCTCTCCCACTTCTTTCCAAAACAGGCTATGTTCTTTATCGAGTGCTCTTCTTGTCACTGTTATGAAATCTTGCCATGACTTCAAAAATGTTAGATTGATGCTTCCTGGAACATTAAAAAGATAAAAGGTCATTTTACTGTAAATTAAAATTCCAACTGCCGGTTGGTTTTACTGGCATTAAAATTTCGGTGAGCACATATAAACACGTGCACTTCAAAGGACCTCCATTCTCAGGGCCTGGCAGTATCACTTATTTCCATTTCATGGCACATGCCCCCACGAGCACTCGTGACCAGGCAGTCTGCTGGGCTCACACGATCATAAAAATAACCCTCGAAAAGAAGGCAAATTAGGTACTAGACTGATAGTGGGGAAAGAAGTACTTATGGTTGGTTATCTGATGTTAATACCGCGTCTTAAAAATGTAACGAAAACTTTGTTCTGTAAGCAAGTCCAGTATCATGTTTGGAAACTTATTTCTTTCACATCTCCGCAATGTTTTGGGATTGTTTTATCTTCACTGTAGTCTTAAGAGATAGGCTGGCATTTTGGTTCTTATTTAAGGATCAGATGGAAAGGAGCAAATTAAATAACTTATTCCTAGATGCAAAGTGAATAAGGCAGACATAATATTTAAAAACTTTTCAGCAACTGAGTTGCGTTAACCTATGGAGGTAATGCTTCACAGTTTGTATTTTTCAGAACTGGTTTTCATTTTTAAAGGACAAATATGTTGACCACCAGTAGTTATCATTTGCTTTAACACAGAACTTTTCTACTGTTAAATATTGCTAATTTACTTTAAAACATTGGAAATAGATTTATTTCCATCTGTCCTTTTCTCCTCCATCATGAGTAGTGTGCTTCTAGCTATAATCTAAACATATAGTGTCTTTTCTGTTGGCCACAAAATTTTCCATCTGATGTAAAGAATACAAAGACTTAAAATTTTAGTGAATATATAATTCTTATTACTTTGGTTCTCCTAAAACACTCAGAAAAACATTTTGAAAGGTTTTTATAGTCAGTTTTTATCCACTCAGAGGGTGATAGAGATCACCTTAGCATGAAACAAAGCCTAAAAAAATATTTGTTAAATGAATGAAATCATGTTCCAGTATAGCTTGTTTCACCAAATGCTTTCCTTTTCAGCGGAGAACTTCCAAGTTCCAGCCATTGGCCCCTTATTTCCAGTAATTTCTAATACAATAAAATGATAAAACAGGAAGAGAACTGAATAATATCTTTTGGGGCTTGTTTTACTCTTTGACCCACATCCCTCTCTTCCTTTTTCAGTCAACATCTTTCTTTAGTCTTGAACAAATGGAGTGAGCCTTGAAAAGAGAGAGGAAATTATTTTCTTGGCTTGATGTAGATGGAGTTCTGTAGAACTCCAGCCCCATAGTTCCCAAGACAGTTCAGTGGTGAAAGGTTTTCAAGGAAGCAAGCCAACTCAAGGCTGCTTCATGGTCATCATGGGATATGCATTTTATGAATCTTAAGGATTCCTTGTCAGGACGCGAAAGCATCCTTGAATGAACTCCCTACTGGGTTATAAAGAGCCTCACCACCAGGGGGGATATCTATAAAGATAAGATGAGATTATTCTATTTACAGTTCTTCTTCCTTCCCATTTAAGAAAAAATGACTTTATCTTTATTCAATAAGGAGTAACTTAAACACTGTGCAAAATGTCCTAGGGTAAGCCGTTTGACCTAAGGCTAAGAAGTGGCAGCTGACTTGGCAACTGCCCAGCCCAAGACGGTTCTGATTTTAGAGTTCTGTTTCCTTTGCAAGAAAGTCTGGGATATGAAGCCAGGCAGAGGGGTTTTAAATGGGTGTGGGAGCCAGTGCAGCTGGGGATTGTTAACAACAATTGGGAGAACAACTTTAAAAAAAAAAAAAAAGGTAGCTGAGGGCTTCTTTCTGGTCAGAAAAGAGGATCTGTTTGAATAGAAAAAACCTGCTCGCAACCCCAGTAAGGAAACTGTTTCACTTAAACAGGATGACATGTGAATGATTTTGAAAGAGAAGGAGGTATCCTAGGGGGAGCATCACTTAAGGGGTGGCTTATATTCCTTGTATTAACCACGGAAGGTGCTGACTTAACCATCACTGAAAGGCAAGCCTGCGCTGGGGCTGAAGGCTGCCTCAGGCAGTAGAGGGCCCTGAGCTGTAGGCAGGCTGCTCTTGGACATTATACCGCAGAGGAATCTGTTCCAATGCGTTCAGAGCAACTTTTCAGATAGTCTGGCCTCTGAGATTATGTACACATCCATTCCAGCTGTCCCCAGAAGGCCATTAGCTTGTCTTCCTCGAGGAGCACATGAACAGGATGTCCCTCATCCAGGCTCCACCACTGGGTCTGTAGTGTTGACCTTTTTTAACCATGGTGCTGGTGTGCTGGGATGTGTTTGAAGTCATTTGGTGGACAAGGATCCTACTGAATCTCCGTGTCCATCTTTCATAGCTTAAACTCATTCAGAAAGGTAGCTTGGCTTTTGGTGTTCTTAGTGTTTTCTGGTGAAGATCTTTTCATCACCTAGGCATTTCCAGGAGTCTTCAGATGCGAAAAGCTGACTCACTGGATAGGACCCTGATGCTGGGAAAGATTGGGGGCAGGAGGAGAAGGGGGCAACAGAGGACAAGATGGTTGGATGACATCATTGACTCAATGGACATGAGTTTGAGCAAGCTCTAGGAGATAGTAAAGGACAGGGAAGCCTGACGTGCTGCAGTTCATGGGGTTGCAGAGTCAGACATGGCTGACTGACTGAACAACAGCACCATCCCTTGGGCTTTGGCCTTCCAAAACAAAAAAGCTGTTTTCAAATCAGTAGTTGAGGTGTAAAACCACAGGAGCATGAGCCTTATCAAGAGGCCAGAGGCTTCTTTAAATGGAAATCAGCTTGAGCTTGACCACACCAAAAATGCTGTTTCAGACAGCACATTCTCAGGCCCAGACATGCCACTCCAGGCCACTCATTGACCCTGCACGTTGCTGGAGTTCGTGGTCCCCTACATGGGATAATTACACGTGGAAAACTCCTGGTACTTGGATATAGCATCTGCCCAATTAATTGTATTATTATTAGAATAATTTCAATGCTATTACCATAAAATGCAATTTTTTAGTGTAGAAGACGATTTAGTCCCTAAAATCCAGAAATAAGTTATAGACTTCTCAGTATCACCAGCGGTAGGAAATAGAGCTCCTTTACATCTTTGTTTTTCTTCTGTGTAACTGAGTTTGTTACAGTACTGCTTCTGTCTTATGTTTTGGTCTTCGGGCTGCGAGGCAGGTAGGATCTTAGATCCCTCACCAGGAATCAAGCCTGCACCCTCTGCACTGGAAGGCAGCGTCTAGCTGCTGGATGTGTGGTGAAAAGTAGCTTGCCTGCCTCTCAGCTTCCTGAGTCACCGGTTGCCTCTCTCGTGATAACCACTGTTGCTGGTTCCTCTGATGTTCTTCCAGAGAGATCCCATGTGTTTACAAACATGAGTCGTCCATGGTGCCCTTTTATTTTCTTTCACAGAAATGAGAAGTTATCTTTTTCCATCTTTCTTCACCTTGTCTTTTCGTTTAGATAAACTGTGTATTTTGTAGATTAGTGTTTTTTCCAAACTGTAGCATGTCACATTAATGAGGTCTAATTTAGTGACTCAAGAGGAGCAGAATCTTTTCACTGTAGCGCATCAATATAAAGCGCCCACAGAATAGAAAGAACCCACATACTCAGTGACAGTGTAGTGGGCTTTTTTGTTTCTTTGGTTTTACTGTGGTTGCTGGCAAAACGTTTGAAAAAACTTTTAGTGTGGATGGTTCTATATAGTCCCCATAGAGCTTTCTCTTTTTTAATTACTGCATAGTATTCCACTGAATAGGGTACCATAGTTGTTCATATCAGAGAAGGCAATGGCACCCCACTCCAGTACTCTTGCCTGGAAAATCCCATGGACGGAAGAGCCTGGTGGGCTGCAGTCCATGGCATTGGGAAGAGTCGGACACAACTGAGCGACTTCACTTTCACTTTTCATGTTTATGCATTGGAGAAGGAAATGGCAACCCGCTCCAGTATTCTTGCCTGGAGAATCCCAGAGACGGGGGAGCCTGGTGGGCTGCCGTCTATGGGGTCTCACAGAGTCGGACACGACTGAAGCGACTTAGCAGCAGCAGCAGCAGTTGTTCATATATGCTCCCACCAAAAGGCAACCATGCTGTTAGTATTTCCAGTTTCTTCCTAATTAACATTACTTCAGTGAATATCTGTGTAAAGATGTTATTTTATACATACAAAGGCATATCTGTACTCTCAGTACCTACAAGTAGAATCGCTAGGTCAGAGTGTATGTCATTTTGATAAAAGGAGTCTATCCTCATTATTTGCAGATTCATATTTGTGAATCTTCTTGCTTGATGAAATTTACTTGTAATTGAAAGACCAGTGCTCCCAGCACTTTCCCAGTCATTTGTGGGCATGAGCAGAGTGGGGGAAAATTTGAGCTGGGAAAGCACTGCTGTGAGGCTGAAAGCCAAAGAAATTTGTGGGCAGGTCATCCAGGGTCACGAAAGTCTTGGGCTCTTCTTGGCTAGTGTATTATTATAAAGAAATATTGCACAACGTTAGTTATCTGTAAGAAGTATATGTTACAGGGGCTTTACTCGTAGCTCAGTCAGTAAAGAACGTGCCTGCAGTGCAGGAGAGCTGGCTTTGATTCCTGGGTCCAGAGGATCCCCCTGGAGTAGGCAATGGCAACCCGCTCCAGTATTCTTGGCTGGAGAATCTCATGGACAGAGGAACCTGGCGGGTTACCATCCATTGGGTCCCAAGAGTCAGACATGACTTAACGACTAAAGCACCATATGTTATGTAAGGTGTCTAAACAGAAAAGACACATCAAATAAGGTTACTTCTGAAAATGCTGTGACCAGAGGCTTGCAGGCCCTTAACCTTGTATTTCCCTCAGGAGCAATGGCTCAGTTTTTGCTAGTTCAGTGTTCGTGGCAAACTTACAGACCGTAACTACCACAAATTACAAGAATGGATTTCCAAATAGTCATATCCCCCCCATTATTTTGTGAGAGTGTCCCCTCCCTTCTCTGGGCCCCAGTTCCCCATCCAGGCTTTGCTGAGTTCCTCCGTGAAAAGCAGTGCTTGGCAGATGAAGTACTGTCACTGTGAGTTCCTCTCCTGCCTCCCTGAAGTCCTCCAACAAGAGATAATTTATTAAATTATCATTAATAGTGTATTAAATTATTGAGTTAAGATACACACTAAAATAAATAAGATTTCTTTTCAAAAGCATTTTATAATTTAAATAGTAGACAATTCCTACTGAGTGTCTCAAGCTATCCTGAACTAGTAACTGATTTGAATTGTTGTTATTAAAAAGAGTGTGTCAGGGACTTCTCTGGCGGTCCAGTGGTTAAGACTCCATGCTCCTACTGTATAGGGCACAGATTCCATCCCTGGTTGGATAACTAAGATCCCATATCCCACGAGATCGGGCAAAAAAATTGTCAGTAAATTCACCTCCTTTTTTCGTTTATTTATGAAAAGAGTGAAGGGAGACTGAATTTCTAGACATTGAGTTACTTTAAGAACTCCTAAACTCTGTATCTAGATACTTTATTGATAACCTTTCAATAGAAAAATATTTAATGTGGTCAATCATTACACCCAGTTTATCCTGCTTTGTAAGTCTCAATTTTTTTGTGTTACATTTCCTTAACACAGGCTATATTTTCAGAGAGAATAATGTAGTTTGAAATCATCAAAATTATGCCTTAAAAAATAATGTGCAGTGTTTTTATCCTTTACTTTCATGATTAAATTGACTATATTTCCATGTATTTTTTTCTTGGCTAATTCATGAGCCACCTTAACATTTGGGGAATCAAGAGAGGTCACAGTGTTGGAAATACCTGAATTTTGTATTTAAATATAATTGCATTGGCACTGCACTAGGGAAGTTTGGTAAGACTTGAATGCCTTTGCTCTATTAGGCAATTTAGAATATCCCAGACCTTGCTCTGGACGTCAGGCTTTTTGAAGTTCAAAGCAGATGTGTGAGGAAGAAAAACATCTGGTGAAGAGAGCTTGCTTCACCGCCTGACGCTGTTTTCTTGCCCTCGTAGGCGGCGCGTCTGCAGAACAGGTTGGCAGGTTTGCGAGCTAGTTAATGACGAGGGCGCGAGCCGCTCTCTGAGGAGCTCAGAGCTGCCTCTCGTGCCTCTGCCTTCAGCAGAGCCTCTGAGTCAGGACGGCGGAGCCCACAGTTGTATCTCAGCCCACACACTGTCTTCAGGCTTAATCAGCTCAGAGAGGGAAATGGACGGCTCAGGCCCCAGAGGCTTGGTGTTGAGTGAGGCAGCTTTATTACCGGGACTTGTGAAATTTTTGCAAAGTGCATCACAGCTTTAAAAATGACTGTAAAACAGCATAGAGTTTTGAAAGTAAGTACCTGAAGATGACAGAGTTTTGTGTGTATCTCAGGATTTTTCTTTCTATAACTTTTAGATACAATTTCAAATTTATGCAGATGTTTTGAGAATAGAACAGGGGACTCCTGTGATTTCTTGACTCACATTCGCTCTTTGTTTTCATTTCCCCCATTTGTTTTTCCATCTTCTTCCTTCCATCCCTCTCCCCTTTACACACACACACATTTAAACGTGTACATTTCTTTTCTGAATGACTTGAGAGCAAGGTGAAGAGATCAAGTCTTGACTCTTAATACTTCAGTGCATATTTCTTAAGAACAAGGTTCTTCTAAGTAATCATAGTATAGTTATCAAAAGCAGGGAATTTAATGTTGATACCACACTATTGTCTAATCCATAGTCCGTTTTCAGAGTCCATCACTTATCTCAGGAATGTCACTTCAAACACCCCCGCCCCTATCCAGGCTCCATCCCAGAAGGGCACATCCCAGAAGGTTGTCTTTAGTTGTCATGTTGTCTTTATCTTCTTTCTTTCTTTCTTTACTTTTGGACATGCTATGCAGCTCATGGGATCTTTGTTCCCTGACCAGGATTGAACCTGGGCCCTCAGCAGTGAAGGCACGGAGTCTTAACCACTGGACCACCAGGGAATTCCCTGGGATGCATTCGTCGCCTTTAAATGGGAACAGTTTCTCAACTTTCTTTGTATTTTTTGACTTTGACATCTTTGAAGAGTTCAAGTCAGTTATTTATTAGTGTTCCTATATCAGATTTGTGTGGTGTTTCCTCCTGCAGTTCTGATTCTGTGTTCTTGGCGGGAGCACTGCAGAAGTGGCGGTGAGTCTCAGGGTGTCTGATACAGAGACACGTTGTGTTGATTTGCCCCTTAATCGGTGACGTTAGCGCCCATCATTTGATTAAAGTGGGGTCTGTTGGGTTTCTCCACAGTGAACTTACCCTTTGCCCCTTTGTATTTCATAAGAATTTTCTGGAGAGATTCTATTGAGACTGTGTAAAAAGCATGCTCCTTTTCAGATTTTCCTAGCTTTTGAAAGTGTGATGCTTTTCCAACTCTGTTATTTCTTCTGTATTTATTAGGTGGCATTCAGCTGCAAGGAAGTGCTTTCTCTTCTCCCCTATTTTACTTATTCCTATTGGTTTGTATTAGTTAGACAGGCTGGGATCTGGGACCTAGGTCTTGTATGGGCTTGTTGATTTTAATTTTTTTCAGTGATAATAATTCTGTACTGTTACTACTTATTCTGATACTTAGATTGACACAGATATGACCAGTGGGGGTCTCTTCAGGCTGAACGTGGGTCCTTTCCATAAGCCTTCATCATTCTTTGAGGACTTCCTTGTCTTTTGGCACCAAAAGATGTTCCAGATTCCTTTAATATTTTCTCTGCCCAGGCCCTGGAAACGTTTCTCCAAGGAACCCTGGTTCCTTTTTGTAGAGAATGATATTTAAAAAACCTTGACCTAGAGAGTGTGTGAGTATGTGTGTTTTAAAGGAAACTACGTTATGGAATATTACATTTACTAAATCGTTGTATACTGTATGCATTAGTGTGTATGCATGTGTGCCTGTGTGTGTGTTTAATGCTACAAGTTTCAAACAGAGGAGCATTTATTTTACATGTAATAATCATAAGTTTTGACAAGAAAGAAATACATTTTTCATTTCACAGTAAATGGCATTACACAGTTTTGAGTACTAAATCATCTTGACATTTATGAAGGAGCGAATGGAAAGTCAGGAGCCGAGTGTGTTAAATATAAAACTATCTTTAACTGTTCTATTAAGGAGCAGAGATTTATTCTCCATCTGTGATCTGAATGTGCCTATTTGTACTCCCTCCCCTGGCAGTGGAGTTTCTGTGGAGCCACACGACCGAGAGCATGTGTGTCGGGTACATGTCCGCCCAGGATGGGAAGGCCAAGGTAAGCGGGAGAGCTGGGCGGGAGGGGCAGGAGGGGGCGGGGGGGGTGACCAGAAAGTCGTACAGACAGTGCTGGAACCGCTAACTGGCCAGGTGGACGCAGGGGATTTTTCTCAGCTTCTCTTGGGTGGTAGCTCTGTGATCTTTATGAGAATATGATAAAGAACAGTTACCAACCCCAAAGAAAAATAGCATACCTTTTTTGCTCTTGATGATGGAGCAGAGGAAATTAAGAAAAACCTTTTTTTTTTTTAACCTTATTCTTCTTTGTTGTGAATAAGAAGAAACTGGGACCAGGGAAGAGAAAGTGGGTAATGGGTTGACGGGGCTGGGTGATTTTGTGGGGAGGATGGGAAGACCTAAAGGAAGCTGAGGCAAAGTTAGCCCAGTACCTGGACACACCCTGTACGTACGCCAGGTGGCCTGACACGGCATCCACAGTGCAGGGTCAAAGGTCTGCGCCCCGTGTCGCCCTGCCCCGTGCCCCGCTGTCCCCCAGGGTTACAGCTTCGCAGAGAATAACCATGCAGCTCCTCTAGAGTTGCCTGGCCTCCCCGCCCTCACAGCGGATGAGCCTGGGAGTCAGAAGCATCATTTGTGGATTTATATTACACCAGCCTCCTGTTCTTGTTCATAAAGTTTTTTAGAAACAGCTGTGACCTATGATGTTTACCTGGCACTAAAGTACCTCAATTACAAAGCTGTGAAGCTGGGCAGCCTCTTTTCCAAAGGACATGATTTATTTTACACATTTGGAAATGCAAGTAAGGAAATGTCTAATGTAAACTGTTTGATACAGGTGGCATCATTAACAAATCAAGGTGACGTGTTAGAAAGAATAGTTTCTTGCTTCTTTGTCATGGAGCACCCATCCAGGCAGGCCCCTGAATATTGTCCAGCAAGCTGGCAGCGTCACAGGGCCTTGTGAGGACAGAGTGTGTTTGTGACAGTGTGACAGAGATCACCCCACCTTTGTCTCACCCCTGCCTAATACAGCATTTGGATTGTATCCATATATTTATCTCATATGAGTATGCAGGAAGATTGTTTTGTTCCATCGTACAAAGAGCACTGCATTATAATGGCTCATTTAAAGAAGGTGATGAGTTTAGAGCAACACTAAGATGATTCTCTGTGTTGATGGAAATGTTTTGTGTTTATATTGTGCTGTCCGGTAGGATAGTCACTAGATAGAGATGGCCTTGAGCACTTGAATGTGGCTGGTATGCTGGAGGAACAGACTTTAAACTGTTATGTAAATAGCCATGTGTGGCTACCATATTGAACAGAATGGGTGTAAAGAATGAGTGGAAACTAGCGCAACATTGTAAAGCAATTCTCTTCCGATTAAAAATAAAGGAAAAAATGAGTGGAAGAGTGACTTTAAATATTTTCAAACATTCAAAAAGAAAACATTCTTTTCTTCCCAATGGCAAAAACAGTTATTATTATTTTATAATAAGCCTGGTAAGCCACAAAAATCCTTAACTGGCTTGCGGCCAGTTAAGTTTCTCCCTCCAGTAACACGTAGAATCTGAGCTAAGATTGCTTCTTAACAACATCAACAGAAAGAACTGGAAGAGGTGGACTTCAGCACTGAAGCCTGTCTGGTGGGGACGGTCATGTTATTAAGCCCCGAATGTGGACTGTTCTCCCTGTTATTCTGTTATAATGTCCCTGTTGTCCCTGCGGTGGCCCCCTGAAGACACCTTGCTATTTAACATGACACGTGGGAGGAAAGAGTTTGGAGAGTCGTGCCTTGAGCCCAGAGATATTTGGCTTCCAGTTGTATTGCGTGACATCTGGGGGACGTGGTTTCCATGATGTTGGTAAATTCTGCAGCTGATGGCATTGATGGGCCAGCCGGTAGGGCTGCTGCTTTCAGCTCACTTGTCAGTTTGAGCTTCCTTGTTGAGAGTTCACACCTCTCCCTTTCTTCCTCCGTTGGCTACAAATGCTTCCCCGCAACCCGAGCAAAAAACAAACAAAGAAAAAAACCCTAAAGCTTTGGTTGAAGTCTATTGATCACACACACACCCACAAAACACACACAAAGAAAGAAAGAAACTAGCAAAATCAAAAAATATCTCTTCTGTCATAAAGCCTGGAATTTTATTGTATTGCAAGTATGACAAAATTATAGATGAAAGATTGAGCTCAAAAGAGAAAAAAGGGTCTATAGCAAAGTTTATATTCTTTTTAAGAGAGAAAGCTGTTGGCCTTCCTGCCCTGGTTTCCTTATTTCTATGAAAGAATTATTCAATTAGTGGCATACCTATTCAGCATGATGACAGTTTGTGAAGCATGCTCTCATGTCTGTTGCAAACTGTGGCGGCAAAATGACAAAGGAGGCATCTTTAAAAACTAAAACACCAAAAAGTCTACAAACAATAAATGCTGGAGAGGATGCGGAGAAAAGGGAAACATTCACTGAAACATTTAGTAAATTAAAAGCTATGTGTGTAGTATTCCCTGGTATTAGGTACCATAGGTTCTTTGTCCATTCATCTGTTGATGGATGTCTAGGTTGTTTCCATGTCTGAGCTATTGTAAATATACTGCATGAGCACTGTAATTTCAGGGCAGCAACAGAGACACAGACACAAAGAACAGACTTATGGACACTTTGGTTTGGTGGGGAGGAGAGGTGGGATGTATGGAGAGAGGAACATGGAAACATATATTACCATATGTAAAATAGATAACTAATGGAAATTTGCTGTATGACTTAGGGCACTCAAAACAGGGCTCTGTAACAACCGAGAGGAATGGGCTAGGGAGGGACACTGGAGGGAGGCTTATGAGGGGGGGACATAGGTACACCTATGACTGATTTATGTTGATGTTTGGCAGAAACCAACACAATACTGTAAAGCAATTATCCTTCAATTTAAAAATAAATAAATTTAATTTTAAAAAAGAAAAAAAAAACTAAAACAATACCCATAGTATTTTTTTTTAATTTAAAACCAACTTCTAAAAAAAAAAATTTTTTTTTTTAAATTTACTCTGCCTTTCAAATATTGCCTCCTTTCTGCTTGTTACCAAACTCAGAAACTAGTCACTTAGCCATTCAAACATTTTATATAATCCAACTATATTTAATCCAAGTTAAGACCTTGAATTAAAAGTTCATCCAAAATGGTACTATTTAGAAAAGGCTGGATAATAACTAATACCATTATAACCGGAATCCATGTGTAATTTGAACAAATAGGATTAAGTTCTTTTATGTTTCTTTTTTTAATAGAATGTTATTGCAGTTATATACCTTAATTTAGTTTCTGAATCCCTACTGTTGCATAAGTTAAAGAGATTTCTTTTTAATTGAACCAAAATTAGGGCATTGATACCAGTTGAATTTAAAAATCAAATTTCCAGCATCCTACCCAAGATAGCAGACAGTTAATGAATGATTTTTAATAAACACACAGTGTACGTGGACTGCTATAATAAAAACAGATGTTAAAATTGGCATGGAACTTATTCAGGAGTAATAAGTGAAACCTAGGTTTTTTTTTACGATGTAGAGGTCATTTTTTTTTTTTTATAACATAGTGAAAATACTGTTATAAAAATTCATCCTTGAGGAGGAGCAAGCTATTTTATGGTCTTAAGGTGTTGCCCCAAGGTTCTTATTAGTTTCAGGGAAAAAATAATAAGTATATAATGGAGAAAGCAAGCAACGACTTGACCACATGATCAAATTAATGTCACCAGCGAGGGACAGATGGACATCATGTGCCTTAGGATGTGAGAACCTGAGAAAGATGCAGCATCTCTTTTGCAGTATCCCATCTGGAAGTGTACCACCTGAGCCTAATCACAAGGAAACATTAGAGAAATAAAAAATGAAGAGCATTCTTGGAAGAAAGAAAAGGGGATTATATTCTTCAAAAATGCCAATGTCATAAGGCAAAGGCCAAGGAAATGTTCCAGGTTAAATACTATTACAGGGCAGTGACAACTAGCGTATGCGGTAACCGATCCTACGCCAGACCCTGTATGATAGGGGGAAAACGCTAAAAATGTATTCTTAGGTCAGTGAACAAAAGGGGATGTAGGTAGTAGAAGATGCTATCATTTTAAAATATGTTTGTGCTGTAGTATGTAGGGAAATATCCTTACCCTTAGGGAACATAAACTCAAGTATGTAGGGAGGGGTAAAGGGCCATAATTAAACAATGTTTCTCAGTGGTTCAGAAAATATTGTTATATGGATGGATGGACAGACAGATGCGTATGTGTTTCTGTGTTGCTCAGTTGTTTGCAACTCATGTGATCCCACTGACTGCAGCACTAGGCTCTGTCCATGGGGTTTTTTCCAGGCAAGAACACAGGAGTGGGTTGCCATTTCCTTCTCCAGGGTATCTTCCCCACCCAGGGGTCAAACCCACATCTCTTGTTTTACCAGGTGGGTTCTTTACCACTGTGCCAATGTGGGAAGCCCTGGATAGACAGACAGCAGATCACAAAGCAAATGGAGTGAAATGTTAGCAATTGGTGAACTACTCTGTATATTTTGAAATTATTTTCAAATAAAAAGTTTTTTTAAAATGTCACCCTTGGATATTATGGCACATTTTATTAGTACTGCAGTTGAACAAGTATTGGAATGGGTGTAGCACTAGGCTGCCAGAGCCTGGGTCCACCTCTGTTTCTTGCAGTCTGTATGACTCTGTGTGGTCACTCTCTCTCTCTGGATTTCACTGGCCTCACAAGTAAAATGAGCGTAAGAAAACCTGACTCTGTCCTAAGTTCTTCCTGGGTCAGACTTGATAGGAACAAGGAAACAAAATCTTATGTCTGAATACAGATGAGTTAAGTCCTTCATATATTATGGATATTGTATATATTATGGCCCTTCATGCCTAGATGCTTGTTTGCCATCTACAAAATTCTAAATTCTACATTCCAGATTAATAAGCATATATATTGCTATTCAGTTTTTGGTAGGATTTTTGCAACCCCAGATGTAGTATCTACCTGATTTGATTTTATGGAGATAGTTTCTGGGTCTTTTAAAAAATCTCAGTAAATGTCTGTGTAGAAGGGATAGCACAGATAAGATTTCTGAGAGTTTTTTACTAGGCTTAACTTGCTTCTCAAGGAGAGGTATGGAGGAAGACTTAGCTAGAAACATGAGGTAATCAAGAGGGGGCCTTCTAGGTGGCTCAGTGGTAAAAAAATCCACCTGCCAATGCAGGAGATAGAGGTTCGATCCCTAAGTCAGGAAGACCCCCTGGAGAAGGAAATGGCAACCCACTCCAGTATTCTCGCTTGGGAAATCCCATGAACAGAGGGGCCTGGTGGGCTACAGTCCGTAGGGCTGCAAAAGAGTCAGATATGACTTAACAACTTAACAACAACAAAAGAGGGAGTTACCAAGATAAGTGAGAAGGAGACTTCCACTTCCAGTTAGGATGAAGAAAGTCAGAGCATACTATGCTTCTGCTCCCAAGAATGAGAGTGAGCTGGACACACTATAAGGTCATGGATTTAAAAATTATCCAAAGAGCTGAATATAGTAGAAAAGTTTAAATGAACTAAACTTCAGAAAGAGACAAGACTTTCCTAGGAGAGAAAAAAGCTCTGACTGCTTCATTTCTGGCAGAGCAATAGGAGGAGGGTTTTTAAAAGATGTCAGCAAGGCCCTGTATAAAGAGGCAGTGTGATACAGTAAGAGAACAGGCTTCGGAGTTAGCCAGAGGTGAATTTCACTTCTGAGGCTCTTGCTTTATAACCTGAGACAGGTTACAACGCTAACCCTTGGTTTCCTTGTCTTTAAAATGGGACTATTACTGATGCTTTCATAGTATTCTGAAATTAATATTCTGAATATTAATTGAAAATACAGCCACAGGGCATATAGTAGAGCTGTTTATACATATGTGGTGATGGGTAATGGTGGTGCTGGGAGGACCAAGTGACAGCAGAAGTGGTGAGAGTCTCTCAGGGCTGGCGCCTTGCAGCTCCACAGCCTTGTCTACACTAACTGTGCTCCCAAAGATAGCATCCACATCTCCTACCACAAGACTGATACCTCCTAGGTTTTCATGCTGGTCCCCGGGTGGAGATGGTGAGGCTTATTCCTTTTTGACAATATGTAATTCTATTATAAACCAACTGACAAGTGAATTCAGAGATTCCAGAAAAGGAAAAAGAAAATTGTTTGAAGCTATAAGAATAGACACACACGTATACACACACACCCAACTCTGCACTTCAGGACAGAATAGTGGTCATGGAGCCCTTTTACAAAGCTTTCTGACTGGACGTCTACCAACTTGACAGCCTAACAAACTTAGGTTTCGAAATGAAACCTAAGTTGGCCTGCAGCATTCCAGTTGAGCTCACCTAACTGAATAATCTTACTTTTAAAAGAGAGAATATTCTTTCCTGGCCACTGTTGAGTGTATCTTGGGTGAATGCAGGCAACCTTCTCAGATTCCCCTGAGCTCTAGACAGTGGCACATCTTTAGGTGGGTTGACCATGAGTTCTTCAAAGGGACTTCAGTTCATGGTAGTGGCCAGTGACATTCAGCCACTGGGTAGATTTATTGGACCATATTTTAGATTTATGAAGAACCACTTAGATACAAGTTGGCCTTGGTCTAAGCCAAATACTAACTGCTTTTGATAGTCTAGTCCCCATATTACTCAACAACTGAAGGAGTCTGATCCCTGGCAGGAAGCCATCTGCCCTGGGATGGTGTTAGGTGCTGCCAACAAGCTCTGTACTAGGAAAACATCCCAGACAGCTACATTTGGCAAGGGCACTTAGGGAGCAGAAGGAAAAGTGGCTAATCAGTGATTTTACTTGTACCTTCTAAGCTTGCCCAGAATTTCAAATATAGAAAGTTGTATTTCTTTTCCATGCTCTTAGGATTGCCAGGAGGATCCCATTGGGTCCATTTAGAAAGTCTTTTAGACAAACAGGAGAAGACTGTAGAAGGTTGAATATGTGAAAAACAAACTTAAAGACAGAAGTTTCCTCAGCCTCAAGTTTGCTTCTTAGACTTGTTGTTAGCTTTATTTTTTTTTTGCCTAATTAGCCTTATGCCATCGGTTTCTTCCAAATGATTCATTTGACAAAGCTCCAAAGCAATAAATAGAATAAACACAAAGAGGGAATTCACCATGTTGGCAAGAGCATAAATCTTCTCAGAGTTATTAACCATATTTATCCAAATAAATCTCATTTTAATCATGGTGTAGGGTTGGATCTCTGCAAAGATAAATATGTCTGTTGCTTGGACTTGTAGACACTCCATGTTAGCTGCAAGGTAGTGAGTAAACCCGTTTTGTTTTTTATTATAGCAGCATGGAAAATAATGAAAACATTAATTTCCCTGCCTCTATATACATGCATCGGTTCAGTTCAGTCACTCATTTATGTCTGACTCTGCGACCCCATGAACCGCAGCACGCCAGGCCTCCCTGTCCATCACCAACTCCCAGAGTCCACCCAAACCCATGTCCATTGAGTTGGTGATGCCATCCAACCATCTCATCCTCTGTCATCCCCTTCTCCTCCTGCCTTCCATCCAGCATCAGGGACTTTTCCAATGAGTCAACTCTTCACATGAGGTGGCCAGAGTATTGGAGTTTCAGCTTCAGCATCAGTCCTTTCAAAGAATATTCAGGACTGATTTCCTTTAGGATGGACTGCTTGGATCTCCTTGCAGTCCAAGGGACTCTCAAGAGTCTTCTCCACCACCACAGTTCAAAAGCATCAATTCTTCGGCGCTCAGCTTTCTTTATAATCCAACTCTCACATCCATACATGACCACTGGAAAAACCATAGCCTTGACTAGACGGACCTTTGTTGACAAAGTAATGTCTCTGCTTTTTAATATACTATCTAGGTTGGTCATAACTTTCCTTCCAATAAGTAAGCATCTTTTAATTTCATGGCTGCAATCACCATCTGCAGTGATTTTGGAGCCCAGAAAAATAAAGTCTGACACTGTTTCCCCATCTATTTGCTATTAAGTGATGGGACCAGATGCCATGTTCTTAGTTTTCTGAATGTTGAGTTTTAAGCCAATTTTTTCACTCTCTTTCACTTTCATCAATAGGCTCTTTAGATCTTCTTCACTTTCTGCCATAAGGGTGGTGTCATCTGCATATCTGAGGTTACTGATATTTTTCCCAGCAATCTTGATTCCAGCTTGTGCTTCATCCAGCCCAGCGTTTCTCATGATGTACTCTGCATATAAGTTAAATAAGCGGGGTGACAATATACAGCCTTGACGTACTCCTTTTCCTATTTGGAACCAGTCTGTTGTTCCATGTCCAGTTCTAACTGTTGCTTCCTGACCTGCAAACAGGTTTCTCAAGAGGCAGGTCAGGTGGTCTGGTATTCCCGTCTCTTTCAGAATTTTCCATAGTTTATTGTGATCCACACAGTCAAAGGCTTTGGCATAGTCAGTAGAGCAGAAATAGATGTTTTTCTGGAACCATCTTGCTTTTTCTATGATCCATTGGATGCTGGCAATTTAATCTATGGTTCCTCTGCCTTTTCTAAAACCAGCTTGAACATCTGGAAGTTCACGGTTCACGTATTGCTGAAGCCTGGCTTGGAGAATTTTGAGCATCACTTACTAGTGTGTGAGATGAGTGCACTTGTGCTGTGGTTTGAGCATATGCGTGCATAGTCATCAGTTTACATAGTCCACATAAGGTGTGAGCACAAGACTGGACTGTCGCCTTGTTACCCTCTAGTACCCAACACTTTAGGTTAATGGGTGCCTTCCCAAAGCAGGCACATGGCTGCTGTCTACCCACAGGACAACACATAACTGTGAGGTGGAACTGAAACAGGTGATCATGAGAATTATTGGCCCTATTACTCACAGTGAGGAAGAAATGATTACAGGATGGCCTTTTCTTTCTCTTGGTTCAAAAGCAGTGGACAAATGATGAAAGAAATCTTTTCCTGTTTTTTTCAGTCCTAAAACACAAAAGGCCATAATCTTGGTCATACCATTCTCATTTCATGTTACCTTCCTAACTTAAAGCATGACATTGGTTTCTTTTGTTGTATATATTCAGAGTCACCCATTGGTTTTATGTTGTAAGAACTCTTATTACATTATTTTATTAAGAAGGTGAGTAGTGAGAGGAACTTAATTTACAGGCATGCAGTGTACTCACAGGTTCTAATGGCCCTGCCAGGACCCTGCATACACGGGCATTCTTTCCATAGAGATGTTTTCTACAAGTGGCTTCATGTTGAAGGTGAGTGTGGAACTTTGAGGCCAGGTGGTTGTTTGGATATACTTTTTATCCTCACTGTCTCTCCTTCCCTGTAACCTGCAAATTTGAGCTGAAAAGCTGGCTTCAGCAACACATCACCTTTTTCAAAAAGTTGAAAATATTACCTAAAAATTTTTTGAACTTACACAAAATAGAAATTTTGTATAAAATTTTTATACAAGATTTAAATGTCTTAAGTTTTGCAAAAAAGTACAGTTTTCTTCCTCCTGACTTGTTTTCTCATAAGAGTATGTTTAGCCACACGGGGACCCACTCCCTACATAGCCATGATTAGCTGGTCCCAAGTGGTGGCCACCCTGTTTGGTGGGGCATGGACATTCCACTCTGCCAGTCCTATGTCTGGCCTGCTTCACTCACAGACATCGGAAACTGACCTGTGTTGTAGATTTTGAACCCTAAGTGAAGTCTAACTGCTAGAATACGTTTTTATTTTGGTACCATTCATTCAAGTAATATAGTTTCTATCTTTTTGAAAGACTTCATCTTGGAATGTCCATTCTGTCTAATCCTAAGGATTAAAATTCTTCTCTGCTGATTATTATGTATAATTTTTTATGTCTTATAAGTAAAGCAGTGCTGTAAATTGGTGAAATTTTAACATTTTAGTAATGACTAATTGAGGCATTTGGATATGGTTGAGCTACTCTTTCTATTTACATTCCTTTCAAATACTTCTGTGATACATATGGCAATTTACTTTTATGCTCATGAGCTGTCATCACTGTACTGAACATGTTTGGACTGTCCCTGTCTACTGCAGTGTTGAAGAGATGAAAAGAAATGTAGAATGAGAATTGTATTAACACTTTGTTATTAGGAGATGCTCAGAGTCCTTGGAAACAACTTTTTCTTCACTTGAAAATTAATTATATTTTAAATGTGCTTCCTATAAGGGATGAAAAACCCAATTATCCCCTGACTTCTTCCATTGATAGGTCTTGTGTATATTGTGGTAAAATTCTGAACAGTTAGAACCTGCTCTGTTAAAAGTGGAAGATCTTGGCAAAACAAGCTCTTACTAGGCATTTAGTAATAAGCCCCAGTAGTCCCTGAATAAAACATGCTTCCAACCCAAATTCCTATAAAGTTCCAAAGCCAGTTCAGACAGGAAGGACCTGGTCTTTAATGTGATAACCTCAATAGGTACAAGTTCCTGTATCTTGCAATTTATGTTTATGTTCAGTAGGAGTAGGCCATACATAATTGGGACAGAAAAGAAATAAATATAATCTATAATGTTTTCACCATCAACAATGACAAAAATCCATTTCTTTTTAACCTCAGTTAACCAGTAGTAGAGCTAATCTGGGATTTATTACCATATTTAATAACGGTTAACTGGGAAGGAAGCCTTGATTCTTTGGCTTTGAGATTTTAGCTATTAAAAAAAACTCAGTTTACTTAGGAGTAGAATTTTGATGAAACATAGCAGCTCATTTTTTAAAATGAAATATTTATTAAACAAATACCATTGAGTGCCCATTATATTCAGGTACTTTCCTGGGAACATAGTAGTGAACAAAAAAAGCCAAGAATCCCTGTACTCCTGGGCTTATACACTAGCGGGGAAAATACTAAACAAGATAAATAAGACAGACTTGTGGTGAGTGCTAGAAAGGCATATCAAGCTGGGAGAATTTTGAGAAGTATGAGATTTCCAATGTGAGGTGGGTGTCACTGACAAAATGACAGTTGAATAAAGTCTTGGGAGGTTTATGGGAGCAAGGCAAGAACATTCCAGGTATGAAGAACAGCAAGAGCAGAGGCCTTCGGGCAGGAGTGAGCGTTCCCAGTGTGATGGAGGGACAGTAACAAGCTCGGTCTTAGTGAGTCACAGTGAAAAGTGGGGGACTAGACCTTGTGGGTTCTTATTGGCCATAGTTAGGATTTGGGCTCTTCCACTGAGATGGGAGCCACTGGAGGCTAGTGAGCAGAGGACTGACAGTGTCTGACGCACGTTGGAAGAGGTGACTCCAGCTGCTTTCTGAAAGGGAGCCAGCGGGGGAGCCTGTTGCCACCCGTGTGAGTTATCGTGATGAGTGGACTAAAACATAAGCCGTGCACAGGCGCTGAGCGCCAGTTGGCTTCTGGGCCCATTTTAAGATGAAGCCAGCAGGGTCTGCCACTGGGCTGGATGGAGGTATGAGGGAACTGGAGAAGGCAGCGCTGAGAATGGAGCTGCCGTTTACCAAGGTGAGGAGGAAGATGAGGAGCGAGGAAGCAGGCCTGAGTGTCAGGAGAGAGGACCAAGCCGGAGATGCCTGTCTGAGAATCTCAGCATATAAATGCTAAAAAAAACAAACAAAACAGCAGGGATAGACGAGATCACTAAGAGATCTTTGTCTAAAGCCAGGAGAAAAGAGTTCTGAGGAGTTCCTATGTCCATAAGTCAGAGAAGTGAAGGACCTAGCACAGGAGGCCGAAAAATGTCCATACACGTTGGTGGAGAAGTAGGGGAGCATCATAGAAACCAGGGAGAGAAAGTCTCAGTATTTCAGATCCTGCAGTCGGGGCCCATGAAGTTAGGTCTGAGGACAGACCGTTGGATTTAGCATTTTGAAGGCATTGCTCACCTTGGGAAAGAGCCATTTCAGTGCAGTGGTCAAGGCAGAAGCCTGAGTGGAGAGGGTTTAGAGAGAATGGAAGGACAGAACCTGAGGAACTAGGAACAGGCAAGTCTTCCAAAGAACTTTGCTGTGAATGAAAAGAAATGAAGTGGCAGCTGGAGGGGGAGGTTGGGTCTGGAGAATTATTCTCTCTCCTCTTTCTCCAATGTAACCAGGGGCTTCACTTTATGTCCGCGACACTTCACAGATATTCTTCTACAAAATGAGTTGAGGAGAAGTGGCCTGACTCTTGAGTCCTGGGGTACCCCAACACTGAGTGGTTGGAGAGGTGAGGGAAAACCAGCAAAGGGAACTGAGGTCTCAATGCTGGGCAGAAGAGAAGGGAGGTTCCTGTACAGCAGGAATTGAAGGGTGGCTTCTGTTAGCATCTAGGATGAGCTGGCTTATGGCTTCCACAGTTTCCTTTATTGGAGGATGTCTGACCTCCACGTGGTCACGTGCCCAGCCGGCTCTGAGAAACATGGACTGGGCTGACATGCGACCAGGCTCCTTTTTTTTCCAGAGAGCCACTCCTGGGACCAGCAGAAGCCAGCCTGGGGAGCCTTGCCCTCTCTCATTCCAACATTTTCACAGTTCTTTGGTGTCACATGGGTCAGATCAATAAGTCAGGAAGCAGATGGTTTCGATGAGGAGAATTTTCTTCAAAGAGTTTGTTGGTGGTTTTTATTTTTGCCACTCCCTAATTCCTCACTGACAGATCAACTGAAATTCTCAGGAAATAGTTCCATTAGACAAATAGTACTTTATGATAGTTTCAACATTAGCCTTTCATTTCTTTTCACATACAAGATAGCCTTTTCAAGCTATAGTAAAAAAACAAAATCCATGGTATCTATCTGTCAGCTTACCAGGCAGAAGACTGTAACTGACATTCTGGGTTTTCACCCAGTACAAGTCATCCAGATGCTGAGGCTTCCCTAGCAGGTTTTCCAAGACGAGCCACCTGGTTGTCTTTACCGAGAAAACGGTGGCCCAGAGATTCCTCTGACAGAAGCAGAGGTAGCCCCCCAGCCTCCGTGCTGCCCGGGTGTGGCTGCATCTCCTCTGCTCAGCTCAACACCTCCTGCTCCCGTTGGAAGAAATATCTGAAATACGAAGTTGCTCATATGAGACCGCACAGCTACCAGAGGTCGAGCCAGGGTTCAGGCCAGAGTCTGAACCCCAGACCAGAGCTTCTACCCAGGTAGTTGTCAGGAGAGGCCCAAGCTGGAGATGTATATTTGAGAATCTCAGCATGTAAGTGCTTTCATAAAACGAAGGACTGGATGAGATCACTAAGGGAGGGACCACAGATGGGAGAGAATGGGCCTGAGTCCTGGGGAGCTCCTGTGCCGATAGCTTGGGGACATGGGGGTGCTGCAAAGGGGACTGAGAAGTCGTGGCCACAGAGGCTGAGGAGAAACAGGTGAGTTTGGGGTCCTGGAAACCAAGGAGAGGGGTATATCAAGGAGAAGATGCTGTCGATGGGTCCTGTGTGGACAATACAGTTATTTTGTTCGTTTTTTCTCGGCAATGCCCAGGAGTGGATTGGGGACACAGTCATGCCTCCCACAGTGGGTCTCCACCACTAAGAAAGGACACAGATTAATTCCTCAATAGGTTATGCTGCCACATTAAACACCAACTAAATCACTCTGCTACATAATTAAGAAAATACAGGAAAATGACAGAAGAAAAACAAAGGTGACCCTGGCCCTGAATGAATCCTTCTGGAGTGCAGTGAACTGCCCCACATTAACCACTGTCAACATGTTAATATATTTCTTTCAGCTTCCACTCTTGTGATTTTGGTTTTTTTATACAGCTGTGATCATTTGGACTATGTGGAATGACGTGTTCTGATTTCTTCTTTTTTTTAAATGAATTTTTAACAGAAAAGTATTCATGTTCCTATTTGAACATTTAACAAAGAATGAAGACTATTTTAAAAATCAAAGTAAAGGTCCCTAGAGTCTCAGAATGCACGATTAGCATGATGGTGTCAGCAGTGTTTCCATGTTGTCTGTATGATGTGTCTGCTGTCCCTTTTCCCTGACTGCCTCCTTCTTTATCCAAGAGGTAACCTAAGGCAGGCTTTGTTCCTGCAGACTTGGGGGTTCGAATCCTAGGTGTGGAAATCCAGCCTCCTGGCCCTCACCCTCAGATATTCTGATGTAGGCGGCCCTAATACCACTGTCTAAGAGGTCCACTCTTAAGTTAGACTGGGTCTAAAGGAACGGCAATACAAGTCCTGGGACCAGTTGGGATTTCAATTACTTCTTAGAAGCACGGTTTTTTGTTTTTTTAATCTATAACTAAATTCTAGGAAAATTTAAACATGTGGGTTTTTTAGGGGAAAAAAAAGGTTTAAAAAGCCTTTAGAGAGCTGTTCTAATGCAAAACTGTCTAAAATGTTCACATCAGAAACAAAAACCCCCGATATCATTGAGTAAAAATTTTCATTTTGAGCTACAAAGATACTGAAACCCAGAGATCTAATGAACCTACCCCTGCCCCAGTCCATCCTCGGCAGAGTTAAGGCTCAAATCCAGTTCTCTGAATCCCAGAATCAAACTGAAATTCGTTGGTAAAATGTGTGGCAGTAGCTTTTCTGAGCAAGCCCTATTTCACCCTGAAAAACTACTTAGTCATAAACCTCCTGTAGTGAGAGTTGTGTCTCTTCACAGAGCGTAACGTAGACTCCTTCATGGTAAGGCTTTGTGGGAGCAAAGAGAGCCCTAAATTTGGAGTCCAAAGGCTTTCATTCAAGGCTCAGTCTTTCCACTTCCTTTGGGACAGTAAACAAACCACACAACCATTCTGAGCCTGGCTTCCTTTCCACCTGAAAAATAGGTATAGTATACATCTTTCTGCCTGAGAGAGTATTTTGAGGTGGTCTCATCAATGCAAAGGTGCTGTGGAAATGAAAGCATTGTGCACATCGAGGACTTCATATTTTTATTAAGATTTTACAAGAAACTAGTTTTATAAGGAACTAGCTTCCACATCCTACAAAGACCTAATTGCCTTCAGAGTGAGATCCATGTGTATTTCATTCTTTTCTCCCCTCCTAATAAGTACAGAATAAATATTTGTGATATTGTGTAGAGCTTTTATCACCTTTAGCAGAATGGAATATCCACGATAATTCTCCATGTGAGTGGTGATGTAATAGGTCCCGTGGGCTTACGCTGTTTATGTGGATGCCTTCGCAGGGCTCTTAAGCTAAACATAAGGGGCAGTGTTGTACGATGTCGCCACTGAAGGGTGGTGGCAAAAGAAGTAACAAACTTTGCCAGGAGACTAAACGACACGCTGCTCTCATCAGACTGCATTTTCATCTTACTTTAAGGCTCCTCAAACATGACATTTCGATGTGAGAACAATAGAACGTTTCCCATTATGTAGCCTTGTCTCAGGACTAATGACCAAATTTGCTATACTGCCCTCTTTGTGCTTTGTCCACATTTGTCAGTGGTCTTTTATGGCGTCCTTGTTCTAAATGTAGAAAATGAGGTGAAGGGGGCAACATACAGTAAAATGATTAACATATGGCATTAATTCCTCGATCTGTCGATATTTCTGATTTGTTAGGTTGAACTTAAGAATTAACATCTTCAGATTGCTCTGGCATATTTATTACTTTTAGTTTAAGACAGTGAGTGATGGGATAGAAGTAAAATGCTTGTTTTTAGATTCATTCACAGTGTATGCAAGACCTAAAGGAAGTCAGTGTCAGAGAATGTGAAAACTTTGCAAGGTTTCTCTAGAGACTATCTAACTCAGAGTCTTTGTTTTAGAGCCCTGAGATTTTCACTGATTTTCCTAATATCAGACAGGTTAGGGAAGTGAGCACCCCAGATCTTTTGACCTGTAGTTACATGGGGTTTTATTCTATAAAATATACATGTTATTCTGGATTATATTAAGCAGTTTCATGCAAAACTGTCAACTAGTTGAGTACATCTGCTTTCAGGATGAAGTCTGAAGATCAAACTCTATTTTTAGAGCCTTAAACTACATTCCAAGCTTTGATGCCTCACACAAAGAATGCTCAGACAGAATATTCTTATTCACATATTGTGGCTTCTTGAAAGACAGCTCTTGAAAGCGATGGGGAGGGGACTTCTGGGAAAAGGACAGGAGTGGGAGTAGTGTCTCCTGACTCTACTCGTTAAGGGGGTAATAAAAAAGCCCGTAATAGAAACAAAGCAATAAAAAACAAAAATCAACCAAACACACTTCCTCAGCTCTCCTCCCGGGCATCGGTCATTTAAGGTCTGCCATGTTTGTGCCAGTAAGAGAAGCAGAGAGCGACTGTTATCACCTCGGGTAAGAACTCTCTATGTAAGGACACAGGGTGTGCTCAGCAGTATGCCGGCTCCTGCCGCAGGCCCCCGCGTCCTGGGTAGCACATTCGTGATGCTGAAGACAGGCAGGCCTGCAGTCAAGTCATCGGGCATTCTACACAATATACACATTGCTCTGGGTCGTTGTTAGGAAGTTCGTGTGATGCTGTTAATAGACTGAAAAATGTATTTTACCGTGGACTCAACAATTTGAAAAATAAGGCAGAATTATTAAGGGAAAATGAGCAGGAAAGTTATATCTGGCTCTTCAGGTTTTCATGATAAGTTATAAAAGTGAATGTGAGACACCCTTGTCCTGCCCTTGAAGGAAGATGCCCTGCAGACACGGAGCCCTCCTGCTGTCCGCTGAATTGCTCAGTGTCGTCGGGGCGGCAGGGCATGGCAGACCCTCCAGCCTGCAGCCCGCACCCGACTGCCGGGGTGCCGCTGCCGCCCGCCTGTCCCGGGTAGGATGAGGTGCCTGTGGCTGGTGTCAGATGAGTGAACGGATGGTGCCGGGTCACATGACCACTGTGTTCTGGGTCCGTCTTGGGCAATACATAGACTTTTTTATTTTCAGAGTTTTAAGGTTCACAACTTCAATGTCATTTTGATCATTTTATTTACACGTATCTCTTCAAAATGTTTGTAACAAATTTACAAGCTATAATCAAAAGCCCTTAGCACATCTCTGCAAGAAATGTATAACAGACTTACAAGCTATGGTCAAAAACTACAAAACATAAAATTAAGAACTTTAAAATGTCTAATTGCACTTTGCTCTCTTTCATTTCCCAAATCCTCATTTTAAAAAAAAAAATCTTCTATTTGCTTAGCAAATATACAGAGCTCCCTCCATGGGTCTGGCTGTCTTTTAGGTCCTGAGGAAAGAGCAGTGAAACAGATAAAACTCCTTGTCCTTCTGAGCTTTTGTTCCAAAGGAGGAGACAGGCGATGAACAAGATAGAGGAACAAAGTGGATGGCTAGGTCGATGTGGTAAAGTGAAAGTGAAAGTTGCTCCGTCGTGTCTGACTCTTTGCAACCCCATGCACTATACAGTCCATGGAGTTCTCCAGGCCAGAATACTGGAGTGGGGAGCCTTTTCCTTCTCCGGGGGATCTTCCCAGCCCAGATCTTCCCACCACATTTCAGGTGGATTCTTTACCAGCTGAGCTCTAAGGGAAGGATAGATATGGTAAGGATACAGGAAACATGAGGCAGAGACGGTGTTGGTCGTGAAACGCTGGTGAATGGCCAGTGTAACCCTTCTTGAAAAGACAGCTTTGAGTACAGATCTGGTAGAAGTGAGCAAGGGAGCCACTTGGGCACTGGGGGGAAGAGCTTTCTGGGTAGTGAGAACCACACATGCAGTGACCTTGAGGCAGAAACATGCTGTGTGGTTGAGGAACAGCACGGAGGCAAATGGAGACAGGATGGGCCAAGGGAAGGGCAGGAGGATTTCAGCTCAGAGAACAAATGCAGCCCGCAACATATGGGGCATTGTTGCATTTTAGTCTGTATTTGTTATGGACTGAGTTCTGTTCCCACCAAATTCTTATCTCAAAGCTCTAACCCCCACTGCGATTATATATGGAGACAAGTCCTTTAAAGAAGTGATTAAGCGCAAACAAAGTTTTAAGGATGGGGCCCTAATCCAATAGGATGTCTCGTAATAAGAACAAATACCAGAGGTTTGCACACACAGAGGAAAGACCAGGTGATGATGCTGAGAGAAGACAGCTACTTGTGAGCCACGCAGAGAGGCCTCAGAGGAAACCTGCCCTGCCGATGCCTTGATCTTGGGCTTCCAGCCTCCGGAACTATAGGAAAATAATTTTGTTACAGAAGCCCTGGCAGACTAATACGCTATCCTCACCCTCAGTTATCTGTATGAAGAGAACATTCTGCTAAACAGTAAAATTGATCTTGAGCAAACTTTCCTAGGTGAACTGACAACAGTATTCATTTTGTGTCAGCCCCAAAGGAGCTAACTCTTTTTGCAGGTACCATTTTTGACCCAAAACAGGTGAACCTGAAAGTTAGACATCCAAAACTCAAACTATCAAGTCAGTCCAGCCAGTCTTTTTCTTGTTGATAGTTTAAAAGCAGCTCTTACAGTTCTTCTATTTTTGTCTTTTTTAACATAGAAGAAATGACCTTTGGCTGGTGTGAATGAAGAAAATGCTGTTCCTTCTATTTCCCTCTCTTTTCCCCCACCCAAAGCCATCCTCCCTCTATAATCTCTTTCTATATTTCTTTAACCAAACTGCCTTCTTAAATTCACAGAAATGATGAGGAGGAGATATTTGGCTGCTTTTGGAGGTTTATTATTCTGAACCCTGAAAACAAAGTAAAAGAATCTAGTGTTTATCCTTCCTTTCTTATATGCACTTTGTTTTAGAATACCAAAAGTTGAGAAAGTTCTTTATAGAATTCCAGCTATTTATGTATTGACAGTTACAGAATTAAGAAACCACCTGTCAGTAACTCTCAAAATAATGGGCCTAGGCAATGATTATTAGTGGCTACTCAAACAGGCTAAGCAATCTACTCGCTGCTGAAGCACATGGAAGTCAATACTATGGCACCAGCTTTTGAGAAAAGAAAAGCTTGTTGCAAGGTTGACCAACCAGAAAACATGGTTTATATCTGTTTCCCCATCTGGCCAAACTTATTAGGGAGGGGAGGAGGTTGGTGTGCAGAAGCCCTGGTGGGGCAGGTTGTGATCAGAGGGCTCTGGGGCTTGGCCATTCGTGGTAGGGTGTGGGAGAGGGGCTTCAGCACCGGATCTTCCTGGACAGCAGGCCCTCCGCTTCTCAGAGGGCTCTAGAGTTCACCAGGTTGGGTCCTTTGGATGGAGTCGGGAGGGGTGGGCAACTTTGGTTCCAAGTTGTCTGAGATCGAAAATTTCCTGCATGCTTCTGCTGCATGACTTGAGGTTTCATTCTGTTGTCCCTGGAAAATAGCTCAGTATCTTGTTAGAAATAGGACAGGGCCAGTTTGGGGCTTGCTCTGTGGTTGCAAAACCATTAGGCAAAGGTTGAAGGAAGAGCCATATGATGGAAGGATCAGGCTGCCACTCTCTGACCCCAGTGGACCAATAGTAGTAACCCCGCTGAGAGACATTCACAGACGCCCGGGCCAGCTGAGCACTCACCATGGGCGGAACACAGGCCCACTAATGGAAGACTATGGCCAGAGATGCCCTTCTAAAGAAGGTAGCTATGACTCTGCTCTGGTGAGGAAATGCGAGGGTTGCCCAAGTTTTCAAGAGTAGCTGGAAATCAAGATGCATGTGTGTAACTTGTCTATTTTAAAATATTTTCCATTGATTTTTGAAAAGTTGGAAATACCACATGGCTCAAACCAGACAAACTTGTCAGCTCTCCTTTCTGCAGGCTCAAGGCGTCATTTCTGCGTCCCACCACTGTTCTGTTCTGTTTGCCTTCCAGTGCCGTGGCCTCTGGAAAGTCCACCCCACCTCCTTGATCCATGTCTGTCCTTTCTCTTGACCTCCTGTGGTGCTTGTGGCAGGATATCTGTGATGTTGTGATTTATTGTAAAAAGTACATATTTGTTCTTCCTTCATGCTTTCTGACTCACAGTTCCCCAAACCCTTGGAACTTCTAAGTGAAAAAAGCCATAGAGTATCTCTTGCTATATATAATATTTGAGCTTTAGTCTTCAGTCTCACTTCAGAGACATAAAGGTGAAATGAGTATCTTGTTATTCATAGCAAGACCCTTTCAACCACACCTGAGTTTATTTTGATGAGGTGACTTTTGGAAGGCCCCAAGATAACCTAAGACTGGGGTCCAGTTCCCAGGAGAATGAACCATTTCGGTAGAGGGTTGGAAATTTCAGCCCTACCCCCTAACTTATGGGGAGGGGAGGGGCTGGAGGTTGACTTCAGTCACCAGTGACCAATAATTCAATTAATCATACCTATGTAATGATGCCTCCATAAAAATCCCAGAATTGCAAGGTTCTGAGGGCTTCTGAGAATATGAAAGTGGAGATTTGGGGAGACTGATGCCTTGAGAGAAGGCATGGGGGCTCCAAGCCTCTGCCTACCTTCCTTACCTATGCATCTCTTTTATCCGGCTGTTTCTGAATTATATCCTTTTGCAATAATGTAAACTATTTTCCTGAATTTTGTCAGCTGCTTTAGCAAATTAATCAAACCTGAGGATAAGGTGGTGGGACTCCCCTGCTTATAGCTGATTTATAGCTGGGGTCCAGAAGGGCAGGTGACATCCTGGACCTGTGATTGGCCCCTGGACTTGTGGGGAGGCGATTTTGTGTGACTGAGTTCTTAACCCATGGCGATCGACTATCTCCTGGTAGATAGTGTCAAGATTGAGTTAAAATGTAGGACAATATCCACAGTTTGCATGTGTGCTGAGTCACTTCAGGTGTGTCCAGCTCTTTGCGACCCTATGGAGAGTTGCCCGCCAGGCTCTGGCAAGAATACTGGAGTGGGTTGCCATGCCCTCTTCCAGGTGATCTTCCCGACCCAGGAATTGAATCTGCATCTTTTACATCTCCTGCATTGGCAGACAGATTCTTTACCACTCTCGCCACCTGAAAGTCAAAGTCACTCAGTCCTGTCTGACTCTCTGCGACCCCATGGACTATACAGTCCATGGAATTCTCCAGGCCAAAATACTGGAGTGGGTAGCCTTTCCCTTCTCCAGGGGATCTTCGCACCCCAGGGATTGAACCCAGGTATCCTGCAATGCAGGCGGATTCTTTACCAGCTGAGCTACAAGGAAAGCCCAAGAATACTGGAATGGATAGCTTATCCCTTCTCCAGCAGATCTTCTTGACTCAGGAATTGAACTGGGGTCTCCTGTATTGCAGCCATATTCTTTACCAACTGAGCTATCGGGGAAGCCCCTCATCACCTGGGAAGCCTCCAATATCCTCAGACTTGAGTTGATTGCTTGCTGGTGTTGGAAAACACACATTGGAGTATTGTAAACTCTTGGTGTATGATCATGTGCCTTTGTTAATGGTTTTTTGATCAGTTTATATGGCCTTACTTGTCTTCCCAACAACATAACATGTTCTTAAAAGGAAATTTTCCAGTATTCTATCACTTTGGTTTCCTCTGTAGCACCCAAGCATGTTGAGCTGTTTTTGAACCTTAGAAGATTAGTGATACAGCAGACTGGTATGTAACAAAGCCCTTAGTAGTTAGTAAATACTCAGCAATTGTTAATTGTTTTATCAGTGACAGCAAAACAATACATCAGAATATTGGCCAAACAGTGTCCATTTTCTTCAATGTTACCTTTTAGCATGCAGCTAATTTTTCATTAAAATCTCTCATCCTATTTTTAAAGAATATCAAACATTTCAGATAGAATTTCCTAATTCTGGGATGTCAAATAATCTGTCAGATTGGCCTGTATAATGTTTTGTGTTTGATAATGCTGTGTGTGTGTTTGAATAATGAGACTCTAACAATTATTGACATGAGCTCTCATTGCATCAGTATCTCATACAATCCTTGTCAACCTGATGACAAATGTTACTATCCCCATTTTAGAGATGGCGGCCCAAGTAGCTACGTAACCAGCAGAATTTACACAGCACATAAGTGCCGAAGCCTAGGTGGAATCATTGGTTAAGATAGCTCCAGCTGCTATAACAAGAAACCCCAGAATATATGTGTATAATTGTTTAAACACAATGAGAAGCGTGTTTCTCATTCACATAAAATGCAGTTTGGAGTTTCTGATTAGCAGAGGGCTCTCTTCCAAACTGTAATTCAGGGTCCCAGGTTCCTTACATCGCATAGGCCTCAGGTCATCAGAGAAAGCACAAGGAGAATGGTTTACAAAGTTAATGAAGCCTGATCACAATCATGAAGCCACACACGCAGTACCTGCAAAAGAAGGCTGGGAAATGTAGTCCAGTTTTGTGTCCAGGAAGAAGAGTGGCCCAGAATCCAAGGTGCTCTGGATTCTTAGTCAGTGACCGATGAAAACGCTTGTTTTTGTTTTCTTAAAAAAGCAGAAACCAAACTCTCAGAATTATGAAACCGATGAATAAAGCATTTCCAAGAGCTTTATTTTTTTTGAGCTATTAATATGTCTGTCTATATTTTATTTTCCCGACCTCACCAAAGGAGGATAATAGCTTGTCTAAGAGAATCTTCCTGCTTGACTGTTGTGGCAGATCTCAAGCAACTCTCTGGCGAGTGGAAAGATGGATTAAAATATAACCACTAAATAAAGGCTTTGAGACTTTCAAAATGAAATTGTGTGCTTGTAGTTTTCCTGGAAACCACAAAAGAGCAGTCACTAAGGTGGTCTTAAAAGATTTAAAGACATGAGTATGAATGATAGGAAGTCTTGGCTACTACTTAGATTGTGATTAGGACATCAAACAATTATATAATTTCTGTATTGTATTTTTCTTTTTCTCATTTTGAAGTCTTCAGGCCAAATATGTTATTATACAATGCTTTTGGTTTTAATAGAAAAAAAAATACAACCCTAAGATTATTGGCTTTGAATAGACAGTTTAATTTATAAAGTGATAGTTCTTGTAGGAGTGTTAACCTCAAGAATCTGGCTGGCCATTCAGGGAATTGGCAAGAAAGCAGAGAATTCTAACTCCAGGGCTGTTGGGTCTATTGGTGTGGAGCCATTAGCATCTTCAGAATCCAAGGCTCTATCTCCTCCTAACACCATAGTCACTTGCAAAGTAGGGAAATGGAACCAGTCCATGCTTCTTAAAAATCTATTTAATAACAATCTTCACCATAACAAATTAGTGTGATTGACTTTTTAACCAAACTGACTGGTCACATGAATGAAAACGCCCGAGATTCTTTGTACATAAACATAGCCCAGAAGGGTATGTTCTAGTCACTTCTCCACTCAGTGAACATTTCTAGAACATGCTTGTGTCCGACACTCTGACAAGTGCAGGGAACACAGAGGAGTGTGTGCAGGACACACTCTTGCCTTCACTGGCTTTCAACTACAGAGACTCAAAAATTCAGAACAAACCAAAACCTGAGCAGTTGCATCGGACACCGTGAACTGCTCAGCTGGGAGTTGTAGGAGGTAGAAGAAGAGCTGCTAGACCAAGTGGAGGGGCCAGTAAAAGTCCTCTTTCCTGGAGAAAGAACTGAAGAGGCAGTGAGACACGGAATCCTTGTTAGAGCAGTGTATGAGTGGGGCGTTCCCAGGGAATGGAGGGAGAAGACCCAATACGCTGCAGCTTTGGCATCTGCTGTGTTCCTGTGTTACTCTCGTTAGTTCTAAATTCCAGTACGAGTACTTCACTACTTTGGTTTTAAAGATACCGAGTTAAGTTCTCACTTGTGGGACACGCTCGAGTCTGCACAGTCCCTATACACTCAATGTGAAATATTTCATTGCACTTTAAAATGCTGACATGGAAGTTCATTGTAGACAGTGGTCTATTTTCAGGCTTGAGGAATTCAAGCCCATTTCTCCAGAAGAACTTTTAGAGATAAACACTCATATAAAATATTCTTTTAAACAGCCCCTACTGTTTATAATATGATTTGATGCTCGGTTGAAATCTCCGCAGAAAGCATCAAATACATCTTGGCTCAAACTTTTCCAGGCCAAGGTCATATTTTCTGATGAGTTTGAAGATCATGTTGATGGATGAAACTGGTGAAGTGTTGACATACATTTGGATGATTAATCATTTTATTCCTCTCAACACCAAAATCATGCCCAGTGTGTTTTGTAATTGACTCAGTGATAATTTAGGGAAGAGATAATCCTGAGAATTTAATCTTAGCAACTTGTTTGAGTGAGCATTTCTCTGTTTAGGTAAACAGCTCAATTTATACAAGTCTCAATGTATTTTTGAAGTATTTTGCCCATGTACCATTAATAAATATCTCAAGACCATTGTCATCTTTTCAGATTCTTCTTTCTCTTCCTTCCTAACTCTCCTTGATATTCTGTGGTTTAGCTCAGTTTATTTAGATGTTTTTCTGTTGTAAACTGTGTGAGGCTGGGAGCATTAGACGTGAGTTTGGACTGGCTGTTTGTGATTTTGTAGATTTCAAGGGATTGTTATTAAGTCTGCTGGCCTCCTGGTTTCTTCCTTCTAATTCTGGGTCTTTTTCATGCTCAAAAGAAAATCAGTTGCTTTAAGACAGACATCCCCCTGGTCAAGTTATAGACTGTCTGCGTGGACATACGATCACTCTTTGATCTTTTAAAAATTAATTTATTCTCTGCTGCCTCTGGGGCCTGGACTGCCAGGAAGTCTCATTGGGTTCTCTTTGTATCTCCAAGAAACATGAGGATAAATTTTCCTCTGAACTTCTCTTTTAGGGACAGACATCTTAAGTAATGTGATTGGAAATTTTCAACCTATTTGTGAACAGAACTTGGTGGTAATGTTTCTCCTTTAGGATCTGCACTGTGGGATTTATTCCAGCTAACCCCTTCTCTTAATGCCATCTTACAGAATACAGTTCTAGACCAGGAAGAAAATTGTCATTTCTGCTTTCTTCTTTTGTTAAAATTATGCTAAAATGCATATAACATCCATAGGGTTGCAAAGAGCTGGACAGGATTGAAGGGACCTAGCACACACGCACACACACATGCATACACAACATGACATTTACCGTTGTGACTGTCTCAGGTGTGCTGTGCAGTGGAACTTAGGACATTTACCTTGTTGTGCAACCATCACCCCCCTCCGTCTCCAGAACTTTTCGCCTTCTCAAACTGAAACCGTGCCTGCAATGACTCCCTAATTCTGCCTCCCCCCAGCCCCTGGCGACCACCATCCTGCTTCCCGTCTCTGAATTTTTGCTTCTCCGTGCCTCATACAAGTGGAACCATGCAGTATTTGTTCTTTTGTGTCTGGCTTGTTTCACTGGGCTCAGTGTCTTCAGAGCTGACCCATGTTGTGCCATGTGTGAGAATGTCAATTCTTTTTAAAGCTGAGTTTCTGTTGTATGTCCAGACCATGTTTTGCTTATTGATATCTTGATGGACATTGGGTTGCTTGCTTCTACGTTTTGGCTATTGTGAATAGAGCTGCTGTGAGCCTTGTGGACAAATATCTGAGTCCCTGCTTTTACTTGTTTTGGGTATATACTGTGATGTGGGATTGTTAGAGCATATGATAATTCTATGTTTAATTTATTGAGGAACCACTATATCGTTTTCCACCTTCTTGATCCCTGTTGTAATCACGTGACCATTTCATGGCTAAAGAGGGTGAGATGAGGGATGAAGGGGCCTAAGGGGCTTCTGCTCTCTCAGGGATTGTCTTTGGTTAGAATGTTCTTTTTAACTGATAAATTATGCCTGAAGGAAAACTTCTTTGGCTTCATGTTAATGAATTCCTGAAAGAATGAAAGGCCCCACAACACCAAGGCCTGGGAATTGTGGATTTGAGCCTTAGGCGGCTGGATGTGAGGAGGGCTACTGAGAACCAGACTCAAAGGACACGTCCTCAAACTCCTCCCTCTCGGTTAAGGAGACATCAACAAGAAACAACAATCCCCTAGTGTGTCTTACTGAGGACTTCCCGGGTCTAACACATCCGTACTTATAAGATACCCCCACGTACAACCCTCAGATGCAAGCCATAATGAGGCCTGACTCTGGGACATGGTGCCCAGAGGCACAGGTCTGGCAGGTGAGCTCAGCGATACCCCCCTCCCAGGAGATGCCACAGGGCCTGCTGTGCCCAGAGCTCCACCTCAGAGCTAACAGACCTCCATCCCGCAGGTTACAGGTGGCTTCCTGCCTTGCGCACAGAAACACTAGGTACCCAGAGAACATTTTCTGTTTTCCAGAACTTTCCAAATTGCTGACTATGTCAGTTGCTTTAATAGGACTTGTGCAGTGAGACCTAAGAATTAAAATCAGTTAGCCTCCGTGTTGTTCCAGCTAACGCACGTGCTGGCGTCATCTTTGGTTGTGCAAGAGGATGTCACCCCTCCCTAGGCTTGGCCACCTCCCCAGCTGCATCCAGCGACTGCACTCTGGGACTTGAGCTCCCCTCAGTTCAGTCCTTAGGAAAAGCTTGTGTAGAGAAGCAGAACCAGAGAGGATTATCTGAAGGATATACAGTCCCTCTGTTCTTCTTAGAAACTCCGACATTTATCTATCCCTGGATTAAGAGAGATCTTCAAAAAAAAAAAAAAGAATTCCTGGCTGACCCCTCATGGAAGAAATTCGCCTGCTGGCCTCCTTTGCGTGATGCTATAATACGCAGCCTTACAAAGCCCCTCGTTCTCCAACTGCTGTCTTCCCCCGTCCACCCTATGCAGTACCTGCTGCGGGTAAAGCCCTGCGAGAGGAGTGGCTCCCTGGCTTCATGCCAGGGAGTTTTCTCCTTTGAGCTGGTGGTCCGTGTGACCCCATTCTACCACGGGACCCCAGTCTGCTCGTTTCCCCCTAGAAGCTCTGAGACCAGGCAGCCCCCTGCCGCCAGTGTTGGGGCAGAAACCAGGCTAGATTTTGTGTGAACTCATGCCTGTCTAACTTATTTTGTAAGTTCTTCTTTTTCTTGTTTTCATTCCCTCACTTAGGTGGGGTTGTTGAGTGATCTGATTTTTGTAAGCTGCTTCACTCCTTTAAGGAGTAAACTGAGGGATAAACATGAATCAGGCGTCCGCAGTTGTTCTGTATGTGTAGAGGACTAAATGTGTACCAGTTGCCAGCTTCGGGTAACTGGAATATGCTCCGTTTTCAGGAATGGCCTGAAAACCATCCTTGTTCCGAGTATGACTAAGCCCTAAGCTCCATGCTGCCCCAATCTCTGACTCTCCCTCTGCCAGTGCTGTGCTTGGCATGTAGTAGGTGCTCAGTTAATATCCCCTAAGATTTGAACAGACAGGATCTGTCCGCGCCTGAGTTACCCACCAGCACAGCCTGGAGATTCTCAGACGCAGAGAGAAGCCAAGAGTCTCTGGTGTTCTCGACACCTCCGTCGCGCGTGGAGGGGAGGGAACACAGCCGGCGCCTCTAACGTCTCGGTCTCCTCCTCTGCAGACTCACATCTCCAGACTCCCTCCCGGCGCGGTGGCCGGACAGTCCGTGGCGATCGAGGGAGGGGTCTGCCGCCTGGAGAGCCCGGTGAGCTGAACCCTCCAGCGGGCCCCGGAGCGTCGGAGCGGACCCCAGAACCCGAGCCCCGCGGGGCCTCACGGACGCTGGACGCGTCGCCTTCCTCGTTCGCGACTCTGTCGCAGCCCCGCGCGTCCCTCGCGACACTAGAGCCGCTGTAGTTAGCGCTTGGCGGCCCGCGGGTCCGGGGCGGGCGAGCGGGGTGCTGAGTGTGCGTGCGTGTGCGTGGGTGTGCGTGGGTGTGCGTGGGTGTGCGTGGGTGTGCGTGGGTGTGCTCGCTTCTTCACTGAATTAGAATCTCCTCCTTATTATGTGGCCTCAGACCAGGAATGACTGAATCATCTTCCCGAAATGTGTGCTTCAGCTGTTTGCAGGTGAAACCTGAAGCCGCAGGAAATGGCTGATTTCACAAAGCGGCACCAGCTGCGTCGATGCACCGCGTAACGTGTCTGCGACCGCAGAGTAGATGTGCTTGTCGCACGGTTGGCAGCGGCAGCGCTCCTGATAACGGTGCCGGTAACCGAGTGTTTTTATTTGTCAGCCAGTTTAAGTGGGTCCTGTGGTGACTTAAACTGTTGTCCTCATCCCTCATATGGGGCATTTTTCTTCAACAAAGAATGGTTTCAGTGAAACAATCTAGCAGAGAATTAAGGTCAGAACCTTTTTAAATAATAGTCTTATTGATAAAGTTTGTACTTCCTTCCTCAAGCTTTTCTAAGCTTAAATCCTGCATAGCTTCGAGCTGTGTATACTGTATTATGAAAGAATATGTAAAGAGAACATACAGTAATGCAGTCCTTAATCTGTGTATGATGGAATGCTATTTACAATGTAACACTGTAAATAAGAAAGCAAAATTTATGGGAAAATTCAATATTATCTTTGTTTCTTGTTTAAATATATTTTTAAGATAAAAAGGCACAAAAATAAAAGAAGCATATTACTGGATATAGTGTGTGATTCTCCTCTGACTAATAAATTATCTTTTGAATCCTAGAGTGGAGAGTTGTTTTTATTTTGTTTGTAAAAAGTTACTTTTTCCAGAAATCATACCTGTATGCCTCTAGTTTTGCTTCTAATTGTTCAAAATCCAGTTTTATCTCTATGTTATTAGACTGGACACCAGCAAGATGAAAGATGAACTTAGTGCATGATTGGGTGGTCAATGTAGCATTCCATTGTAATTCGATTAAAAAAAATTATAACAAAGGAAAGGAATAGGAACACTTTGCTTTGAGAAATGGTAATGGCAGCTGAAAAGTCAATGGTTTCAGTTGATAATTGCTTCTAAATGTTATATTTAGTGATTCTGGAGCCACATAAGAAAACCAAGACTTTCCTTATGATTTTACATGTAAGAGGTAACTATCAAGAAGATACTAAAGATAGACTTGCTCCTGGGGAGGAAGTTCCCACCATATAATCATGGCTCTGGGCGGTAACTGATAAAGCCCCAGATGAAATTATACACTTGACATCGATATATGGCCAAATTATAAAGGAGAGACAACCAAAATGGAGTGGGTGTAAATATGAATGATTTGGGAGTTGCTGACTTATATCCCTCATACAAGCAATTACATTTGTCTCGTTGTGTTCTTGTAGACAGGTTGGTGCCATGGTATCTGTTTCTCATTCTTAATGAGGCCAAGAACTTCGTAAGAGATCGACTGGCTGGTAGGGAGCCTTTGGCTTCAAAAGCTTTCAAAGACCTGTTACCTGTTGGCAGGGTTTTTTTTTCAGTAACTGGATTGGATCACATAAAACTATCAGGACACTTTGGAATCTGAAAATCATCTGACCTATTTCACCAGCAATGCCATTTCTTTCATCTTCTTTTGACTTTATCCCATTCACATTTGAAAGTTTGGGCTTGTTAAACACCATTTTTATGAAGAGTTTAAAAACTGGTCAGTATAAAAGGGCACAGCCCGTCCAACAACAGTTCATTTAGACTGTTTTTCTAGTTGTTGTGTTTTTTTAATATAAGGAATATTGTGAAACCAAGAGGGGGAAAAGTGATACCAAGGATCATGGAGGCAAAAAAGTAATGGGGGTAGTATAAGTGCCTTAGTTATAAGATCAGACATTGAAGAAAAGAAAGTGGAAGGAGAAGACTCTGACAGATAAAAGAGCAACATCATTTTACTCAAAAGCAGGAAAGGTAGAAATGAACAAGAATATAACCTCATTCCCAACTCTGGCTTCTGCCACCAAGACTCTGATGCTGTGTTTGAAGGCGCCCACTGTTAGGATGGGTGATCCAAACTACAGGCCTGTTTTCTGTTTCTTTTTAAGGCCTGGGCATTTGATGCCTGGTTCTCTTGAATATAGCCGTCCCTGTGATCCTGCTCTGAGTTTCGAAGCGGGGATTTCTTCTGCACTTGGCAAGGAGGCAGAGGGCACCTGAGAAGTCCTGTGCGGACCTACCGGCGTGGGAGTCTTGCTCTGTCCTCACTTGTCACCTCTGCCAGCTCTCTCTGCTTCCTGTGTGTCTGCCTGCCATGGGCACTTTCTCATCCTCTAACTGCCTCTTCTAAAAATGTGCACTGAACTCAGATACCGATGTCTACTAGAGCTGCGTAGGAAGTATACGTAAACAAGTCATCAGTACTAGTCTGAGATGTTGTCTGTGAGCAAGATGGATGTGGTTTAGTTTATCGATGCGGGGACATCTCTTTTGGTTGCTCAGAAGCCTTTTGTCATCTTGCCCCACGTTCGGGAGTGGTGGTGTTCATGTCAGGTACCTGAGATGAGCAAGGTCACTCTGCTGTAACAGATGGAAGGTATGAGAGAGGGGAGCTGGGAGTGAAGCAAGGAAGATGTAGAAAAGTGCTGCAATTATTAATTATTGTGGAATTGAAAAAAATCTGATCATTGTTATAAAGCAATCTACGCTGATTATAGTCAAAATATAAAATAAAGAAAAGCAAGAAAAAAAACCTAATTCATAGCCCCATTTCCCTAGAGACAACAGTTTATAACACTTTAGCTTGTATTCTTTAGTTTCTATTCTTAAAGACTCTTCTTATACATAAATTTTCTGTGCTTTTATCACACAGGTCAGATTATATTGAACCCCTAAATGGGGTTATGTAGCCTTCAGTTTTCACTTAGTAATAATATGGAAAGCTGTCCAAACCTGTAGGGTTACATATACCTCATTACTCACTTTCCCCATACAAGGCTGATATGGCTAATTCACATAGGTATATAAATACATATATTTTATATGGAAACTGTTATAAACCCTTCAGAGTACTGACCTCTATTTTTAGCACCCATTCTTGGAGACCATTATATATATATAAAGATATAATCTGAAAAAGTGTTATCAAGTATTAGCTAAAAAGGTATTATTTTCCCTGATAGATTATTACAAAATATTGAGTATAGTTCCTATGCTGTATAGTAGGTTTTCGTTGGATATCTACTTTTTATATAATGTATCAGTTAATCCCAAGCTCCTAATGTATCCCTCCTCTTCCTTTCCCCTTTAGTATGTGGTTAAATTCTTAAACAATGCTTCCTAACATTTTAAAAAATATATATTTCTTGCATCAAACCCACCAACTTTCGTCTGACATGAACCCTGTAATTGCTCAACTGGGAACCCCTCTGTGCCCTGAAGCCCAGTTTTTTTGCCCTACTTAGGGCTGCAGTGGTGGGTCATGGTGGGGTGGTGGGGGGATGGATCTCCAGAGGGACCGTAGATGGAAGTCACTCCCCCCCACCCTCCCCCCAGGAACTGGTCCAAGAAAAGGTTGAACCCAGAAGATGAGCCTTTGTGTGGACGATGACTTCGTTTGCCTTTAGCTGTCTTCTAAACTCTCCCCCACAGGCGGTTGAGCAGGGGAAGGAGGCGTGGGTGGGCACTCCTCCTGGGCTGCAGGTGGGAGTGAGTGAGTGGCCGTGGGCAACAGAAAGTAGAAGTCCTTTCATATTAAAATTTATTCTGGGATGTTAGGATTGTTAAGCAATACTGCCTCTCCCCAACACTTAATCTGAGGGAACTGCACGAGATAGCAGCCCAGATCTCTGCCGTCAGGGTCCCACAGGCTGACCGAGTTGACCAAACAGCGTTTCTTTTCCCTCCCTCTGCTGGCGCTGAGGTGGATGGCCACAGGAAGGATTAACGGGGGAACTGGCAGGGCCCTTTCTCTGAGGCTGCACACTCAGCTTCCAGAAGCCCATCCTCCAAGCCCGGGGCGATTCTTCCCGACCAGCTGTGGAAGCCAGAGGGAGAGCGAGCAGGGTGGGTTCTCCTTTAGATGGTGGCATCCCCGGAGTCCTGAAACCACAGTGGCAAAGCCAGAAAAACCAGACGAGGGTTTCTCTGCCTGAAACTGCCATGGGGGTTTCACTGATTGTCAACAGAGCTTCAGAAGCTGCCAAGAAAAAAAATCTAAACAGTTCCTGTACCGTCTGCTTCGCTGTCATGCTGAAGATACACAGGGTTGCTCCTCAAATGGCCATTCCTGGGCTTGGGAAATCCAGCAGCGCTTAAGAGATAGAAGATCTCGTTCTTCTACTACATTAAGGGAAATGAATGTTCTTTTGCATTTAGAAGTAGTAAAATTTGAATCTTCCCACCCAAAATTTCCCCCGGGCCCGTTAACTAGCTGCCACTCCATCTGGCTAATGCTCCCAGCATTCTTCTGGATGGCCAGACCCAAATCCTTAGGGTCTTCTTTTTTTCCTTCTGTATCACAGAACCATGAACCGCCCCACACCCCAGTAGCTTTGACAGTGGCTTTTTTATTTGCTCACAGCTCAGTCAGTGAGACTCGGCCTCTCTCAGGGGGTTTCCAGTGCTTTCACTGGGAGTCACTGGCGTGCTCAGCTGAGCTGGAGAGTGAGTGAGGGGCTGGGCTGACTGAGCATCCTTTCTCCATGTAGGCTCAGGGCCTCTCCCTCTGTTCCAGGCTTCTTGACACGGTCCTTTCACGCTGTCTCTCCTACAAGATGGGGTGCCTTCAGGTTCCAGGCAACACAAAAACAGGAGCTGCGGCCCTGTGGAATGTGGGAATCTTGCTTCCCCAGCCAAGGAATGAGCCCTTGTCCCCTGCATTGAAAGGTGAATTCTTAACCTCAGGACCACCAGGGAATTCCCTTGCCCTGCCTTTTGAAGAGTAAGTCCAGGGTTGGCCCAACATTTGCTACTTTTATTGCTTCCATCAAGTCCCCTGGCTCAGCCCAGATTCAAGAGGAAGAAGGGGCTGCATAAGGGCGTGAATCCAGAGTCGAGACGTACAGGGGCCACTCACCCAACATCCTTGAAGCTACTTTCTCCCTATTTAAAACGAATCCATTAAGAAATTCTATTGGCCCTCCTTTTTTTTTTTTTTTAACATTTATTTATTTGGCTGCACTCAGTCTTGTTGCCACACGCAAGACCTTCCATCTCTGTTGCTGCGTTTGGGATCTTTTTTAAGCTGTGTCATGCAGACGCTTAATTGCAGCATGTGGGATCTATTTTCCTGACCAGGAATTGAACTCAGGCCCCTTGCCTTGGACGTGCCGAGTCTTAGCCACTGGACCACTAGGAAAGTCTCTCCTATTGCTGCTCCTTTAAATTGTATCTGGAAGCGAACCACTTCTACCAGCCCCACTGAGGCCATCCGGATCGTCTCTGACCTGACTCATCACAGCAGGGCCCCCACTGGCCCCTCAGGTGCTTGTCTACCTGGCAGCCAGATGAAATGCAATCAGGGTACTCCTCTTCTCAAATGCTTCCAGTACCTCTTGTCCCAGAGCCCTCAGGAAACCTGGGACTCTGCTCCTTGTTGTTCTCTGGCATGCTGCCCGCCCTTGCTCACTCTGCTCTGACCATCCCGGCCTCCTTGCTATTCTTGGAGCAGTTCAGACACGCTCCCATCTCAGGACCACTGCATCTGCTTTTACCTCTCCTTGGAAAACACTTTCCAGATAGATCCACGTGGCTTATTTCTTCCTCAGCTCCTTCAACTCTTTGTTCAAATATTACCTTCTCAGTGAGCACCCTCCTCACCACACGCTCGTCCCTAGCCTGCTCCATCATCTTTCTGCATTATTTATTTGCCTCTGGCACTCACCACTTTCTAATCTACCATCTTACTGACATATTTGTTTGATTTAGAGGCCTCTCCCTGTGTGAAAGTAAGCTCCCTGGAAATAGGGCATCTCTGTGTTCCTCATGCTATCCCTCCAGCGCCCGAGACACTGCCTGGCACATACCAGGTCTTCAGTAAATATTGTTTAACGGTTACATGGAAGAGCCAGTGCACAGCGGAGTGGTACTCCCCTAGGAAATCAGCACAGACTTACCAGCTTGGAACAACACAAGACTATCACCCCACATCCTGTAAGCTGCAAGTCCCTGCCTGGTTCCTTTCTCCATCTCCCGCAGATCAAAATCAAGACGGTGGCAGGGCTGTATTCCTTGTGAGAGGTACCACAGGAGAATATTTTTCTAGCTCTTTCAGGCTGTGGGCAGGATTCTGTTCCATGAGGCTGTAAGAATGAGAGCCCCATGTCCTTGCTGGCTGCTGGCTGGGGTTGTTTTCAGCTTTCACTGACACTGCTTGGTTCCTGGCCCCTTTTGTCTGTCTTCAAAGCCAGTGACAGCTGGGTTGAGTCCCTCTCATGCTTTAAATCCCAGACTAATCGCCTTTCCAACAGATCTCTTCTGGCTACCACGAGGAAATGTTCTCCACTTCTAAGAGCTCTTCTGATTTGATTGGGCCCAGCTGAACAATCCAGGATAACCCCCCATCTCCAGGTCCATACTGTAATCACATCTGCAAAGTCCCTTTTGCCATGCAAGCAACACGTTACAGGTTGTGGGGACCTGGGCATCTTTGAGGGCCATTATTCTGCCTTTCAGAAGCATTAGTGGTGCGGTGAGCTGAGGGCAGGATAATACAGATTGTCCAGTCATGCTAACCTCCTATGTGATCATGAACAAATGGCCTAAGTTCTTGGAGGTTGCAGTTTCCTCCTGTGCTAAACTAAGGTTATTGAATTAAGTTAAAGATCCCTAACAGTTTCAGTTCAGTTCAGTCCCTCAGTCGTGTCTGACTCTTTGCGACCCCATGAACTGCAGCACGCCAGGCCTCCCTGTCCATTACCAACTCCCGGAGTCCACCCAAACCCATGTCCATTGAGTTGGTGATGCCATCCAACCATATCATCCTCTGTCGTCCCCTTCTCCTCCTGCCCTCAATCTTTCCCAGCATCAGGGTCTTTTCCAATAAGGTGGCCAAAGTATTGGAGTTTCAGCTTCAACATCAGTCATTCCAATGAACACTCAGGACTGATCTCCTCTGAGATGGACTGATTGGATCTCCTTGTAATCCAAGGGGCTCTGAAGAGTCTTCTCTAACACCATAGTTCAAAAACATCAGTTCTTCAATGCTCAACAACTTTCTCCTGGTGATCCAGAGGTTAGGACTCTTTGTTTCCACTGCAGGGGGCACAGATTCAATCCCTGGTTGGGGAACTAAGATCCCACATGCCTAACAGTTTAGCTTCCTTAAAAAATAGTGACTCATTATTATACAGAGTGAGGTAGGTCAGAAAGAGAAAATAAATATTGTATACGAACACATATATGTGGAATCCAGAGTGATGGTACTGATAAAATTATTTGCAGGACAGCAGTGGAGACATAGACATAGATAAAAGACTTATAAACCATTTGGGGGGAGGAAGGAGAGGATGGGGTGTATGGAGAGAAGTAACGTGGAAACATACATTACCATTTGTAGAATAGATAGCCAATGGGAGTTTGATATATGACTTAGGGAACTCAACGGACTCTGTGCTAAGCTGGAGGGGTGGGAGGCGGGTTCAAGAGGGAGGGGATGTGGGGGTACCTGCCGGGAGCTGTCAGGATGCCCCCTCACTCGGATGACAAGGTTACGAGACTGAGAAGGAAACTGCAAAGCGGATTTTCCTTAGGGGCATCCCAAGGCAATGCCCCTCCTGGTATTTTTCTTGGGAAGTTCTGTTTATGCTCATCTGTTTATGTTTTAGCTCATCTCAGGTCAGTCCCAGTTAGAAAGAATTCATCCTGAGATAATTCCCTCAGACCTTATTTCCCTCAGGGGATTGAGGAAGGCAGATTCCCTGTCCGGAGGACAAAGGAGGAATAAGGGACATTTAAATAGATTACTACACCTCCTACTCATTACTGGGGAGTTTACCAAGAGTTCTCTGGGGGTCGTGGCGAGGCCACCACCAGAAGGGCTCGTACTTGGGTCACCTTTCCACATTCTACTCCCGACCACTCCACGGAGGAGGCTCTCTTCCTTGAAGAAACCAGGCTGGAATGGGACTTAGGAATGCTCATAACTGTGGCCAGCATAGTTGGAGACACTGATTGCTTTAGGATAGTATAGACATAGGAATTCATTTTAGTAGTTATAAGGTTAATAGGGTTTTATTGTTAAAGCAGTGCTGCTAAACTGTCTCTTTGTCCTCTTTTCTCTTTCCTTGTAAGAACCAAAGTAAGTTAATAGAATAAAACAGTTTCAAGCTTAATCCCTTCCCTCTAGCTTCTACATAGTTGCACCTAATAAGAGAAATGTAACCTTTCTACTTAGATTGATGTACTTATCCGAAGTATGCTGGAGACATTCAAATGGTAAACATACTATTGTTAAGTCTAATTATGCAGAAATCCGAACTTTTGAAAGGAAAATGAGCTTAATGTTAAAGTTGTTGATGGTAGGCAGAAAACAAAAGATTGTATAGAATAATTGTGATGTAATGGGGATGTTTTTTGGCTATAATACTGTAAACTAACAAATATAAAGAGAGAGACTGCTCCATCACCACACATTGACTCAGCTCAGTTCTTTGCTGACACCACTCATCTCTCAAGACCCCTGGACGTGCTGGAGCCGGACCCTGGCAGGTACCTATGGATGATTCATGTTGATGTTTGACAGAAACCAACACAATACTATAAAGCAATTATCTTTCAATTGAAAATAAATAAATTTAAAAAAAATAGCAGCTCAGACTTTGCACTCCCAAAGCAAGGGGCCTGGGTTTAATCCCTAGTCGGGGAACTAGATCCCAGATGCTGCAACTAAGAGTTCATGTGTCACGACTAAAGGTCTCATATGGTGCGACTGACCTGGCACAGTCAGGTAAATAAGTATTTTAAAAGGTTGTGGGCCTGTGATGCCACAGTTCCTCCAGCCTCCTTCACACCTTTATATGGCCTACCCTGAATACTGTGTTTTTGTGTGCTTGTTCATTAAGCAAATGTCTAAAACTTTGGCCCATATAGAAATAAGTCTCAAACATCGATGGTAGAAGTACATACTTAGCACTTCTGAGGACAGTTTGGCAATATCGATAGAAATTGCTCGTGTGTTTGCCCTCCAAGAGAGCAACGTACTCCTGGGACTCTGTCTTATTGATACAGCTGCGCACATACCAGAATGACAAGTGTGCAAGGATGTTTGTTGTAGTGTGTTTATAATAGCAGATTACTGGGGCCCAGAAGGGCGTTTCAGGTGGGGTTAGTGGGAAAGAATCCACCTGCCAGTGCAGGAGCTACAAGAGGCAAGGGTTCAATCCCTGGGTCGGGAAAAATCCCTTGAAGTAGAAAATGGCAAACTGCTCCAGTATTCTTTCCTGGAAAATGCCATGGACAGAGGAGCCTGGAGGGCTCCAGTCCATGGAGTTGGACACAACTGAGCACACACATTAGCGATAACCCATACTTACGACAAAGGTGTCAGATGAGCTATAGTTTATCCGTAGAATGGAATAGTATTAAGCTGCTAAAAAGAAAGACGTGTTTATCTTTTTGATGACATGGGAAGATCTTCAGGATGTATCTGACAAAAAGGGCAAAGTAAAGATTGGTGTGCATAACATTCTGTCTTTGGGATAAGAATTAGGACAAAGACTATGTACAAATATCTTCTTGTATGCATACACAAATTCTGGAAGGATACATAAGGAGAAAATATTAATAATATCTAAAGGGGTAACAGCTCTAAGGATAATGAATGGAGTAAAGAAGGGACTGGGTGAGAGAAAACATGTTAATGTCACTCCTCACTTTCTACTCTCAGAAGGCCTCCTGCTCTTATATGCTCTCTCCCAGCCCTTAGAACTAGCCACTGTGAGGCACCGAAGGAAGGATTACCATCCGTGACTGGTCTCAGCTAGCTCCCCTGCCCAGTTCTCGAGCAGCCGCCCAGATCAGAAGCTCTGGTCAAACCAGACTTCTTACCAGAGACGAAGAGTGGATTCTGTGTCAATTCGCAGAATCTCTTCCATTGCTTCAGAGTCTGGTCATATTTTCCATATTTTACTTTAATTCCATTTGATTCATATTTACAACTAAGGGGCTAGCAGTAGATGATTGATTCCCAAGACATGAAACTCTATTATTTAAGGTAATGCTGGCTGCAAGATAGATAACCCCTCAAATCTCAAAGTCTTAATATGATAAAGGTTTCTCGCACAGATGAAGTCCAAGTGACAGCTGTCCTGCAACAGTGATTCAGGAACTGAGGACCTTCTATCCTTTGGCTACTGTGTTTCATGCATGGATAGAACAAGGAGGCAGAAGATCAACATGGAAATAAAAGACTCCAATAGCAGTGTATATAATGTGCACCTAAAGACATGTTTAGAATGCTTCCCCCAGCAATAGCAGAATACGCACTCTCTTAAATGCCCATGAAACATTCTTTAGGTCAGACTTTAGGACTGGCCGTATGTAGACAGCTGTCTTCTTTCTTCCTCTGTGAATGTGACGTCCTAAGCTCCTCCCATGTGACTTCATTCTACCTTAATCAACTCTTTAAAGGCCGTATCTCCAAATATGGTCACTTTCTGAGGCACTGGGGGGTAAGGGCTTCAGCATATGAATGAATTTTGTGGGGAACAAATCAACCTATGCGAAGTGAAAAAGAAGTGAAGGTCTTAGTTACTCAGTCGTGTCCAACTCCTTGCAACCCCATGGACTGTAGCTCACCAGGCTCCTCTGTCAGTGGGAGTCTCAAGGCAAGAATATTGGAGTGGGTGGCCCTTCCCTTCTCCAGTGAACCTTCCTGACCCAGGGATCAAACCCAGCCTCCTGCATTGCAGGTGGATTCTTTACCTTCTGAGCCACCACAGAAGTCCCTAATTCAACACATAAGATTTTATAAATAAACATTTGCTTGTTTGAATGAGGACCCCTTGTAAAGGAAACGAAAATTCATAGTTCCCAAGGGTTAACATAAATTATTTAAAAATAATGCCACTTGTATAAACATAAAACTAGGTAGAAACTTCTTACATGTATAGCTCTTTTATAGTCGTAATCCCAGTAGATTTGCAAGTGACTACAACAAAATCCAAAATTAATAAAGTTTAGTTTAACAATGATATAAGATCATGGATTAAAACTACATTGTTTTTGTTATCGTTTTATCTAAAATCATCATTTAATTTTGGTCATTATGGTTTTTATTAATTGTTCTAAAATTTCCATTATGTTTTTCTTTATATCTTATATTTCTTTGCTGAGACTTTGCATTTTTCATTCATTGTTTCAAGCATGTTCCTAATTGTTTGTTGAAGCACGTTTATAATGACTGCTTTAAAATCTTTGTCAGACAACCCTAACATCTCAGTGTTGGCCCTTGTTGATTTGGCATTCAAGCTGAGATCTTCGTGATTCTTGGTATGAGTGGTGTTTGAAACCTGGATATTCAGGATATTATGTTTGAAGTCCCTGGATCTTATTTAAACCTTGTCTTTCAGCAGAACTCCTCGGACACCACTCTGGCTAGAGAAAGGGAATGCTCCTTATTACTTGCCAGATGTAAGTGGAGAACGTGCCCCACTCAGCTGTGTTGACACTCGTGGAGGACTGGATTCTTATCACTGCTTGGTGGGGGTGTGAGTGAGGATCCCAAGTTTTTGCAGACACCATGCTTGCGGGCGGGGGGCATGGGGAGGACATGTTGTCTGTACTCCGTAGAAGAGATGGAAGTTTCTAGTGCCCACTTGGCCTTCTCTGACATCACTGGCACAACCTGATGTGGGGAGAAGTCTAGGCTGTCCCCAGACCTTCACCAGAAGGGATGGGATGGAGATACACTTTTGACCTGTGATGTTTGGCTGGCATAGAGCACTTATTATTTAAAAGTTTCCTGTTTTGCTAGGCTGCTCCTTTTCTGGTCCATTGGAATGGAGAGAGTAGCCTTTTCTTGGGGCTTGTCTGTGCCCATTGGTGTCTCTGGGTTGCCAGCTTCTCCAGCACCCAGTCTGGACACATGAGGCAAAGTGAACACAGCCTGCTCTGACTTCGTCTCTCCACTTTTCCAATTTTTCTTCTTATTTTTTATAGATAACGTCCCATGTTTTTTCAGCTGTGCTTAGTGGAAGGAATAGGGGAAAGTACTACTCCATCTTTCCAGAGCAGAAGTGCTGATTGTTATTGTAGAAGCAGTTATGTGGAAACTGAACTCACTGACTTGACTCCTGCTTTTGCACTTGATGGCCATCATCTGACATGATTGGCATTACACTTCCTTTTGGGTAATAAACTTGTCCTTAACTACCTACCCGTTATTTTTCTAGCCAATCCACTTTAAAGACACCCTGGGAAATTATGATGCAGCTGTTTCATGAAAAATTCCTAATTGAGAGTTGACCTCTGCAATCACTGCTGACAAAGATTGGTACGCAGACTGGTAAATGTACTATGTCTGGTCAACCCTGAACAATGAAAATAATACCACTCAGGCTACTGTTTCAGTGCAGCTTACCTGGTCATGCCTTTCTTCTCCAGCTACCTGAAATCTTTGTCTGGCGTCACCATTACTACAACTTCAAATGCAAATAAAATTGCCTTTCATGTATTAGTTACAAAGTGACCCTGAATATGTTTGTTTTAATTTATTTTTCTTTGTCATCAAATGAAAACATTTTTAATTACAAAATTCTTTGAATTCAAGGGTTCTGGAGGCAATATCTATAAACTCACAGGAGCCCACATATTCCAGTCTGAGAAACTTGGGGCTCACTATTTCCAAGCCTAGCTGGTTAATGAGAGGAGTTTTTAATGTAATCTAAGCTAGCCTGCAGGTCTGTTAAACATTGGGACACATAAATGGGGGAAGGGGACTGGCAGGCACCATCTGGCCAGTGGAGGAATGCGTACCTTTTGCACATCTGTGTCATTCACTGACAGTCTTTCTCCATATCCCTGGACACCACCATTTCCAGCTGACTTCCAGCTACCAGTATCTGCATCTCTCTGCCCAAGTTTTCTCTCCAGAGCGACCTGTGACAGGCCAGGAGTGCTAAGGAATGAACACTTCCTGGGGCAGTCCTTAACTCACGATCCTCAGGAGCTGAGGGTTTTATCCTCACTTTGGGATGGGATATCGGTGAGGCCTGTGTTTGCACCATTGCCCAGGAGGTCCATGTGGTATTTGCAGGTTCCCGTGGGGTGACTTCCTCACTAATGCATCCTTTATTGGCTGCGTTTTCTTTCTTGCCACGTGTTTCCACTCTCAGCATTTCTGGTACCTCCCAAAGAAAATCCTTGCACTCAAATTCTCATCTCAGGGTTTACTTCTGGAAGAAAAGTATTTCAGAGTACTTTTACTTATGATGCCTCATTTGACCCATGCAACAATTCTGGAAAGTAGAAAGTTATATTAATCAAGAACTGTGAAGGAATGTGGGCCCCATTTTCTGTTTTTTTTTTTTTTTTTTTTAATGTATCCCAAGAATAGCACCTGGCTATTCTTGGGATACATACTATAGATGTTTAATAAATAACTGATGAATAAAGGAAGAAACTGATGCTCCTTTAAGTAATTTGGTCAAATTGCCAGTGAGAGAACCAGGACTCCAGTACTCTCTCCACTCTCCACTCAGGGTCCTGTTCCCAACCCTCTTGTCTCAGATCATGGTTTGTGGAAGAACTTATACTTAATTTAAACATGCCAGTATCATTGGCCAGTTCTAAACCACAGTGATGTCAATGGTTTCAGGACTGGTGGAATTGCTCTGTTTGTAAAAGTATTAAAGACATTTATGACTTGAATTGCCAAGTCTACTTGTTCATATCACACAGACATTTGGGATCACATTCCTGCAGTGACCATCTGGAGCAGTCTGGCCCCATAAAACAGAGGCAAGTAGTCTTTTTAAGCTCCAACTCAGTTAAAGCACTCTGAGCCCAGCCTTGTTTTTATGCTTTTCTTATCAGCAGTGTGAACATCTTAAAGTCACTTTGCTTGGAGGAACCTCATTCTTGTTTTTTTTAATTAATTTATTTTTTATTGACGGATAATTGCTTTACAGAATTTTGCTGTTTTCTGTCAAACCTCAACATGAATCAGCCATAGGTATACATATATCCCTTCTTTTTGAACCTCCCTCACATCTCCCTCCCACCCCAACCCTTAGGTTGTCACTTTGTTTGAAGGAACCTCATTCTTTAACACTCTAATTTGGGCATAAAAGATCATTTTGTACCTACTTTGTGCATTCTAATGCATTCTGTAATAATGGGACATTTGCAGGTAAAAGCATTTTCAGGAGTAGAAACAAAGAAAAAAAATCTCCATTGTAGTTAGCTATGAATTAGATACTAACTCATTAATCAAATTTTACTCAATTCATGCATGTACCCTCAAATGAATGGTTATTCTGTTGAAACCATTTTGATTCCCAGGCACTACTTTCCCTAAACTCCTTTAAGTCATCAGGCACATTAAAGGATATCCAATTTCATTGGTCGAAGCTGAGTGATCGCAATTCATCAAGGCATGAAAAGTCTGTCCAGTCTTGTGGAATATCATTAAATGGTTCAAGGACGTTTCTAATCTTAATGATGGCCAAGGGGGAACAACTATTATGATGATGAATGGGAATGAATATCTGGAGAAAGTTCAAGGCATGTTATACTTACAAAGACTAATACACGTTGTTTATCTAAATCATCCAACTGATTAAAGAAACACACAAAGCCCAAGACAGTTAAAAGCAGAGAACCAAATAGGGTTTGACCTACCCTGGTATATTTATCGCTGACCATGTCATGCGTGTAAAATGTATTGCTCCACCAAGATGCTTGTGTATATAAATCGGGAGGGTCTTTTGAGGCTGATGTTGAGTAATATAGGCTGTCCAGTTTATTGCCTGGCTAAATATTTATATAAAATGAGTTCATTGATGTTGGAGAAGCCTCCATAAAAGGAGTCTTTCAATGTTACCAACTGATTAGCTACAACGCCCAGGGCTCAGTGAGACTGAGGTGGTGGTAACGTTGGTTCTTTGGCTCCTAAAACCAATTCCTGAGCTGCTCACTGTTTTTGATCCCTGATCTGAGTTAGAGCATTTTGTGTGTGTGGAGCCAAGTAAGACATTACCTTCTTGGTTCTAAGAGCAGTTCTGAGTCTCCAAGGAAAGGGAAAATGTTTTTGGTACACACCCAGAAGAAGAATGCTTTTTGGAACCATCTCTCGAGGGGAGAATATGTCTATTAACGGCACACTGTTTTTTAGCACAGGGCAGTCAATGGTGGGTTAAATGAAGGAAGACTCATTTCATATCATAAAGACCAGAGAATAAATCTCTCCTGCAGGGGGACTTTGTTTTGGCTGACCTTTCCCTGGGCAGCAGGAGAAAAACAATCAACCATATAGGTGGCTGGGAGGACGTTGGGCCATGATCCAAAGACTTAATCATAGTGAGTATCTTTTCAGTAGTTCTGGGAGAGGTAGGTTATAGGGCTTGAACAGTGTAGCCATTCCTCAAAGAATTGTTTAACGATAAGCTGGAGTAGCAGAAGACTTAGAATTAAAAGTTTTCTTCACTTGAGATCTGACACAGCTCACCCTTAAGGCTTTCTTCAGACCTCCCTGGTTTCTCTCTCCCCATATCTTTTCGTGGTTTCTCTCTGCTTCCCACCCTCTGAACACTGGTGGTCTCGGGGCTTGGTTCTTAGCCCTCTTGTCTCCATGGACGATCGTACTGAGTCTGACGGTTTGAACTGCACCTGAACTCCGGACTGTTGACTTGTACCTCCATGGTGACATCTAATAAAGCATTTTCATAACATGTCCAAACCTTAGTTTCTATGTCTCCATCCCCTGACCTCAGCCTGCTCCTCCCCCAGAATTCACCATTTTAGTTGATGCTGTTCTCATTTACTCTCAGTTGCTATGTTAAAAATCTAGAAGTTCTCTGTTTTTTTCTTTTTTTTTGTTTCTTACCTCCACAAAATATATTCTGAACCACAGCATAAAGAGTAGGCTGACTTAGAAGGATGCATTCTAATTTGATCTTGGGAGATGAAGTAGTTAGGGCACCTGATGAACCGCAGACTACATTCTCTTTTCTTTTGATGAGCAGAGATATTTCAGCAGATTGGGCCATCCTGGGGCTCAGATGCGTAGACTTCAAATCCTGGGTCTGTTTTCAAGACTAGGAGTGTCAGTCCAGGTCACGTAACCTCACAGGCAGGAGCACAGGGCAGGTTGTTGTATGTTCAAGTGGACTTTTGCTATCTGTCCATCTTTGGTTATCGTAGGCACAAAGATGTAAGGAGAATTAATAAGACCAAGTCAGCACTCACCCCTTCCCCAGGGGCCATGGCACTACTCACCTAATTCTCTGGCATCTTTTCCTCCAAAGAATTATCTCCCTTGTTAACCTCACTTCACTCTTGAGCTCACTGCTATTGAGAAGACATAGTTTTTTCTCCACTGACTCTCAGATCACACTTTCACATTTCTTACTTCATTCTTCATAATCAAACATTTTACAACAAAGAAATGGAATTTCTTGTTTAAATGATAGTGGGGAAGCATTTCTTTCTTATTAAAGGAACTCCAAAAGTAATGTATTGATTTACTAGAAAATTTTTAAAGTACAAAGAAAATTACATTTCCTTACAGTCCTGTCACTGAGAAATACTCATGGCCCTTTTTTTTTTTCCCCTCCATCATTTTTAGTGCATTTGTATTTAGAATAAAAAATTGCCCCAAATCTTACCTGGAACGGAAATTTTTTTGTGGGCTATTATATGCACAACTTCTCGTAGGAAGAAATTGGCACTTGTGATAAATTATTTAAAACTTCTAAAAATTCTTTTATTCACTTTTGGCTGCACGGGGTCTTTGTTACTACGAGAGGGCTTCCTCTAGTTGTGATGAGCGGGGTGCGTGGGCTGCTCATGGTGGCAGCGTCCCTCGTCCTGGAGCACAGGCTTCAGTATTCGCATAGCTCAGCCTTAGCTGCCCCCTGGACATGTGGGAGCTCCCTGGACCAGGGGTCCAACCGGTGTCCTCTGCATTTGCAGGCAGAGTCTTTTTGTTTTTAATTAATTTATTTATTTCGGCTGTGCTGAGTCTTCGTTGCTGCCAGGGTTTTTCCTCTGTTCCCAGCGGAGGAGGCCACTCTCTAGCTGCAGTGCTTGGACTTCCCGCTGCCGTTGCTTCTCTTGTTTCAGAGCCGGGGCTCTAGGGCACACAGGCTTCAGTAGCTGCAGTTCCTGGGCTCAGCAGTGCGGTTCCCCGGCTCCAGAGCATGGGCTCAGTAGTTCTGGCACGTGGGCTTAGTTGCCCTGAGGCATGTGGGATCTTCCTGGACCAGGGATTGAATTCGTGTCTCCTGAATGGCAGGCGGATTCTTTACCACAGAGCCACAAGAGAAGCCCTGCAGGCCGATTCTTAACCACTGGACCACCAGGGAAGCCCAGTTCCTGAAAAATTACATAAGCAAATTTCTGATGGATTCTGATGGAAGTAAGAAACTTATCCCTTTACACCAGTCAGAATGGCTGCAATCCAAAAATCTACAAGCAATAAATGCTGGAGAGGATGTGGAGAAAAGGGAACTCGCTTACACTGTTGGTGGGAATGCAAACTAGTACAGCCACTATGGAGAACAGTGTGGAGATTCCTTAAAAAACTGCAAATAGACCTGCCATATGACCCGGCAATCCCACTGCTGGGCATATACACCGAGGAAACCAGAATTGAAAGAGACACGTATACCCCAATGTTCATCGCTGCATTGTTTACAATAGCCAGGACATGGAAGCAACCTAGATGCCCATCAACTGACGAATGGATAAGAAAGCTGTGGTACATATACACAATGGAATATTACTCAGCATTAAAAAAAAATTCATTTGAAGCAATTCTACTCAGATGGACGAAACTGGAGCCCATTATCCAGAGTGAAGTAAGCCAGAAGGAAAAACAACAATACAGTATACTAATGCATATATATGGAATTTAGAAAGATGGTAACGAGAACCCAGCATGCGAGACAGCAAAATGAACGCAGATGTATAGAACAGACTTGTGGACTCTGTGGATGAGGGTAAGGGTGGGATGATATGGGAAAAAGGCATTGAAGCATGTTAATTGTCATGTGTCTAATCAATCGCCAGCCCAGGATTGATGCTCGGGACTGGTGCATCGAGATTTCCCGGGGGGAGGGAGGAGGGAGGGAGGAGGGAGGGGGGTTCTGGAGAGGGAGCATTTGTAAACCCATGGTGATATCATGGCATTGTATGGCAAAACTAATAAAAAAAAAATTAAAAAAAAAAAAAGAAACTTATCCCTCCAGTTTGATTCTCAACTGTTGGGTCAGTAAAGATCTTTAGTCAGACCTTTTCTTTTCTTTTGGTATCAGTCATCATAATGATTATATAACTATTTCTTTTCTTATAAAATACCTCCACTAAGCATAAATCCTTGAATTTGGCTGCTATAGTTCCTTTCCTGCAGCAAGATTGTCATAAAAGTTTTGTGTGTGCTCTTAATCAAATTATTGAAAATGTTTTAAATTACCATAAATGGGACTTTACTGCTTTTTAGTAAGAATAAATTATTTTAACACCAATTATAGATATTCCCTAGATGCTCTGCCTCAAAAATCTGAATGTCCTTTTCATGGGAGATACCTGTGGTACATCCTATTTTGAGAAGGTTCAAGGAATGTTTGCTGGAAGTCAAGAAAGTGGTACACACCCCAAGAACCAGCCCCCTGCTGTGTTATACTTCTCCCCCAGGGGAAGAGCCAGATGCCTAGTGTGAGGGCAGGAAAGACGGGCAGTAATGGGGCATAGCACCATCAGAGGTGCTGAACCCGCACTGGGACTTGAATCCACGGTCCTTTAACTGAGATCACATACCTGGTGTCAGGACGTAATGAAGCCCAAGTTCTGGATGTCTAATCGCAGAAAAAACTCAGTGAGAGACAAAGTGATGGGTAAAAAGTGGATTTATTTAGAGAACAACACACTCCACAGTGTGACGTGTGGGCCATCTTGGAAAGCAAGCGTGGCTGCGATACATGGGGTGGTTAGTTTTTATGGGCTGGGTAATTTCATCGGCTAGTGAGTGGGAGGATTATTCCAACTATTTTGGGAAAGGGGTGGGGATTTCTAGGAATTGGAGCTCCACCCACTTTTGCTCTCTGATGACCAGCGTGGAAACGGTCATGGCCCTCTAACCAGTTTGTCATTTTCTGTGGCCATGTCACTCTTGTAAAGGCCGTGTCCTGCCCTCTTCCCTCCTGTTTCAGTACCACGGCCAAACTGGTAGGATGGTCACATGAGTTTGAGTGTTCAGTCGCTCGGTCATGTCTGGCTCTTGGAGACCCCATGAGCTGTAGCCCACCAGGCTCTGCTGTCCATGAAATTTTCCAGACAAGAATACCGGAGTGGGTTGCCATTTCCTTTTCCAGGGGATCTTCCAAACCCAGGGATTGCAGGCAGATTCTCTGCCTCTGTGCCACCTGGGAAACCCAGAATGGTCACAGCTAGTACTTAGCATAGCTCTTAGTATATAGAAGTATCCTTTAACTCTTAGATTAAAAGCACTTTATACATATTAAATAGTTAATCCTCATAACAACCCTTTGAGGTAAGAATTATCTATTTCAATGACTTTCTCAAGGTGAAATAGTGGCAGAGCCAGAATTTGAATCCTGCTTGAGCCCCTTTGTCCGCAGCCCTCTGCTGATCGTCAGCACCGCAGAGATAAAGACCAAGAGACCCACTTGCCTGCTCTGCGTCCATCCTGCTTCTGACCAGCTGTGGGCCTCGGGTATGCCTTTTATCTATTAATTCCACAGATGCCTGGTGAGCACTTCTGCAAGGGACAGTCTCCAAACAGGGCTGCGATCCTTCCCTCTCTGATTGCGTGTGTCTGTTTTGTTTCTCTTCCCTTTGAATCTTGACTAACTCAGGCAATGCTTTGAGCAATGGACAGCAGCGCAATTAAAGTCACGGGACTTCTCAGGCCAGGCCTCAAAGGGTCAGAAGCCTCTGTTTTCTTCCTCTCAGAATATTCCTTTCGGAGCCCTGCTGTCCCACTGGGAGGAAGCACAGCAAAGCGCCACTGGAGAAGGCCATGTGCGGGAGCTGCAGTGATTAGCCAGCGACCAGCATCAACGACGTGACTCATAGCTACGTGAATGAGGCCACTTTTCAAAGTATTTATTTTTATTTATTTGGCTGCACTGGGTCTCAGTTGCGGCATGTGGGATCTTTAGTTGTGGCATGGGGGATCTAGTTCCTTGGCCAGGGATTGAACCCAGGCACCCCTGTTTTGGGGGTGTGGAGTCTTAGCCACTGGACCACCAGGGAGCTCCAAGCAAGGCCATTTTGGACCTTCTAGATACCCCAGTGTCTCAGTCATTGTCCTGTGAAACAGAAGAACTAAAAGCTGAATCCATAGAATCGTGAACAATACCATAACATTTAAACAACGAAGTCTGGAGTGGTTAGTTATGCAGCGATTGATAATGGAAACAACCTACTATGTGTGCATGACACCTCATCTTTAAAATGTGGACATTGAGACTGATCTTCTAATGAGGTAGAAAATTCCAAGAGTTTTTGTGCCAACACAGTATGGAAACTTCAGCCCAACATTTGAATACATACTTTTAATTATCCCCAAAGAATATTAGAAAACAGGTGTGTAGTCTCTTCTCTTTGGTTTTCTTTTTATCTGAAATGGTTGCTTTCTTTTTCACTTCTGTGATTGAGAAGTGGCTGGAAGAAACAGAATAGTTATCTGAACCTGAAGGTAAAGGAATGAAGAAAATGCTGATGAACTCCTAGCTTGATAGGGATGAATTTATCCTTCAACCTGCAAGGTTTTCCATCTCCTCTTACCTCTCACTCCTCCCTCCTATCTCAGCCCCAGGGGCCTAATCTTTCTCAGGTTTCTCTCAGTTGGCCCATTAAACGCTTCCTTGGCACCACGCAGCCTTCCTTTACAGCACTTAGCACAGTGTATAGTCATTTATATTTGTGGGATTAGTGGGTAAGCGTCTCTCTTCCTTATTTTACGACGTGAGAACCAAACCTCTTCTATCTCCTGGTACACAGAACTCACAAAGAAAATTGAAGGAATGAATAAATGAATTGGAAAGGGGCCAGCAGAACAAAACTGCCAAGTCAACACTTGTGATTCTACAGATATGATTGAAACCTGCACGGTTTGCTGACGGCCAAGTCCCCCGGAAGATCCCGGCAGTGCTCTGTCGATCAAGCAAAGCTGTTCAGTACTTACTGCCATAAGGGAGAAGATCACCTTGGCAATGTCTTAGTGGAAACTTAAAACAGACCAGTCAAGGGCGGATATGCATAGAGGCTTAGATACATATGTTGAATGGTCTAAGGCAGGCCTTTATTTTTATTTATCACAATTTTTTATTTTGTATTGGGGTATAGCTGATTGATAATGCTGTGATAGTTTCAGGTGAACGTGAAGGGTTTCAGCCATACACATACATGTATCCATTCTCTCCCAAACTCCCCTCCCATCTAGGCTGCCACATAACCTTGAGCAGAGTTCCCCGGGCTATACAGTAGGTCCTTGTTGATTATCCAGTTTAAATATAGCAGTGTGTACATGTCCTTCCCAAGCTCCCTAACTATCCCTTTCCCCCAACCTTCTAATAGTTTAAAGACAAGGTGTCATATGCACATGGTAGGTTTTTCTGGCTATCAATGGCTGTCTAATAACCACCCCAAACATTTAATATGTACTTTTACTCACACACCTCTGTCTGACTTACTTGGCTCAGTTTGACAGTCTCTAGGTCCATCCATATTTTTCCAAACGGCATGATTTCATTCTTTTTAATGGCTGAGTAATATTCCATTGTATATATGTACCACATCTTCTTTACCCAGTACTCTGTTGATGGACTTTGGGTGGCTTCCATGTCTTGGCTATTGTAAACAGTGCTGCAATGAACATTAGGGTGCATGTATCCTTTCAGATCATGTGTTTCGCTGGGTATATGCCCAGAAGTGGGATTATAGGGTCATACAGTAGTTTTTAAAGGAACCTCCATACTTTCTCCATAGTGGCTGCACCAATTTACATTCCTACCAACAGTGTAGGAGTGTTCCCTTCCCTCCACACCCTCCCCAGCATTTGTGGAGTTTTTTATGATAGCCCTTCTGACTGGTATAAGGTGATGCTTCATTGTACTTCTGATTTGCATTTTTCTGAAAACTGTCAATGTTGAACACCTTTTCATGTGCCTCTTGGCCATATCTACATCTTCTTTGGAGAGATGTCTATTTAGGTTTCCTGCCCATTTGTTGATTGGGTTGTTTGTTTTGATGCTGTTTGAATTGTTCGTAAATTTTGGAGACTAATCCCTTGTCGGTCATGTTACTTGCAAATATTGTCTCCCCACCTGTGGTTGTCTTTTCAGCTTGTTTATTGTTCCCTTTGCTGGGCAAAAGCTGTTGTGTTTAAGTAGGTCACATTTGTTTATTTTTGTTTTTATTTCCATTATTTTGGAAGATGGATTGAAAAAGATATTGTCGAGATATATGTCAGAGAGTGTTCTGCCTGTGTTTTCCTTTAGGAGTTTATAGTGTCCGGTCTCACATTTCGGTCACTAATCCATTTTGAGCTTATTTTTGTGTACGGTGTTACAGAATGGTCTAATTTCATTTTGTTTTACGTGTGGCTGTACAGTTTTCCCAGCGCCATTTGTTGAAGAGACTTTCTTTTCAACCTTGAGTAGTCTTGCTTCCTTTGTTACAGGTTAACTGACCATTGGTGCGTAGGTTCATTTCTGGGTTTTTAACACTGTTCCATTGATCTCTATCTCTATTTTTGTGTAAGGCAGGCTTTTAAATGTGGGGATTCCAAGTGGAAAAAGTTCATGCTTTAATAGTTTGAGACTGACGGACACTGACAGGTAAATATTCTGGGGCAAGAGATGTCTTGGCTGTCCTGGGGAGCACTCTGTTGACCTGAGAAATGGGCTGGTTGAGTAGTCTATTGCTTTAAAAGAAATAGGTTTTCAGGAAGCTCCTGAAGCAAACACTGGGATATGTACTGGGCAAAAATGTTCTGGAATGAATAGTAAGGTCATGTTGATGGAGGCTTATTTCTGATGGTTAAGTTATGAGGCTGCTGGCAGGTCCTCAGCCCCCAAACCCAAACCCATGGTCCTCAGCCTGAGCATTGAAGGCAGATGGTTTCTCTGATATTTATATGCTGAGTGAAGAGATGGTTCTTCACAACAATTGCTCGTACTGTTGATCTCTAAATCTGGCAAAATCTGTAGTATCTTGGAATACTAACTGCTGCTTTCTCATCTCTTGAATTTAACTCATAAAAACCTATTATTATTTTTATTGGAAGATAAAAAGCTTATTATTTAAAATGATGACATCTCAGGAATTCACTGGCAGTCCTGATTCAGTCCCTCATTGGGCACTAAGATCCCACAGGCCTCGCAACAATCAAAGTAACATCTCTACGGCAAGCCCTGGTGTTGAAATTGAGAGTTGTGATGCTTCTCTCTTTTTGTTCGTTCTCTGACTTTCCTTCTTTGATTTGTGGTTGCTTTATAGACGAAACTGTCAAAAAATCTAGTGAGAGGGACTTCCCTACTGGTATGTGAATAGAAATCCGCCTGCCAATGCAGGGGCCATGGGTTCTACCCCCGGTTTGGAAAGATCCCACATGTGGTGGACCAACTAAGCCTAAAAGCCATAACCACCGAAACCCAAGGGCCTAGAGTCCATGCTCCATGGAAAGAGAAGCTGCTGCAAGGAAAAGCCCACCCACTGCAACTAGAGAAAGCTCATGCACAGCAGTGAAGACCCAGCATAGCCAAAACAATAGTAATAAAATAAAAATAAAATCTAGTGGGAATGAAGAGTGAGAGGAAGTAGCAAGAGCATGTCGGTGTATTAATAACAGTGGATGATTCTAAGGAGGTCTTATCATTTAGGGAGGAGGTGCTAGTGGGAAAGAACCCACCTGCCAAAGCAGGAGACATAAGAGATGTGGATTCAATCCCTGGTTGGGGAAGATCCCCTGGAGGAGGGCATGGCAGCCTATTCCAGTTTCTTACCTGAAGAGTCCCTTGGACAACCCTGGTGGGCTATAGGGCAGAGGGTTGCTAAGAGTTGGACATGACTGCGGTGACTTAACACAGCATAGCATGAGCAAGTTTGCACATGGTATCGGCGTGGCTACTCTGCTGCCAACGTGAGGAACTGTGAGACCTCCAGAGGACTCTGGGAATGGGAGACCTCCTTGGCCAAGATAAACAGGGCTGGGAGGTTAGGAGGAAGGACAGGGGACAGAGTTACACAGAGGCAGTTAAGTACAGTGAAGTGAAGTGATCATTTCCCTACCAACCAGACCCCTAGTTACATCATGAACCGTTCACTTGGTGGAAATGGAAGGCAGAGCCAGTCCATAAAGCATTCCAAAGGCGCCATCAGCATTATGCTACGTAGACTTTGTGGCCAAGGCTTGACACACCAGAGTTGGAGGAAGCGAGCTGAGGCCCGTGCAACTCCTCAGCCACATGTATGGCAGGTAAGGATGTAGGAAAATTTCTGGCTGTGGAAAGTAAACATCTCACCTCCAAAAGGGCACAGTCTTGCAAACATCATGAAACAAAGACTCAGTGTTGTGAGCTGAGCCAAGCATTTCCCAAAAGGGAGGGTGGAGCTTGGGCATGTCTTTCCTTCTCTTCCCTTGTGTAATATCGTCACATCATTTGGGGTAGTGTGTGCAGAAGGGAGCCTTTAGAAAGTTGCTTGTGGTACAATTTATGGTTCCCCTCAGCAACTAAATCTTTGCTCTCTGGTCTGTAACCCAGCAATGGTAATTCCCTTCTCCCTTTTTAAAAGTTATTCTTTTCCATAAAATATATGGATATAATTTTAAAATTAAATAAAATATTCTCAAGTAGCAGGGTGCTTACTCCTTTATACCCCCAAGTCCTGCAGCCCAAGGCCCACTTTAATTTCTTTCAACCGTTTCTTCTGCTCTTTATCTCTGTTTGCCTATACTCTTTCTGGATTTATTCATTTTTGATCCCGTGTGTTGACTTCTGCTGTGTTATAAAGACACAATACCTTTATACACTCCCTCCCCTTTTCCTTTCTCTCTATTCTCATAATTAAACACCATCATTTTAAGCTAAATCAATAATCACTGTTTATATGGTTTATGATTGTAAATATGATTTACTCCAGTAATATGGTTCAGGTTTTTCCATCAGATTTGTTAATATTCATTGATAGTTTTTTTTTCCCAAAAGCTCAAACATGGCTAGATAATAAGCTAGATAATTTCTCAAGTCTCCTTTTATTTCCCTCTGAAGATTCCCTATCAGACCCCACTGTTCTGTTTTTTCATTTACAAATTTTATTTATTTATTTTTGGCTGCACTGGGTCTGTGCTGCTGTGTGTTGGTTTTCTTCAGTTGTGGTGAGGGGGCTACTCACTAGTTACAATGCGCAGGCTTCCCATTGCTTGTCCTGTACGGGCTCTTGATCATGAGCTAGTTGGGGTGCACGGGCTTAGTTGCTCCACAGTGGATCTTCCTGGACCAGAGGTCGAACTCCTGTCGCTTGCATTGGCAGGTGAATTCTTAACCACTGGACCACCAGGGAAGGCCTCTGTTCGTCTGTTTTGATACAGTCTTCGGAGCTGCTGCACAGTTGTCATCCTGGACTTTTTCTCTGCCATCACTCTGTGGCCTCCCTTTCCAGATGCCCTGTTTCTGGATTCCCACATCTCCCACCTGATTAGCTTACTCCCTCCTTTCATAGTATTGCCTTCTCTAGTGGTTCCCTAAGAAAGGGCACAGAGAGCAACTGCTTTTTAGCTCAGGGCTGTGTCTGAAATGTCTTATTCTCCTCTTACAATTATTTATAATTTGGCTGTGTATAGATTCCTGGCTGAAACTCAGCTCCTTCACTGCTTCTAGTGCACATATTGCTGTGATTAGTCCAAAGCAAATTTCACTTCTAATCCTTTGTAATTGATGTTCCCCTGCCCTACCCTGGGATAGATTTTAGGCTCTTCCCTTTATTTCCATGAACCTCAGAGTACTGGTTACTCAGTGTCCTCTTTCAATTTCAAGGCATGTTCTTCAATGTTGGAATTTTTCTTTTACTATTTATTTGATAATTTCTTTCCCTCTTTTCTCCAAATCTCTGGAATAACCATTTTTGGATCTTGGATCTCCTAGATTGATTCCCCAGGGAATCAATTATTATTATATTAATTATTATAATTATAACAATTATGTTATTATTATATTAATGATAATAATTATCATTATTTAAGAAAAATCTTTATCTGTTCTACTTCTTGAAAGGTTTAATTTACTTTATTTTCTAAATCTTCTACTGATTAAAAAAATTTTGGACCATTTTACTTTAAATGTATGTGTTGTGCCTTATAGTACATTCACCACAAGCATACGTGCAATTAATTTTTTATTTTTCATCATTCTAGATATTCCTGATTTCTGTGTTTGTTCAAGTTAACACAACATAGCAATTCCAGTTTCCTGTAACTGTGCTGCTCAACACAGTAGCTGCTTAGTCATATTTGACTAAAGTTAAAATAATTTTTAAAAAATTCAGTGTCTCACACTGGCCACATTTCAAGTGCATCCTAGTCACGTGTAACTAATGGCTACAGCCCTGAATATTACAGAAAACATTCTCATTACCAAACATTCTCTTAGATAGAACTGTTATATGATTACTCAAGCCTATTCTTTTTTATTGCAACGTAAGGGACACATAACATTATATTAGTTTCAGGCATACAACATAATCTGTATAAATCCAAATCCAAATATGCTATAAAATTGATATTTGTGTATATTTATAGTTCTGAGCTTTAATACAAGTACAGACAAAAGTAACTAGTACCACACATATGCACTACTAATAGTACTAACTAGTATAACTAACGATAACTAATAAGAACCTACTATATAGCACTGGGAACTCTACTTAATATTCTGTAGTGGCCTATATGGGAAGATAATCTAAAAAAGAGTGGATATATGTACACATAGAACTGATTCACTTTGCCGTACACCTGAAACTAGCTCAACATTGTAGATATTGAGCTACAATACTATACTCCAATAAAAATTAATTTTAAAAAGTAACTATTACCACAATCACAGTACAGAATAATTCTATACTCTCCAAATTCTCTCACGCTACTCTTTTAGAGGCAAACCCTCTCACCAACCCCCAACAACCACTAATCTATTGTCTGTTTCTCCCTCCTGTTCTACCTTTCCCAGAATGTAGTCTAGTTGGCATCATATAATATATAAACTCTTGAGACTGTCTACTTTTGTACAGCTTAGTGCCTTTAAGGTTCATCTAATTTGTTACATAAACCTTCTTTAGTGCTGAATACTAGATTGGCCAAAAAGTTTATCTGGGTTTTTCTGTAACATCAGCCAATCAATTGTATTTCATTACATGGTTGTACCATGGTTTGTTGGATGGTTCACAGATGTCCACGGAAGAGCATCTTGGTTATTTCCAGTTTTTGTAGTTTATGAATATATCTGTTAAAATACTTTTTATTGGGTTTCTGTGTGAATATGTTCTTATTTCTCTAAGGTAAATATCCAGGAGTAGGTCTGCTGTGTCATGTGTTAAGCACATGTTTAATTTCATGAGAAACTTCCAAACAATTTCTCAGAGTGGCTATACTATTTTGCATTTCTAACAACACTGTATCTAGTGACCCTGCATCTTTTTCAACCCTTAGTATTCTCTCTCTCTCTCTCTTTTTTTTTTTGCCATTCTATAGCATAGTAATATCTTACTGTGGTTTTAATTTGCAATCCTTATGGCCAATTATATTTTGCTTCTTTTCATGTGCTTACTTAACATCTTTATATCTTTTGTGAGAGATTCAAATTGTTTGCCCATTTTGAAATTAGATTGTTTCTTTTCTTGTCAAGTTTTGAGAATTATTTATGGATTCTGGTTGTAAGTTCTTTGTAAGATGTGCAAATATTTCTTCCAATCTGTAGCTTGCTTTTCCTTCTCGTAATAGCATCTTTTATAGACCAAAGTTTTAAATGTTGATGGTTCTAATTACTGTTTCTTTATAATAAATATTAAAATTAGATAGTATGATTTCTCCAATTTTATCATCCTTTTTCAAAACTGCATTGACTGTTCTAATTGCTTTCCCATATACATTTTAGAACCAGTGTTACTATGACTACAAAAGAAAATCCTAATGGGATTGAGATTGGAATTTAGTCAAATCCTTAGATCATTTTTGGAAGAAATTAACATCTTAACTGTGTTGAGTCTTTCAACCCAAGAATGTGGAATGTCTCTCTATTTACTTAGCTCTTTCTTGATTCCTTTCATTAATGTTTTATGATTTTTATCATACAGATTATGCACTTTTCTTAGATTTCTACATAATTATGGCTTCTTTGGTGGCTCAGCAGTAATGAATCTACAATACAGGAGATGCAGTAGACACAAGTACAATCCCTGGGTCAGGAAGATGCCCTGGAGGAAGAAATGGCAACCTACTCCAGTATTCCTGCCTGGATAATCCCACTGACAGAGGGGCCTGCAGGCTACAGTCCAGGGAATCACAAAAGAGTGAAACATGACTTAGTGACTATGACACAATATATGTCTACATAATTATGTCATTTTGGAGCTATTGTAAATTGTATTTAAAATTTTTTAATTTCTATTTCTTTATTACTCATATATAGAAATACAATTGATATTTTAAAAATATGAGCTTATATCCTGTAACCCTGATAAATTCATCTATTAGTTCTTGGAGTTGTTTTTATGATTTTTTTTGTATATGACTTTCAAATAGACTATTATTTTATATGTGAATGGGTAAAGCCTTCTTTCTAGCGTCAGGATTTTGGTGACAATCTACTGAGATAAGATAAAAATTTCAAGTCATGTAAAACAAAGCTGGGTTTTCCTCCACCTTTTTCATTTCTATCTTTCTAATTTAAACTCTTCTGGGTTATCTGCATGTTTTCCCTTCCATTCTCCCAATCATAATGACTTTTGTATAAATATTGCCTGAGTGAAATGGTCTTATAGCCAAAGTGGGTTTAGTGACATGGTCTCTGTGAACCATTAACTATTATAAAATTGAAATCAACTTTCCCAGGTGTTCCTAAGGACTTAAAACTTCACACCCAGCAGCACCATCAAGTAAGTTATTCCATGAATTTACTGGGTGTTAAATGTTGCATATTTAGCACGAGTGATGATGAAACAAAACTAGAATCAAACATCTCAGAGGCCCATCAGAATCTTCTGTTAAAGGCATGGAGAAGCATTGTCCCAGGACAGAGACCAGGTGTGGAGCCCAAGAGGAAGGGAACTGCCAGTTTGACATCTCAAAAGGCTCCTGGAACCAAACCACAGCTGGTGTCTTCCAGACACACAGGTTCCATCATTTGTTTATAGGAAAAGCATCCTCCCACCAGTGGCTGACCCCTTAAGAATGTTTCAAACAGCTTAGCCCACACAAATGACAGGCTGAAGTTAACTGTACTGCTCTAATTGAGGACTGTCAAAAATACCAACCCATGGGAGATGGCACTTGATCTGCTCTGGGTCCAGAATTGTCCTAGAGAATAAAAAAGAAGGTGAGAAAAATATTTCTCATAGGCTGCCTTAGCTTACACAGGTTATGTTATTCATCTGGCAACAAAACAGGAAATGACAGCAATGCTCCGAGCCAAAAATAAAGCCCAGGTACCATGTCTGGAAGCCCCAAAGACAAGATAAAGAAAGTCTTTCAATTAGGACTGACCAGCCATAACAAACCTATGGAGACAGAGTGACATGCTCCCTGACTTGCACTGCATGACCCATATAGCAGTGCCCGAGGCTAAAAATTTGCTTTACTTGAGTAGAAAGAAAAAAAAAGTCAACATGAACTCCATTAGGCTGTAAGGATGGGGTGACTTGCCAAGTGTTTTTCACTATTCCTGCACAACTATGAGAGGACTCTGCCAGATCCAATCTCTCTGCCTCCCAGGCAATATTTTTATCCTAGGAGGCCTTCCAAGGAGTAACCAGAGCTATCTGCAAGAACTAGGTTTTTATTTTCTTCAATAAACAGTCACAAACATGTGGCCACACCTGAATTTTTGATGTTCCTCAGTCACTTTATCTTTTTAATTTTTTTTCCTATATTGAGATATAATTGACATGTAACATTGTTTAAGATGTACAAGATGATGATTTGAAACATGTATATGTTACAGGATGATTACTGTAAGACATTTGGGTATTCTCAAACCCTTATGGCAGAAAGCAAAGAGGAACTAAAGAGCCCCTTGATGAAGAAGAAAGAGGAGAGTGAAAAAGCTGGCTTAAAACTCAATATTTAAAAAATGAAGATCATGGCATCTGGTCCCATCACTTCATGGCAAACAGATGGGGAAAAAATGGAATGGCGACAAATTTCATTTTCTTGGGCTCCAAACTCACTGCAGATGGTGACTGCAGCCATGAAATTAAAAGATGTTTGCTCCTTGGAAGGAAAGCTATGACAAATCTAGACAGCATATTAAAAAGCAGAGACGTCACTTCATCAACAAAGGTCCGTCTAGTCAAAGCTATGGTTTTTCCAGTAGTCAGGTATGGGTGTGAGAGTTGGACCATAAGGAAGGCTGAACGCTGAAGAATTGATGCTTTTGACCTGTGGTGTTGGAGAAGACTCTTGAGAGTGTCTTGAACTGCAAGGAGATCCAACCAGTCCATCCTAAAGGAGATCAGTCCTGGTGTTCACTGGAAGGACTGATGTTGAAGCTGAAGCTCCAACACTTTGGCCACAGGATGTGAAGAGCTGACTCATTTGAAAAGACCCTGATACTGGGAAAGATTGAGGGCAGAAGAAGAGGATGACGTAGGATGAGATGGTTGGATGGCATCACCGATGCAAGCTCCAAGTGATGGTGAAGGACAGTGAGGCCTGGTGTGCTGCAGTCCATGGGGTCACAAAGAGTTGGATACGATTGAGCAACTGAACAGCAACAACAAGAATGTTGAGACAGGCCTAATCCATCCACCGATCCACAGTAACATAGTATCTCTACCAACCTAGGTGTTCAGAAAACAAAGTGGTGCGAAATATAGATGTCCCTGCCCCAAGAAGTTCATAGACTTAGCTAACCTTTTTCAGAAGTCCTAGTGTTCCTCCCATCATTCATTCATTCCATAAATCCTAATTGTGATATAGAAATTTTATCTTAACATGTAACTTTCATTTATTTATTTGTTATTACTACTGAAGCAACGTAGAAATATTGCAGAAAAATGAGGGGACACAGAAAATAGTAGACAATTTGTTGTCAGTTTTTATATGTATCCTTTTTTTTGGAGGGGGCATTTTTAAATCAATTTTTATTATAGAATAATTGATTTACAATGTTGTGTTAGTTTCTGCTGTACAGCAAAGTGAATCAGTTTGCTGTATTACATATTACATATATTAAATATTATGTAATATATTAATAATATATTATTATATTAATAACATGCAATCTATTTATATGATATATAAAGAATATATTAAATATTACATATATTTACTTTTTAGATTCTTTTATCATGTAGGTTATTATTGAATATTGAGTAGAGTTCCCTGTGCTATACAGTAGGTTCTTGTTAGTTACCTATTTTCTATGTAGTAGTATGTATATGTCAATGTCAATCTCCCAATTTATCTGCCCCCTCCAAAATGTATCCCTAAGACCAGGGTTTCCCACCTTTGCCACTGCAGACACGTGGGGAGGATGATTCTTTGCTGTGCAGGGACGCCCTGAGTCTGGGGTGCTATTTAGCAGTATCTCTGGCCCTTGCCTCCACCTCTGGGATGCCAGGAGTGACCCCCTAAATACTCTGCACTCCTGATGGAACAAAAAATGATTCTAACTGCCTTAGGGCATTCCAAGTTTCAAGGTAGGGATTGTTGACTGAATTCTACCATTCACCCTTTCCCCTCTGGGAGTCTAGTTGATTGACACCAATAAGCACAGGGAATTGAGCCAAAATGGAATCGAAGTCATCAGCTTTATTAACTGCTCAAGTTGAGGCATCCAGACCTCACAGGAGCCTGCACTAGAGTCACTCATCGAAATCAATCTGAGATGCTGGGACTGGAAAAAGGAGCCTGACCTGGTCTCTCTGAGGCAGGAAACAATATTCCTACAAACCATGCGGGAGCAGGCCTGAGAGGCTAAGAAAGAGGGAGGTTCTGTTTTAGGGTTTTGAGGCAGAATGACCCCATCTACTTCTGTGCCAACTTGGCCAGCTGACATAAGCCAGTCTCTCTAGGGTGGAGGGTTGGTGCCAAGGCTGGGTGCAGCCTCTTCAGAGCTGTTGAGAAAGCCACAGAGTTGGCGGGTCCTCCTGTTTTATGGGTCAAGGCAGGAATGTGGGGTGCAGGCAGAGAAGGGCTCTGATACATAGCTTTCTTTCTGTGAAGATACAGATACACCTACAGAATGTTTTTAGTCAATTCACTTTTCACTGTTGACTTTTGTTGTTTTTAACTTCCTCTTTATGAACACACTTGAGCATCTAAGAGGTTAAAACTGCACAATAATTACTGGATTAGAAGCACAAGCATTGGTTCAAATGGTATGTATTGCAATGCCCTACTGGAAGGGAACCCCAAATTGTATATCTCTTAAGGAGCTAAGATAGCTGGGACATAAATGAAGAAAGTGCAGCTTAACAGATGCACTGCATATTTTTCTAGCTTCTCTGAAGTTCATATGCCTGCTGAAGTCTGGGACCCCCAGTTTCAAAGGCTTAAGCCCCAGGAGTGGGTTTTGCTGCCCCCCATCAGCCATCAGCTCTGGCACCCATGGGCAGACTCTCCCTGCCCATCTCCAGGTGCACTTAACTCCTGGCACACCATATGTGCCTTGTTGCTGGAAGGGTGCTGTGCACAGAGCTCTGTTGTCTTTGGGATTTGGCATCCCTGATGAGGTTAAGTGTATTTTCACTGACTGTGATCTCAACTAGAGAAGACTATTGTGTATTATGTGCATGTACGCATGCTAAATTGCTCAGTTGTGTCAACTCTTTGCAACCCCATGGACTGTAGCCCGCCAGGCTCCTCTGTCCAAGGGGTTGGGTTTGGTTGCCATTTCTCCATACTGGAGTGGGTTGCCATTTCTTCCTATAGGGGATCTTCCTGACCCAGAGATTGAACCCATGTCTCCTGCACCACTGGCAGATGGATCCTTTACCACTGAGCCACCTGGGAAGCCCATTGGGTGTATAAATATTCATAATTTTCTGTGTACTATGATGTTTTCCCATCTTAGACAAATCTTTTGACTGCCCCTCCCTGGGCTAGCCAATTCTTAGAAGAGTAGCAGAGGAATGAGCCAGGAATGTGTCCCTGATATGTAAACTAGCCAATCCAGAGCTATACATGGCCCATGCACCCTAGAAGGCTATCTTAATCATTCCAGGGCCAGGGCCAGGTGCCAGGCAATGAAGGACCACCTTTAAAGTCCAAAGCCCATGGAAAATATTTAGATGAGCCAATCCTAAACAATTGACCCTGCCCTGCCTTGCCTTTCCAGTGGAATCCCAATAAAGGCCATGACGTGAACACCCCCTTCATTCTGAAGGCCTTCTGCCTCCTGCCCACCTTGGTATCTTTCCCACATGGCCTTGGGTAGACACCCTGCTTCCTCCCTCCAGGACCCATGAGTATAATAAACTTTGGCTTTTCCTGAGCCTCCCCTCTGTCTCCCCAACCAGTAATGCTGAAGAAACTGAAGTTGAATGGCTCTATGAAGACCTACAAGACCTTCTAGAACTAACATCCAAAAAAAATGTCCTTTTCATTATAGGGGGCTAGAATGCAAAAGAAATGGCAACCCACTCCAGTATTCTTGCCTAGAGAATCCTGTGGACAGAGGAGCCTGGTGGGCTCCTGTCCATAGGGTCCCATAGAGTCGGACGTGACTGAAGCAACTTAGCAGCAGCAGTAGCAGAATGCAAAAGTAAGAAGTCAAGAGATACCTGGAATAACAGGCAAATTTGGCCTTGGAATACAAAATTAACCAGGGCAAAGGCTAATAGAGTTTTGTCAAGAGAACGCACCAGTCATAGCAAACACCCTATTCCAACAACTTAAGAGAAGATTCTACACATGGACGTCACCAGATGGTCAATACTGAAATGAGATTGATTATATTCTTTGCAGCCAAAGATGGAGAAGCTCTATGCCAACAGCAAAAACAAGACTGGGAGCTTACTGTGGCTCAGATCATGAACTCCTTATTGCCAAATTCAGACTTAAATTGAAGAAAGTAGGGAAAACCACCAGGCCGTTCAGGTATGACCTAAATCAAATCCCTTATGATTATACAGTAGAAGTGAGAAATAGATTCAAAGGATTAGATCTGATAGACAGAGTGCCTGAAGGACTATGGATGGAGGTTCATGACATTGTACAGGAGGCAGTGATCAAGACCATCCCTAGGTAAAAGAAATGCAAAATGGCAAAATGATTGTCTGAGGTAGCCTTACAAATAGCTGAGAAAAGAAGACAAGTGAAAGGCAAAGAAGAAAAGGAAAGCTATACCTATTTGAATGCAGAGTTACAAAAAACAGCAAAGAAAGATAAGAAAACTTTCCTCAGTGATCAGTGCAAAGAAATAGAGGATAACAATGGAATGGGAAAGACTAGAGATTTCTTCAAGAAAATTAGAGATACCAAGGGAATATTTCATGCAAAGATGGACACAATAAAGGACAGAACTGGTGTGGATCTAACAGAAGCAAAAGATATTAAGACGAGGTGGCAAGAATACACAGAAGAACTATACAAAAAAGATCTTCATGACCCAGATAATCATGATGGTGTGATCACTCACCTAGAGCCAGACATCCTGGAAGGTGAAGTCAAGTGGGCCTTAGGAAGCATCACTACAAACAAAGCTAGTGGAGGTGATGGAATTCCAGTTGAGCTATTTCAAATCCTAAAAGATGATGCTGTGAAAGCGCTGCACTCAATATGTCAGCAAATATTGAAAACTCAGCAGTGGCCACAGGACTGGAAAATGTCAGTTTTCATTCCAATCCCAAAGAAAGGCAATGCCTAACAATCTTCAAACTAGCTCACGATTGCACTCATCTCACACACTAGCAAAGTAATACTCAAAATTCTCCAAGCCAGACTTCAACAGACATGAACTGTAAACTTCCAGATATTCAAGCTGGATTTAGAAAAGGCAGAGAAACCAGAGATCAAAATTTCAATAGCCACTGGATCATCGAAAACACAAGAGAGTTCCAAAAAAACATCTACTTCTGCTTTATTGACTTACCAAAGCCTTTGACTCTGTGCATCACAACAAACTGTAGAAAATTCTCAAAGAGATGGGAATACCAGACCACCTGACCTGCCTCCTGAGAAATCTGTATGCAGGTCAAGAAGAAACTGTTAAAACTGGATATGGAACAACAGACTGCTTCCAAATTGGGAAATTTATGTCAAGGCTGTATATTTTCACCCTGCTTATTTAACTTACATGCAGAGTACATCATGCTAAATGCTGGGCTGGATGAAGCACAAGCTGGAATCAAGATTGCCAGGAGAAATACCCATAACCTTATGGCAGAAAGTGAAGAAGAACTAAAGAGCCTCTTAATGGAAGTGAAAGAGGAAAGTGAAAAATTGGCTTAAAGCTTAACATTCAGAAAACTAAGATCATGGCAACTGGTCCCATCATTTCATGGCAAGTAGATGGGGAAAAAAGGGAAACAGTGAGAGACTTTATTTTCTTGGGCTCCAAAATCACTGCAGATGGTTACTGCAGTCATGAAGTTAAAAAACACTTGCTCCTTGGAAGAAAAGCTATGACCAACCTGGACAGCATATTAAAAGGCAAAGATATTACTTTGTCAACAAAGGTCCGTCCAGTCAAAGCTATGGTTTTTTCAGTAGTCATGTATGGATGTGAGAGTTGGACTATAAAGAAAGCTGAGTGCAGAAGAATTAATCCTTTTGGACTGTAGTGTTGGAGAAGATTCTTGAGATTCCCTTGCACTTCCAGGAGATCAAACCAGTCAATCCTGAAGGAAATCAGTCCTGACTACTCATTGGATGGACTGATGCTGAAGCTGAAATGGCAATACTTTGTTCATCTGATGCAAAGAACTGACTCATTGGGAAAGACCCTGATGCTGGAAAAGATTGAAGGCAGGAGGAAAAGGGGATGAAACAGAGGACTAGATAGCTGGATGGCATCATTGACTCAATGGACATGAGTTTGAGTAAGCTCCAGGAGTTGGTGATGGACAGGGAAGACTGGCATGCTGCAGTCCATGGGGTCGCAAAGAGTCAGACACGACTGAGCCACCGAATTGACTGAACTGAGCCTCCCCTCCGTCTCTCCTTGGGGCTGTACCTCTGGCTATCTCATAAAAGAATGTATGACACAATGTTGTTGTTCAGTCACTCAGTCATGACCAACTCTTTGAGACCCCATGGATGCAGGGGCGGGGGGGTCCTTCACCATCTCCCAGAGATTGCTCAAACTCATATCCATTGAGTCAGTGATGTCATGCAATCATCTCGTCCTCTGTACCACACAGTGATGGAGGAAAAATCTTCACGAAGAGGACTGCCATGGCTTCTAGTCTTGAGCTGGGGGGACTGGATGTCAATCTTCCACAAATCCAGGCACTGCCATTTCTATTTTCATGTTTCTGTCTTGAGAGCTCCATCAGGAAGAGCTGGGGGGAAGGGGTGCAGCCACACGATTCCTTCTGCTCCTAAAACTCCTAGAAAAGAAACCTTTACCAGGGTGAATTTTAAACACCAGTACCAGTTCAGTACTGTCTAGAAATCAAAAGCTCACTTTGTTCCAGGAGACCTAGTGTCTTTTTCTTCATCTCTCTCTCTTCCCCAACTTCCACATGACCCCCCAAAGCGCCATGTGAAGTTGTGAAGCAGGAGACAATCAGACTGCCAAGGGTAATATTTGTGTTTGGAAGCGTGGCCCCTGTGGAACAGCAGTAGCCCTTGAGCTGCCTCCAAGGTTTCTCTTAGCCAGCGTGTTGGCCAAACAGTCCTGCTCTTCATTCGTCTTTTTCAGGCTTGGGAGGGAGCTGTTTTCGTGGGAAGAGACTGTCTAGGCACTGAGGAGGCTGTGGCAGTGGTGGGGGTCCGTGCCCAGGGTCCTGCTCACAGCCAGGGCTCCCCCTCGCAGTCTGCCTCTGGCAGAGTCAGGGAAACCGGCTGGGTTTATGCAAACAGCGGAACGGCCGAGGCTGGCGAGGCTGGCGCACTAACAGAGGCTCAGTGTTCCACCCACTCTGGAGCTGGCGCCAGGGCCCGTCCTCCAGAGCCACTGGCGGCCTGCTCCGGGCAGAGCCAGCCTTGCGTCACCGCCGGGAGCAGGCCGAGCTCGACCTCCCCGCGACAGCCGCGGGCCTCCAGGGAGCGCGCCAGGGCCCTGACCCCGATGGGCAGGGCATTCGCTTCCGGAGGCCCTCCGGCCTTCTCCGGGCGTCCTGGGGAGGCCGAGGGCCTCAGGTTCTCACAGGGAGGGCGCAGAGCACGCGGGCAGCCCCAGGACGCTGCCTTGCGAGCGGCTGCTGGCCGCACCCTGCCGTGGGTGGACGCCTGGGCCCAGAGGCCGCCCAGACCACAAAGGGCGATGGAGGGGAGAAAAGGGGAGCCAACAGAATCTCCTACATTCTGACTACTGCTATTAAAAAAAAAAAAAGACAAACTCAGAAATGAGTTTATTTACAAAACAGACACATGGAGGTAGAAAACAAACCCATGGTTACCAAAGGGGAGAGGGGGTGGGGAAGGGATAAATTAGGAGTTTGGAATTCGCAGATACAAATGACTCCAGATAAAATAGATGAATAGCAAGGACTTACTGTGTAGCACAGGGACCTATGTTTGATAGCCTGCAATAAACCAGAATGGAAAAGGATATGAAAAAGAAAAACCTATCTGTGAACAAATAAGGACTAAACAGAAATAAAAGCAAAATTTTAAATTCAGTGTCTTTGTTTTCTATAATGTGTTTGCATTGTCTTTATATTTAAAAAAAAAAAGATGGAAAGGATTAAAAAATCTTCATCAGGTTTTCTTCCTTTTTAAAAAATTTTTTTTGTTGTTGAAATCTAGTTGATTTACAATGTTGTGTTAATTTCACCAGGTTTTCAAAGGTAGAATCAGGGCAGGTTCCAGGCGCCCAGCCTGGGGAAAGTGTGAAGGTACCCTGTGGCCTGGGAGTGGGTGTGGGCGGTTTGACCAGACATGCTCACCTGTGTGAGGCCTGATCTCCTTACGTGCACTGAGTGAAGTAGAATCTTGGAAGACTGAGGGCCTCTGCTGTGAAAGAAAGCCAAAGAAATCTTGGAGGCACTGGGGCTGTTTCCTGGGCCTGTCGTGGCCCATTCATCATGTCAGCTGCTGAAAGAGCCTGGAGGCGGGTGAACACAGATGCAGAGGGACATGGCGACGTGTGGAGAAGACAAGGCCCTGGGGAGACAGGAGAGAATGAAAGATGCTAGAGTACTTGACCTCAGTGAGCATTCTCTCTCACAGCTGGTATTTTCTTCCTGGCAAATTGGACGTTAGCAACTACAGCCACAAGGTTGTTGAAAGAATAAAGTGTTCATTCCAGAAAGCCTCCCCTGTACACAGAGATGTATATAGGTAGATATTTCTGCTAAATCTTCAGAATCTCTAATTTATCTGAGAATCTCCCTCATCTCTTTGCTTCCAATTTCCCTTCCTATTACATAGACGCTCTCCCTTCCCTTTGCCTCCATGTACTTGGGTTAACTGTACCCTCTTAGCAGAAGCTGAAATGTCCAAGTGTTGTGTTGAAGGAAACTTTGGAGATTCAGTCTGGACATGTGTGTCTCGATTGCAGACACTGTAGGACTGGAGAACATCCCTACTGCCTGCCCACCAAGGGCATGGAGTTCAAAATCAAGGGTGCGTCCTAGGCTTCAGAGGTCATGCTTCTTCCTGGCAGGGTGAGAGTCCTGCTAGTGTCACACAACCTAAAGGTCCACTGGACACTTGAAAATAGGATATTCTTTTTTTTAAAACTAATTTTTATTGGAGTATAGTTGCTATACAATGTTGTGTTATTTTCTGCTGTACAGCAAAGTGAATCAGTTATATATAAATACATATAACCCCTCTGTTTTAGATTTCCTTCCCTTGTAGGTTACCACCGAACATTGAGTAGACTTTCCTACTCAATGGGTTCTCATTAGTTAATCTGTTTTATACATATTAGTGTATATACGTCAATCCCAGTTTCTGTTCAGCCCATCCCCCTTTGCCCCTTTGTATTCATAAGCTTGTTCTCTTCCTCTGTGTCTCTATTTTTGTTTTGCAAATAAGTTCATTTGTCCCACTTTTCTAGATTCCACATATAAGCAATATTATATGATATTTTTTTTTCCTAAAAAGAGTATAGTCTTTAAGAAAAAAAAAACAAAACAAAGAAAGATGGACTTGGTGGAGCAGTGGAGAAAATGGTGGAGTGGGATATCCTCAAGAGGAAGGGCAAAGGTGAGAACATTTCAAAGTGGCCGATGATGTGGAAATGTGCAAAGCTCATGGGTGAGGTTAGCCCAGCTCTTGTGGCGGATCTTGGAGATAGGGCTGCCCACTTTGGAATCCTCCCAGTTTCTGGATTCTGCAAGAGTGGACCCTATTTGTTGGGGTTCATAGAGCCTTTCTTCCTCCTGGCCGGCTGCAGCCATCTGCTGGGAGACCTGGGCACGTGCTCAGCAAATGGAGTCCCAGGTAAAGGCCAGGATATGAATGGGAGGAGGGGGGTTGCAATTCACCGAGGCCTAGAGGGGAGCAAGAAAGCTGGATGGCGGTGCCGAGGATTGCACATCTCAGGAAGGAGCTAGGCCATCCTTGGATCAGGAGGACTTTCTCATGAAGTAAGGCAGGAACCACACTTCCTTGGCCCAGATGTGCTGCCCTCAGGCCAGGGTCCTGGAGCCATCTGGGAGAAATGCAAGGAAAGAGAGCGGATGGGCTTCTTTTGTTTGTCCCCTGATCTGGGTATGATTTGTGGCACCTCCTTGGTTTTCCAATTTGGAAACTTTCCTGTGAGTGAGAACTGAACTTGGCAATGTCTCCAGAGCCAGGAAACAAGAACTTGGGGAATGCAGACCATCAGGGCCGCTTCCCAAGAGCCAGGCTGGGTCTCCCACAGGTGCTGCAGAGCTCTGCCCTCCGGAGAGTGCTGTGTGAGGTGGCCACGGAGGGTGTTGGGGGAGCCTTTGGCTTCCCCAGGCGGCCTCCAGGCAGATGTGATCCTGGCCTCCTGCTGGATCTCATTTAATACCTACGTGTGAGTGGGACGGAGTGATGGTGAAGTTTCTCATTTGTCCACTCATGCAGGGGTGCCACCATGCAGGACTCTGCCTAAAGGAAGAGAGGCCAGGAAGGGACATTTGCCCCCAGGGTTCCGGGACCCTCCCTGACCTCGCAGCCTCTCAGCCGTGTTGCAATAGTTTCTCCCAAGAAGGCCCTGTTCTCAGAGGTTCTGCCAGTAAAGTGCATGAGCTCAGCTTTCCCTCTTCTTGAGACATTCCTTCCTACCTCTCTGCAGCCACAGCCTGGAGCTTCTCCTTGTCCAGGCCCCAGATGGAGGGAAATGACCCAAGCTGAGTGAGCACCCACGACTGGTATGCACACTCCATCGGGAGGACCCTGTAGGGAGCATGTGACCCCTCTCATCCTCCTGCAAAGAGCCCCAGGGGGATTTCATCAAAGGGACATTCCAAGGCTCTCTGCCACCTTTTGTGTGTCTTGTGCAATCTCCAAACTTGAAAGCAGAGGAAGCGTGAGCTAGATATTATCACTGAGGGCCGCTGGAGTTCCACAAATCCATCAGTCTGGGAGTGCTTCCAACCAGAGAGGTGAGCTCTCCCTGGTCCCCCAGCAAGGCCGGGGAGCCCGGGTCAAGATTTTGATATGGAAAACCCTGGCTGTGGGGCAGCTCCGTGTGCCTCAGACGAAAACACCATCATCTTCTTATTTGGAAAGGGTGGCCTCTGGTGCCCCGAGAGGTTGTCTCAGTCTCCGCTGGCTCTGCCCCAGGTTCCGGGACCTCTGACCACAAAGCAACACTCTGTCACAGCTCATCATTTTTTTTTTTAATTATTATTTTTAATTGGAAGATAATTATTTTACAGTGTTGTGTTGGGTTCTGGCATACATCAACATGAACCAAAGCCTCTCCCTCTTGAACGTCCTTCCCACCTCCCACCCCACCCTACACCTCTGTGTCGTCACAGAGAGCCAGGTCGAGCTCCCTGAATTACACAGCAACTTCCCACTAGCTTTACATATGGCAATGTGTATAGTCCAGTGCTACTCTCTCAGTCTGTCCCACCTTCTCCTGCCCTCTTTGTGTACATGTCTGTTCTCTACATCTGAGTCTCTATTCCTGCCCTGCAAATAGGTTCACCATTTTTCTAGATTCCATACATATGCATTCATATATATTTGTTTTTCTCTTTCTGACTTACTTCACTCTGTATAACAGGCTCTAAGTGCATCTGCCTCACTAGAACAAACTCAAACGTGTTCCTTTTTATGGCTTAGTAATGTTGCATTGTATATGTACCACAACTTCTTTACCCATTCATCTGTTGCTGGACATCTTGTTTGTGTCAATGTCCTGGCTATCGTAAACGTGCTGCTGTGAATATTGGGGTACCTGTGTCTTTTTCAATTATGGTTTTCTCAGGGTATATGCCTAGTAGTGGGATTGCTGGGTCTTCTGGTAGTGCTAGTTTTTTGTTTTGTTTTTTTTTTTTATTAATTTTGCCAAACAATGACATGATATCACCATGGGTTTACATATGCTCCCCCTCCAGAACCCCCTTCCCTCCTCCCTCCCCCCAGGAAATCTCATTGCACCAGCCCCGAGCATCAATCCTGGGCTGGCGATTGATTAGACATATGATAATTAACATGTTTGAATGCCATTCTCCCATATCATCCCACCCTTTCCCTCATCCACAGAGTCCACGAGTCTATTCTATACATCTGCGTTCCTTTTGCTGTCTCGCATGCTGGGTTCTCGTTACCGTCTTTCTAAATTCCATATATATGCGTTAATATACTGTATTGTTGTTTTTGCTTCTGGCTTACTTCACTCTGGATAATGGGCTCCAGTTTCGTCCATCTGAGTAGAACTGACTCAAATGAATTTGTTTTTAATGCTGAGTAATATTCCATTGTGTATATGTACCACAGCTTTCTTATCCATTTGTCAGTTGATGGGCATCTAGGTTGCTTCCATGTCCTGGCTATTGTAAACAATGCAGCGATGAACATTGGGGTACACGTGGCTCTTTCAATTCTGGTTTCCTCGGTGTATATGCCCAGCAGTGGGATTGCTGGGTCATATGGCAGGTACAGCCACTATGGAAAACAGTGTGGAGGTTCCTTAAAAAACTGCAAATAGACCTGGTTTTGTTTTTTTTTAAAGAAATCTCCATACTGTTCTCCATAGTGGCCGTATCAATTTACATCCCCACCAGCAGTGGAAGAGAGTCCCATTTTTGCCACATCCTTTGCAGCATTTATTATTTGCAGATTTTCTGATGATGGCCATTTCTGATCAGTGTGAGGTGATACCTCATTGTAGTTTTGATTTGCATGTCTCTAATAATAAGTGATGTTGAACATTTTTTCATCTGTTTAGTAGCCATCAGTATGTCTTCTTTTGAGAAATGTCTGTTTAAGTCTTGGGCCCATTTTTTGATTGGGTTGTTTGTTTTTCTGATATTGAGCTGCATAAGCTGCTTCCATATTTTGGAGATTAATGCTTTGTCAGTTGCCTCATTTGCAATTATTTTCTCCCATCCTGAGGGTTGTCTTTTCATCTTGTTTATGGTTTCCTTTGCTGTCACAGCTCATGGGGACAGAACTGAGCCATTTTCCTCTCTGAAAGAAACATCCTGGAAACAGCTAAAAGTCAAAACAATCACAAAAACAAACAACCCAACCAGGCCTGCAATCTGTGCCCTCCTGGAAAAACAAACTGTCTGGTGTTTTTCTGCAGAGAAAACTCGAGAAGGCCGAGCACATGTGTGGCTCTGAAAAACTGGCCGGCAGCAGTCCCTGATGGTTAAGACGCCCCATGCCCTTCCTAACTGTGCACGTGCGTCTGTGCCCCACTCATCCAAGGGTTGAATCTGTTTCCTCCCTCACTGCTTCTGGGCTGGCCTGTGACCTGCTTCAGCTAATAGAATGTGGAGGTGAGCACCTGCCAGCTGTGAACCTGGACTTTGCACACTTTCTCCAGCTTGTGACCACCGTTTGAACAAGCCCCAGCCAGCCTGCCAGAGTCTGAGACACGTGGCTCATCACCTGACCCACTGCCATTCAATCCCCAACATATAACTGTGGCCCTTCTAGAATCATTGGCCCCTAGGCGACCCTCCCACTGGATCCCAGACACATGAGAGAGTCTACATAAGGAAACATGCAACCAATCGTAGAAGTCTGAAAAATAATGAAATAACAAATAATAAGTGTTTAAGCCACCAAGTTCTGGAGTTGTTTGTAAAGATAGTAAGAGCAACTGATTTGCCAACTAAAGTTCATCACTGGGGGGAGGAGGAGGTGAGAAAAAGGGACTTCAGAAGAAGAGCTGGTTGTGGCCCGTTGCTGAACCCATTCATATGCACATTGTCTCCTTTGATTTATCATTAACCTTGACTTTAAAAAATTCGGACAGAACAGATACGTTGCTTCAAGTCATATAGAAGGTGAAGACTGAAAGCTCGGAAGACTCAGGTCTTCCAACCTGTGCAGTGGCCGCTCTGGTACTGGATCATAGCTGGGCAGTTGGCTTAGTGCTTTAGCTTCCTGGCGTTGGAGTCAGATAGACCCCAGCTCAAAGCCTGGCTCCCCACTCCTCCAGAACCATGATCTTAGGCACGCAGTTTAATTTCTCAGAACTGCTATTTCCTCACTTGCAAAGTAGGCTAATGGAACTGACCTAATAGAGATGTGATAAGGAATAATATTTATAAAGTCTATATTTCTTGTGATGTTTTGGCACAAGCAATGGTATTATGATTTCCCTTCTTTAGGCTGCTGCCTCTGTCTTTCTCAGAACTCAAATTTCTGGCACATACCAATAGCAGTAGTCAGAGGCTGGCATCTCTGATAATTACATATTTCCTTAGTTTCTCATCACTTTCTCTTGCTACTTGAAGACTGTTATACTGTGATAGACTGTTACACTGGGGACCCCACAGTGAACTGGTATGTACCAGTATAACCCAACCCTCCCGGTATATACAGGCACACGGCAGTGATGTTGCAGGTTTAGTATCAGACCACCACAGTCAGGTGAAATCACAATAAATTGAGTCACGCAATAAATCAGAAGTTTTTGGTTCCCCAGGGCACATAGAAGGTTTATGCTTTACTGTAGTCTCTCAAGTATGTAATGGCTTTATGCCTAAAAAAATGGACATACATCAAACAAACACTTCATTGCTAAAAGACGCCGACCATCATCTCAACTGTCAGTGAGCTGTAGTCTTTTTGCTGGTGGAGAGTTGTGCCACCCTGATGGCCAAAAGGCAGACACACACTAAGCCTACATCAATCATGAATGACTCTGGCACCAAAAGGCCAGGTTATAAGGGGAGAGGTGTCATTGATGGAAAGTAAAGAGTTGAAAGATACGCATTTACTTTTGTACCCACTTCCATTTCTTTTTTCCTGTTACTGAGTTATAGAATTGGAACAGACAGCAGGAATCTTCAGAAATATGTATAAAACATTATATGTATGAGCTTCACATTCTCAGGTTCACAGTATCTTATTTAATCCTCAAAACTCTCTTGAAATATTGTGAATGTATTATCCCTGTGTTGTAGACAAGAGGACTGAATTCCCAGGAAGTTACTAATAACTTGCTCAAAGTCACACCTAGGAAATAGTGGGGCCACATTGGAATGTGGCTCTGTGTAAATACAGAGGCTAGCTTCTTAATTCTTATGCTTTAAAAAATTGGTTCATGTACTTAAAAACCAAATTTGAGGTGTACCTACCTAAATAAATGAAAGGTATTAGAAAGGGAAGATGAAAGTATCCTATTTCTAGAGCAGGGTTCCCCAACCTCCAGGATCTAATCTGACAATCTGAGGTGAAGCTGATGTAATAATGATAGAAATAAAGTGCACAGTAAATGTGATGGACTCAGTTATCCCCAAACCACCCCCTGACCCCGGTCTGTGGGAAAATTGCCTTCCATGAAATCCATCCTTAGTGTCAAAAAGCTTGGGGATCACTGTCTAGAGGACTAGGAAAAGTTAGCCTACTTCTTCTCTGACATTTTGGGAAGAGTCTTCGTCGGCTCAGGCTGCTCTATCAGTATCCCTTAAATTGGATGACTTAAACAGGAAGCATTTATTTCTCACAGCTCGGGAGGTTGAAAGTCTGAGGTCAGAGTATCAGCGTGCTTGAGTTCTTGGTGACAGCTCTCTTTCTGGTTTGCAGATGGCCATCTTCTTCTTGTATCCTCACATGGCAGAAAAGAAAGCTCACTAGCGCCCTAGCTTCTTCTTATAATTAATCCCATCCACAAGGGCTCCACCCTAATTACCCCCCAACGGCCCCAACTTTCAAATATTATACTGGGACTAGGATTTCACTGTATGAATTTTAATGGGACACCAACAGTCACTCCACTGCTAGAACCAAGTCCTACCTCATACCATGACAGGCCTTGGGGCCTGCTCTTGATGTGGCTGACATCACAGCTGGCTTTTAGAACTGACCTTGGGCAAGCTCCTGGTGACTTAGTCTCCAAACAGTAGGTTTGAGTCTTTGCTGGAATTCACCAGAGAAGACTTAGCACATCATATGACTGAAAGAGGGAAATGTTTACAGCCACAGTACTTGGACTTAAGTCCCAGCTACTTCCTGGACAGCTTCAGTCTCTTCTGCACTTCAGTTTTCTTTCTTTTCTTTTTTCCAGATTTGTTGAAATACAATAGACATAAAACACTGTATAGGTTTAAGGTGAATAACATGATTTATATATTTTCAAATGATCACCTATACAATATAGTATTGTTAACTATAGTCACCGTTTTCTTACTTTAAAATGAGGATAAAAGAGGAATTCCCTGGCAGTCCAATGGGTAGGATTCAGTGCTTTCACTGCTGTGGGCCTGGGATCAGTCCCTGATCAGAGAACTAAGGTCCCACAAGCCACAAAGCACAGCCAGGACAAAAAACAGCACCACCACCAAAGCAAAATGGAGATAAGACTATTGAGGTGATGAAACCTAAGTGCCATAGGACATCAGTTATTATTAGTGGGAAATAATATTTTGTTATTATATTTTAAATATTTTAAAATAATATTTAAAAATATATTTTAAATAATATTTTGTTATTATTACAAAAATACAGTTACTACTGAAGTTAATTTAAATGGCAAATTTGAAAAGTTTTGGGTTAAACGAAAAGGCAAGTAGTTTATCTCTTTCAAAACAAAAACCCTTAAAACAGTATATGTTGTTAAAATGAAGCTTTTTCTAGGTGATTAGGTGTATCATTTAGGAAAACTGTATGTAGCAGAAAATGCGATTAGCAGTGGCTTAAATAAGTTGACAGTTATTTTCCCACTTGATAAGGAGTTTGGAGGTGGGAGGTTGCTGGCATTGGTTCAGTTGCTCAGTGATGCTCAGGTGCCCACTGTGTCATCCTTAACATATTGGATTTCATTGTTGCGCTGTCTCAGGGTCCTGAGATGCTGCAGCTGCAATCAAGGGAGGGAGACAGGTGAATCCAGAGTTTTCCCAGAAATTCCCTTAGGAGATTTCTTTTTTCTATTTGAGTCTCATTGGTTAGAAATGTGGCCTATGACCAAGTAAGAAAGTATTGGCCTAACTAATCAATGGTCCCATCATTTCATGGCAAATAGATGGGGAAAAAGTGGAAGCAGTGACAGATTTTATTTTCTTGGGCTCCAAAATCACTGCAAATGGTGACTATAGCCATGAAATTAAGATGCTTGCTCCTTGGAAGGAAAGTTATGACAAACCTAGACAGCATAGGAAAAAGGAAAGACACCACTTGGTCAACAAACGTTCATATAGTCAAAGCTATGGTTTTTTCAGAAGTCACGTATGGATGTGAGAGCTAGACCATAAGGGAGGCTGAGTGCTGAAGAATAGATGTTTTCAAACTGTGGTGATGGAGAAGACTCTTGAGAGTCCCTTGGACTGCCAGGAGATCAAACTGGTCAATCCTGGAAATCAACCCTGGATATTCACTGGAAGGACTGTTGTTGAAACTGAAGCGCCAGTACTTTGGCCACTTGATTCGAAGAGCTGACTCATTGGAGAAAAACTCGATGCTGGGAAAGATTGAAGGCAAAAGGAGAAGGGGGTGGAAGAGGATGAGACGGTTAGATAGCATCACCGACACATGGACAGGAATTTGAGCAAACTCCAGGAGACAGGGGAGGATGAGGACCTTGGTGGGGTTGCATAGGGTTGTAAAGAGTTGGACCCCACTTAATGACCTAAAAACAATAACAAACCAACAATGATCCTACAGATAAATTTGAGTACCTCCTTCCTCTTGTGGCTCAGGTGGTATAGAATCTGCCTGCAACGCAGGAGACTTGGGTTCAATCCTTGGGTCAAAAGATCCCCTGGAGAAAGGAATGGCAACACACTCCAGTATTCTTGCCTGGAGAATTCCATGGACAGAGGAACCTGTAGGCTAAAGTCCATACGGTCACAAAGAGTTGGATATGGCTGAGCGACTAACACTTCCACTTTTCTTAAAATACTTTTGCTCCCTTGTACTTCCTGATATTTAGGTAATGGACACATTTCATGATTTTATAACAAGAAAGAAATTGATTTAGGCTATTATTTTAAAAGTAGACGTAGAAAAGACTTCAACCTACTGTTTTGTCCTTGTGCATGATGTGGCTTCATCACACACAGGCTGTCTGACGGTTGTGTTTCCTTTTCTTATCTTCTAAACCAAGCAGAAGATTCATATTCATTATAAAAGGTTGACACATCACCTACTGTGACTTTGGGGAAACAAGGACCAGGTCTAATTGAGTTGTTCTCTATGATGTTGTTCTCAGCAGATCACTTTTGGGACTATTGTTCTCTGCCCAAAGGTCATGGATAAGAAAAGAACGTTTGGAGACACATGGAAACAAGTTCAAAAGCACTAATGGCCAAAAGTCAAACTCTGGTCGGGATGAGGTATGCAGGAAAAGTTTATAATCAAAATCGATTCCCCAAGTAACTGTTATTGACCAAGTGGCCAGTAAGCCAAATAAGATGGTGGCAAACAGTGACACCAAGAGATGTTGCAATCTGCAGCATGTTACAGATTAGCCGGCCTTTTCCCTGCCCATGAGACCAGCACTGGGCGAGGGGGGAAATGTGGCTTCATTTAGAGCTGATGATATCATGTGTCTAGTCACTGGAGATCAAAAGAAAACTAGTCTGTAAAGCACGGCTCACGAAATTGGAGCAAAGTGTAGGCTCTTCTCTTGGGTGTGTCCCAGGGAAGTTCTGCTCTGCCCCAGGCTAGTGGGATATGAATCAGAGTCCATTCTGGGGATGTGGTCAAGGCCATGTGACCTTATGTACAACTCCAGAATTATCAGTTGTGTGTAATCAAGCCTTTTAATACCTGATTATTCGGAGAACCAAACGGTTCTTTTCTTTTCCAAGGATGTGTGACTAGAGACTGCGGTTATTTTGTTTTGTGTTATCTTGAGAAGTGACGTGTGTCTTGTGTGTGTGTGTGTGTGTGTGTGTGTGTGTGTGTGTGTGTTGGTGGGGTGGCTGTGTGTGGAGAAGCAACTGGCTTATTCTGTAAGACCAGATTTTTAAAAAGTGTAACCTTTCCCCTTTATTCATTTTTGGCCGTGCTGGCTCTTTGTTGCTATGCGGGCTTTTCCCTAGCTGTGGTGGGCCGGGGCTACCCTTCGTTGCAGGGCGGCGCTCTTGTGGATCATGGGCTTTAGGGCGCATGGGCTTGGTAGCCATGGTTGCTGGGCTCCAGAGCACAGGCTCAGTCATTGCGGTGCATGGGCTCAGTTGCTCTGCGGCGAGTGGGATCCTCCCGGACCAGGGATTGAACCTGTGTCTCCTGGATTGGCAGGTGGATTCTTTACTACTCAGTCACCAGGACCCCTATAAGACCAGATCTTGAACAACCCACCTGTGATGACTTTTAGTCTCTTTTTTCTGAAACGAAAGACTAATACGTGGAGTGTGAATTGACCTACATCTTCAGGAATGCTGAGGGTATGAGGGTGCTATAAATTCAGGCGAGTCCAAGAAGTGAACGTCACTATCTTTAGTGTGCGATTAGCATGAAGAAGGACAAGATATCTTTAGCATGAAACCCCAAAGAAAGAAAACTCTAGTGTATCCTGCAGCTCAGAAGAACTTCCCCAAGATAAGAATTTTCACCCCGTCTGAGGACACATTCTTTCTTAAATACAGTGGGAACCATTGGCTCTGCTCAGCAACCTTCCATCAAGTCCCACGTGCCTGAATTTCCACAGAATTCCAGTTTCTAACACTACAGGGGTGCTGAAGAGCTGTCAGAGCCACACTCGGAGTTTAACCGAAGCTTTCCCATTTCCTTTCCTTCTGGCCTCTGGTTACTGAAACATTTGCTGAAAATTGCTGTCCCATTCAAGAGCTGTCAAAGATAATTGTGTTGCACAAAAATTCCCGAGAAGCATGAAGTAATCTGGTTACCACCTGGCGACCGTGTTAATAGAACCTGTCTGAGGCGCCACCAGCCTGCCACGTGTGGACTCACCGACTTCTGCCTGAGGAGCACGACAGCAGAAATTTGTGAGGAAGACGTGTATCAGAGGCCTCTTAGTGGCAATTTATGATACAAATCACTGTGTTGAGTGAGGGCAGTTGTCAGGTCACCAAATCAGGTGAGGCCTGGCTCCGGGGGTGGCCGCTGAAGGGGAGATAGGGGAGAATTCAGCTCTTCCAGAGTGTGGATTGTGGTGAAGCAAGTAGCAGGACCGACTTCAGGAGCAAGGTGGAGACTTGGCTATTCTCACAGCTGGCGATGCCCTTGGTGTCTGAGAAAATGAAAACCGGAGACTCAGGAGGTGGGGAGCGGAGGGGTTGGGGGGTTGAGGGTCAGTCTGAGTTTTTCACTCCCTCCGCCCTTTGCCTCTGGCATCAAGAGAGTGCTTTTCCTCTTCAAACTCCCCAGAAAAGGAATTCATTTTCACTCTTGGTACTCATTTCCAGAGTCTCATCCTCCTTGAGATGATTTTGCTGTAACTTGAATTTCCAACTTGAATTTTGAAGAGCCCAAGAAACTCTCCCATACAAATGCCTCTGTTCCAATGGCAAAAACTCCACTAAGCCCTCACATTCACTCATGGATTTCCTTGGGAGGATCTGGTTCTGTCTGAAACCATCTTTCTTGGGGGTCAGATATTGTCCAAATGTGAATCCAGGGTCTAGCCTCAGCACTCTAATTCCATAGCCAGGGCGTGGCTCAGAAAACACGCATTAGAACCAGGAATTTCCAAACACAGGACGGGCGTCCATGTTGGAACCATCCTGAGATCATTATAAAATCAACCAGCGTTAGGAGGATCTGCTCTTTTTATCTCTGGAGATATTCACAGTTGAGCTTTTGAGGTATGAAAAAATTTTTGCTTCTCCAGCAGTCTCTAAATTGAAACCAGGACTGGCCACGTATTTCATGGGGCCCAGTGAAAATGAAAATATGAGGCCCTTTTTTTTTTTTCCAAAAAGCAGGAAAAAAGCTTTTTTCTTTCTTTTGTGACCTTTCTCTTTCATCCTCACATGGGTGTTTTTTCTTTGCTGTTTTAATGTCACACGCCCTCAGGCATGGGGTACTGGTTGGGTGAGTGAGTGTAGTCTTCTCTGGGTGGGGGTCAGGGAACAGGTAACCAGGAGCCCAGGCCAGGGATGTGAGGAGCAGCCAGCAGACAACTCTGTGCATGCATCATGTCCTGTCAGACTTCACTCAGAAAACACACATGCAAGGATAAAGGTAATATTACAAAAGTAATGACCACAGCATTAAGCCCCAGTGTGAGGCACGCTTGTGAGTTCAAGGGCAGCACATACGTGAAACTCATTCTTTCTCAAGATTGAAAAAGCCATAGCATAACTCAATGTCCATCTGGAGTCTTCCTACCTAATGACTGCTTGATGCCCATTCTTTTCTATATGATCTATTTTTAATTCCTGGAAACTTGTAGGACCTTCTTATTCACTCTGTAATTCAGACATTTCTCATTTGTGCACTTTGCTGTAAAATTTTCATACTTTATGGCCTAGAGTCCTCAGAGAACTCTTTCAATGAAAACCAATGTCTTTCTATACTGGGAACTTGCTTTTGTATTGTTTCTTTGATATTTTCCTCTCCTCTCTTTCTTTTTTTTTTTGTTGCTCTTTTTGTAACTCCTAATGGTGGATAGTGTGCTAATCTGCTAATTTGCTTTCTTTTCTTAGTTTCTATTTCCTTAACCTCTGCCTCTTCTCTCTGGGAACTTTCCTCATTTTGTCAACTTTCTATGAAATTAAAAAAAAGTCCACAACCATATTTTTCATTTTCAAGTGCTCTGCTTTTTTTTTTTTTTTTAATAGCAACCTGCTCTTTGGGGATGAAATCTTTCTTTTCTATTTGGGATTTTTTTTTTCATGGTAAAGGTGCTTTAATGGTGGCAGTTAGTACAAGTCAATAAATATAGATCCTCAAAGAATTTAGTTGTTAATCAGATTATTGGTCCACAGAGAGCTAAATGGTATTGAACTGACTGATTCATGGGAGAATAAACTGAAATCAATCCTGCTTCTTGGGAAATGAAGCCACAGCCAGCTGATATATAAACCACAGCTGGCATCTGCTGTTCTACCAACTGTAAGAATCAAGGTGGCTCTATACCAAGAGCATCAGGTTTCCCATCTTTTACATGCCCTGGAATTCCATTATACTCCTGAAACAACTTTGTTTATCTGAAACTTTCTTTTCTTTTTATTTATTTATTATTATTTTTTATTGTAACAAATTCAAGAAAGACTTTTTTCTTAACATTATTGTGTTAGTTTTGCCATACATTGACAAGAATCTGCCATGGGTATACATGTGTTCCCTTTCCAGAACCCCCCTCCCACCTCCCTCCTGATTCCATCCCTCTGGGTCATCCTGGTGCACCAGCCCTGAGCACCCTGTATCAAGCATCAAACCTGGGCTGGCGATTCATTTCACATATGATAATTTACATGTTTCAATGCCATTCTCCCATATCATCCCACCCTCGCCCTCTCCCATAGAAACTTTATTTTCAAACTGCCTGTGTGACTCAATACTGATGTTCCTCTGGGCAGTCTGACCAAGAGTCAACAGATTTTGCAGCATCTTGGCTCAATTTTTGCCCACCAACCACGACAATTTCTATGTGAGAATGTTAATAATCTTTAAAATTTTAAATTTATTTCTACATGAATTCTGTTCCTTTTCAGATAAGATAGCCCAGATAGCTTAAAAATGGCAGCTGGTCCATCCCTAGGAAGATCAAGTCATAATCATAGGGTTGGGACTCTTAGCTTTACCTTCTGAAACTCTAATACTTTGGCCACGTGATGTGAAGAACTGACTCATTGGGAAAGACTCTGATGCTGGGAAAGACTGAGGGCAGGGGGAGAAGGGGGCAACAGAGAATTAGATGGTTGGATGGCATCACTGACTCAATGGACATGAGTTTGAGAAAACTTCGGGAGTTGGTGAAGGACAGGGAGGACTGGCGTGCTGCAGTTCATGGGACTGCAGAGTCAGACAGGACTTGCTGACTGAACAGCAACAACAACTGACCTCTGGGGAAGGGAGAAGAGCTGAGGATCAGGTTCAATCACCAGTGCTCAATGATTTAATCAACCACATTTATGTAAAGAAAATTCCATGAACATCCTAAACCACAGGAGTCAGAGAGCTTCTGGGTAGGTAAGCACATGGAGGTGCCAAGGGAGGGTGATGTGCCCACAGAAGGCATGGGAGTCCTGTGAACTTCTCCCCATGCCTTACCCTGGGCACCTGTGCCATCTGGCCATGTTGACTTGTACCCTCTGTAGTAAACCAGTAATAGTAAGTAAAGTGCTTTCTTGAGTTTTGTGAGTCATTCCAGCAAGTTGTCAAACCCAAGGAGGGGTTTATGAGAACATTCAATTTATATAATAGCTGGTTGGTCAAAAATATGGGAGACCTGAGACTTATAACTGGCCTCTAAAGTGGGGCAGACTTGTACAACTGAACCCTTTAACTTGTGGGGATCAGACTTTAACTCCAGGTAGATGGTAAAATTGAATTGAATCATTGGACACCTAGTTAGTTTCGGAGAGTTAAGAGAAATAGTGTTGAAAAGATACCACGTATTTGGTATCAGGAAGAAGAACATCACTCAGTCTGTGTTAAGAAGTGAGGTATGATGATCGGGAGTGTTGGGGGAGCTTCACCATAGGGTGAACAGAACGTGAATTGCAGGTTCACTGAAGAGCTCCCAAATGTCATCATCCATAGGTCTTTTCTCTGGACCCTTTAAAGGGTAATGGATCTCCTGCCAGTGTGTGTGTGTGTGTGTGTGTGTGTGTGTGTGTGTGTGTGTGTGTGTGTGTGTGTGTGTGTGTGTGTGTGTGCCTGCATGGGTAAAAGATAGTTCTGGAAACCAGGTGGGGAAAGGGGGTTGGGGGACCTACAGTATGACACATAGACGTTTATTTTGCTCTTACTTCACCTCTGCATTTCCCAGGGCATGCTTGCCAAGTCCAAGTCCTCTGAAGACGATCTTCAACTCCCTGCCCTGAAGCAAAGAAAGGGTAGTTGCATAGATTCGCATGGTGGGAGGGGAGACCTTATGGGCTCAAACACACTATGGGCAGATTTCCAACAAATGCCCCTTTCCACACTGGGCTTTGCTCTCGCCTCCCTTTTGGAATTTTCGTTGCTTTATAAACCCCAAGCCACTCAGAGTTCCTTTAGGGTGAAGCAGCTCTGTTCCCACTTGTCTGCAAGCAAGACAGGCTTGACTTTCTTGGCTTTCTACTTTCTTCCTTCTGCCAAGCTAATTACTGTTCTTCCATTCATTTCTCACCTTCCAAAAATTTGTTAAAAGCATTTATAACAAATCGTCTCTCCTTCTCTTTGACCTTGTTGATTAATTTATTTTTTAAAATTCCTTGGCTATCATTTCAATAAGATTTGGGTAGAAAGAAAAGATAGCTATGGCCAATTCCACTATTTTTAATCAAAAGTTTCCTTTAGAAGTCTTAATCTTTGTTGAAATAAAAATTATACATTAAAAGGTGAATCCTTGCTATTTACTAAGTGAGATAAAAATCTAGAGAGATATTAAATTTCAGTAAATTTCTTATGGCCTGTGTGTGTTTATTTAAAGACAATTCTAATCTTGGCTACTTAGTTTCCTAGCTTTTAGTAGACTAGAAACAGAATTTTAGTAGAAAGTTGGTTCGAATGTAGCCATATATACTGAAAGTATCAACAATAGCTGGCATACCTAAAAGTGGCAGAAAACTTATAATAACAAGTTAAAATAACACATAATAGTACAGCAGTTCCTACAAGTACAAACAGTCTTACAAGTTTCAAAAAGCATAGCTGCAATGAAGTGTAACATGATGGTGTCTTATTATAAAAGCATCTTTGGTTCCCCATTATCTGTAGACATAACATTTAATATTCCCTCACTGTTTCATATATTGCCAAACATATGACCTGAGGTTCCAACAAAATTGGCTTCTCTTGTGACTCAGATGGTAAAGAATCTGCCTGCAAGGTGAGAGACCCAGGTTCTATCCCTGGGTTGGGAAGATCCCCTGGAGGAGGAAATGGCAACCCACTCCAGTACTCTTGCCTAAAGAATTCCATGGACACGGGAGCCTGGTCCATGAGGTCAGGAAGAGTTAGACATGACTGAGGAACTAACACTTTCACACTTTCACTTTCTACTTCCAATAAACTACTCTGCAATGTTTCACACTCATGAATTTCCATTTCTGACTCATGAAGTTCCTACATGGCACACCCTTTCTTGCCATCACAAGTCATCCTTTAGGACCCATTTGGGTTCCCAGAACGTTCTCTCCCTCTTCTCCTGTGTCCCCATGGTACTTGTTCAGATTTATGTGAAGGCACTTGCTGTGTTTTGAGAGGAATTTTGAACTTACACATCTGCTTTATCTCTCCAGTTGAATCATGAAACCAAATAGCAGGGCCATCGCAATGAACTGATGGTATCCCCACAAATCCCACAGGTTGAAACTCGAATCCCAGTGTGATGATATTCAGAAGTGGGGCCTTTGGGAAGTGGTTATGTCATGAGGGTGGAGCCCTCATACATGAGGTTAGTGCCCTTATAAGAAAGCCAGAGCCAGCTAGTCCCCTTTCTGCCATGTGAAGATACAAGGAGAAGTTGGCTGACTGCAAACCAGTAAGAAGGCTGTCACCAAAAGCCTCACCAAAACTTGCTGGTACTCTCATACTTCAAGACTCCAGAACTGTGAGAAATAAATGTCTTTCATTTATAAGTCACCCAGCCTGTCGTGCATTTGTTAGAGCATCCCAGACTGACTAAGACAGCTATTAAATGTCTTGGCACAGTGCCTTGCCTATAAATGCTCCTGAGTAAATGTTTGTTGAATCCAATCGAAAGTATGATAACTGATGTTTGACATAATAATCCTTAGTCCTCTAGAAAAGGTCAAATAGGAATCTGAACACTCTTTTTAAGAAGGGTAATGTGTGATGCATTCTTAAAAGATTTCAAAAATAAAAAGGAAACAAAAACATATTTTTATAATGCATAAAAGTTATATTATCTTTAATTTATCATGAGATTTATTTCTTCTTGATAGAACAATGAGGTACTGTTTTTCACATGGACTACAATCCAGTTGTATCACTAAGCTGTTTAAGTTTGAACATTATAGCTTACATATGGAACATCAACTCTGTCTTTTTGAAAGGAGACAGGGTAAAGGGGTTGTGACAGGTGGAAAAAAATGTGACTATTTTTGTTTCAGGATGTTTTAGAGAGCGGCTATGTATTCCTTGACATAACCGACCTGTTCCCAAAATGTTCGGGATCAAACCCTATCTTGCTATGGACTCATGTTGCATTTTCCAAAGTGCTTTTATCTTGCCTTTGGATTGATCTTTGATTAGGTGTGACTCCTGACACATTTGCTTTAAATTTCTTTCTCCTCCCCTGTCAAATGGTTAATGATCTCAAAATGTCGCATTGGATTCTGCAGATTTCCCAGGAGGTCAAGTGTGGGGAGAGCAATAAAACAAGTACAAAATGGAACCTCACCCTATTGCTATTTGCGACAACACACAGGCCAGGCCGGCTCTGTGAGTGAGTGCACACGGATCTGTGCTCCCCAGGGTCCCACACTGGGCTGAGTGCTCTGCCATTGCTGTCTTGGGCAGTCTTAATAATTTTATCTTTTAACCTGTGTAAGTGAAGTCTGGGAGGGCGATGGAAATGCACGTGAGCAGAAGCGGTGTGTTCAGCATGTGGGTTTATTCTCATAGACTGCTCGTGAGTGCCTGTGAGCACAGGATTCTGGTGTGCCTGTGCTGCATGGGAGTTCAGCAAGACTGGAAGCCTGTATGCCTGTCTAGGGCATCCAAAGCAAGTCAGAGCCCTGGTATCCTGGGAAGCCACGCTTGCTGCTTAGAATGCAGGAAGGAGAAAATGGCTTTGTAAGAAACATGCATAATCAAGAAACCTATGTTAGCCAACTGCGTGTGTGGAAAATGACACGAAAGGGAGGGAAAAGACTGGACAATGTATTGTAGCTCCTTTTCCTCTCACCCTTCCTAACTCATTAGTGAGTCCTAAGTGGAGACTGTTAGACCATGAGTCTATGAAGATGTGAAATTAAAATGTTTGAGTTAGTTTTTGCAGCATCTCCAATGTTCTGATAAGAGCGAAATGTATATGCATGTACCAGTCATGAAATGTACAATGTGTAATTTGGTGATTCCTTACACAGGCTAAAGGCGCTTATGTTTGCACTTAAAACTGATGGTGCGCAAAGGTGAATGATGAAATTCATGCTACTGACTGCAGATTTTGATTTAATTTCTCTTTACTTCAAATAGCATTAAACAGTGAATAAAAAGCATTATGACAAGTTAAGAATTATTGTGGAAGAGAGGGAAGAACTTTATATCTTAGTACCTTTATTGGCACTTTTTTCCTGCTTTTGGAAAAAGGGCCCTACGTTTCCATTTTGTACTGAGCCCCCAAATTGTATAGTCAGCCCTGTATGCAAGCGTGGACTTTGATAGACAAAATCACAGGCTAATTCAGTTCTCAAATAGGTAAGTTCTATCTCTAGAGCTGCAAAGAACACTGTCGAAGTTGTCCTGGATGGGATAACATTTTTGTGATCTCTAGGGACATGGTGAATGAGTGTGCAGTTATGGCCACAGTCCAAGAGAGGAGGTAACATGGGGAAGTGTCTATGGACCAGTCCATCTGTGGTCAGGAAACATGTTGCAGCCTCATTACCTTCAGTGAGTCCACCAACCATTTTCACCCTGATACCAACCAACTCCTGCTGAAGACCAGTAGCCCTTCATTTATTCCACAAATATGTGCTGTTCATAAACCATCATTGTCTGGACGAGAGAGCCATTGTCCTGGTTCTTGTGGCATTTACAGACCAGTATCACAGAATGTAAAAAGTAAAGTTAAAAAAAAAGAAAGAAAGAAAACTTAAAAACACAATGGAGCTTCATCATCAGTTCATCATCAGAACTATCTCTTTGCAAATGACAAAAAACAAACAAACAAACAAAAAACCCACTAAAAAAACAACCTCATCTGAAACTGTTTTAAGCAAAAATTAAAAAGTGTAAGTTCATATAACCCAAATCACATGAACTATGAGTGGAGCAGAGGTGATTCTCTAATGGAAAATGGAGGCAGTTTTATCAGAACAGGAGGACTGGATAATCCACTATAGACTCTTTAAATCTTTTGACAATGTAAATCATCACTCCTGTTCCATAGGAATATGTGCTTTAAAATGTGAGTGTGGTGGGTTTTTCTAAAGCATGAAACTCCTCAATGATCTTATTATTTTGGGCTATGCCTTGAGTCGGGGGTGCATTGACTTGTGGGAAATGTCTATCTGAGATGTGGGAAAATGTCTTGGAACACTTAAACTATTCAATCAAAAGCAGGAAGGAAAGTAGAAAAGAAGGATTAAGGAATAAGGAAGCAGAAGAGACAACCACAGAAAATTAGAAGGTATGTAAAACAACAAAAATGAAAGCACAGCATGTCAAAATTGTGGAATGCAGATAAAGCAGATCTTAGACAGAAGTTTAAAGCATTAAATGCTTATACCAGGAAATAAGGAAGGCCTCATGTCAATCCGACTTCAAGTTTGGTGTTGTTGCTAAGTTGTGTCTGACTCTTTTGTGACCCCATGGACTGTAGCCCGCCAGGCTCCTCTGTCCATGGGATTTTCCAGGCAAGAATACTGGAGTGGGTTGCCATTTCCTCCTCCAGGGGCTCTTCCCCATCTAGGGATTGAACCTGAGTCTCCTGCATCACAGGTATATTCTTTAACACTGAACCACTAGGGAAGGCCAACTTCAAGAAACTAGAAATGAAGGCAAGAAAAACAAACTGAAAGCAACAGAAGCAAGGAAATCCTATAGATCTGAACAGAACTCAGTGACATTGAATGAGAAAAGCAATAGAGAAAATTCATTAAGATGTCCATCAACAGACGAATGGATAAGAAAGCTGTGGTACATAAACACAATGGAATATTACTCAGCCATTAAAAAGAATTCATTTGAATCAGTTCTACTCAGGTGGACAAAACTGGAGCCTATTATCCAGAGTGAAGTAAGCCAGAAGGAAAAATAAAAATACAGTATACTAATGCATATATATGGAATTTAGAAAGATGGTAATGAGAACCCTGTATGCGAGACAGCAAAAGAAACGCAGATGTATAGAACAGTCTTTTGGATTCTATGGGAGAAGGGCAAGGGTGGGATGATATGGGAGAATGGCATTGAAACATGTTAATTATCATATGTGAAATCAATTGCCAGCCCAAGTTTGATGCTCAGGGCTGGTGCACCGGGATGACCCAGAGAGAGGGAATTGGGAAGGAGGTGGGAGGGGGGTTCTGGAAGGGGAACATATGTATACCCATGGCAGATTCATGTCAATGTATGGCAAAACCAACACGATAATGTAAAGAAAATAAATAAATAAATAAATACATTTAAAAAATAAAATAAAATAAACTTGAAAAAAACCCAAAAGCTGGTTCTTTAAAAAGTTAAATAAAATAAATCAACTCTAGCAAGACTGATAAAAGAAAAAAAAGGAGAAGACAAAAATTACCAGTGTCAGGACTACAAGAGAGGATGTTAATACAGACCCCCACAAACATGAAAAATATAATAAGGGAATAGTATCAGCAAGTCAATGCATTTAAATTCTACAATGTAGATGAAATGAAGATATTTCTCAAAATCCATAAACTACCAAAGTCGCCCAACTTAAGAAGGATAACTGAATAGTCCTATAACTAGTAAATCAATTGAATCCGTAGTTTAAAATCTTCCACTAAAGAAAATTCCAGGCTTGGATTTTTTTTTTTTTCTGGTATAGTCTACTATTTCTTCCCTGGTGGCTCAGAGGGTAAAGAATCCACCTGCAAGTCAGGAGACCTGGGTTCAATCCCTGGGTTGGGAATATCCCATGGAAAAGGGACCTGCTTACCCACTCCAGTATTCAGGCCTAGAGAATTTCAAGGACAGAGGAGCCTGGCAGGCTACAGTCCACAGGGTCATAAAGAGTCGGACACGACTGAGTGACTTTCACTAATTCTATAAAATCTCCTCCAGAAAAAAGAAGGAAGAGGTGACACTTCTTCTTTCTGGTAAAGACGGCATGGAGAGTTCTATTTATTTATTTTTGGTTGTGCTGTGTCTTTGCTGCTGCTCAGGCTTCTCTATAGGTGCGGTGAGTGGGCTTCTCACTGCCGTGGCTTCTCCTGTTGTGGACTGTGGGCTCGAGGGTGCGCAGACTGCAGGAGTTGCAACAATGGGCTCAGTAGTTGCAGCTCCCAGGCTCTAGAGTACAGGCTCAGCGGCTGTGGTGCACAGGCTTAGTTGCTCCATGGCATGTGGCATCTTCTGGACCTAGGGATGGAACCTGTGTCTCCTGAACTGGAAGGAGGGTTCTCTACCACTGAGTCAAGAAAGCCCGAGACAACACTTCTGACTTCATTTTATGAGACCATTATTGTTTTGATACCAAAATCAAAGGCATTAAAAGAAATGAAACCTTCAGACCAATATCCCTTATGAATACAGATGCAAAATCCTACCAAAATATTTTTTAAAAATCTACAAAAATATTAGGAAAATCAGATTTGACCATGCATATAGCCAATTGGGGCTTATCTAGCAAGTGCAAAGCTGACTCAGTATTTAAAAATTAATCAACATCATCCAATGTTTTCACAGTTAAAGGAAGAAAAGCCACATAATTATATCAATAGATTTAGAAAAAACATCTGACAAAATTTAATATTCATTCATGATAAACATTCTTAACAAGGAATAAAACCAATATCTCCAACTTGAGAATTATAATTTGCAAAAATCCTGTAGCTAATATCATATTTAATGGGTAAAGACAACATTTTCTCCTATAAGATTGGGAAGGCAAGGATATCTAATCATGTTATTCCTCTTCTACATTTTCCTGGAAGTCCCAGGCATTGCAATACCAAGAGTGAGAAATAAGAGCCATTCAGATTGGAAAAGAAAAGATAAAATTGATGTTCTCTGTGTGCATCTGTGTCCCAATCTCCAGTCCTACTGGATTAGAGTCCACCCTAAAGACCTCCTTTTAACTTATTTTCCTTTTTTAAAGACTCTTTGACAGAAAGCAAAGAGAAATTAAAGAGCCTCTTGATGAAGGTGAAAGAGGAGAGTGAAAAAGAGGACTTAAAACTCAACATTCGAAAAACGAAGATCATGGCATCTGATCCCATTACCTCATAGCAAATAGATGGGGAAACGATGGAAACAATGATAGACTTTATTTTCTTGGGCTACAAAATCACTGCAGATGGTGACTGCAGCCATGAAATTATAAGATGCTTGCTCTTTGGAAGAAAAACTATGACCGACCTAGACAGCATATTAAAAAGCAAAGATGTTACATTGCCAACAAAGGTCTGTCTAGTCAAAGTTATGGTTTTTCCAGTAGTCATGTATGGATGTGAGAGTTGAGCTATAAAGAAGGCTGAGTGCTGAAAAACTGATGCTTTTAAACTGTGGTGTTGGAGAAGACTCTTGAGACTCCCTTGGACTGCAAGGAGATCAAACCAGTCCATCCTAAAGGAAATCAACCCTGAATATTCATTGGAAGGACTGGTGCTAAAGCTAAAGCTCCAATACTTTGGCCACCTGATGTAAAGAACTGACTCCTTAGAAAAGACCCTGATGATATGAAAGATTGAAGGCAGGAGGAGAAGGGGATGACAGAGGATGAGATGGCTGAATGGCAGCACTGACTTGATAGGCATGAGTTTGAGCAAGCTCCAGGAGTTGGTGATGGATAGGGAAGCCTGGTGTGCTGCAGTGCATGGGATTGCAAAGAGTTGGACACAACTGAGTGACTAAACTGAACTGAAAGACTGTCTCTAAGTATAGTCACATTTGGAGATACTGTGAGTTAGGACTTAAATATGTGGATGTAGGGGAAACAAAATTAAGCCCATAACAATGACTAACAATAGCTCAGAAAAAGGAAATAATTTCTAAATCTAAAAAAATGTGCAAAATCTATATGCTGAAGACTTTAAAATATTATGAAAGAGATTGAACATGTCCTAAATCAATGGAGAGACATATCATGTTCATGGATTGCAAGATTAAATATAATAAAATGTCACCTGTACCCAAACTGACCTATAGATTAATTGCAATTTTAATAAAAATGCTGTCAGAATTTTTTATAGATAAGGACAAGCTGATTCTACAATTTATATAGAAAGCTGAAGGAATTAGAATAGACAAAAAAAAAATTCTGTAAAAAGAATAAAGTTAGTGAACCCAACCTGATTTAATGACTTACGTTAAAGCTACAATAATCAAGGCAGTAATGGGGAAAGGATAGGCTTACTGAGAAACAAAAGTAGAATGAAACATCTGCAGATTCTTTACCAGCTGAGCCACAAGGGAAGCCCAAGTACACTGGAGTGGGTAGCCTATCCCTTCTTCAGGGGATCTTCCCGACTCAGGAATTGAACCTGGGTCTCCTGCACTGCAGGCATTCTTTACTGACTGAGCTACCAGGGAAGCCCCACTTTATTAGGCAAAAGATAGGTTCATTGAGAAACAAAGCAGAATGGAACATCTGGAAAAAGACCTAAATGAGTAAAATCAACTGATCTTTGACAAATATAATTAAAGACAGTTTTTCCAATAAATGATGTTAGAATAAATGACATAGTAAGCAAAAAAGTAAACTTTGACCTAAACCTTACTGTATATAAAAAATCAACTCAACATGAATCACATAGATCTAAATATTAAATTTATAACCATATAAAAATTTTAAAGAAAACAAAAGAGAAAAATCTTCCTGACCTGGGTTTTGACAAAGATATCTTAGACTTCACACCAAAATGCTAATAGATGGGGAATTCCCTGGTGATCCAGCGGTTAGGACTCCACGCTCTCACTGCTGAGGACCACGTTCCCCCAAACCCACAAAATCCCAATAGGTAAAGTAATTTAAATTAGAATTCATCAAAATCAGTAACCTTTGCTTTGCAAAATACACCCAAGAAAATGGCAAGAAAAACTGCATTCTGAGAGAAAATTTGTAAAAAAATTGCACATCTGAAAAATAACTTGTAGGTAGAGTATGTTAAGAACTCTCAAAATTCAGCACTAACAAAATGAACAGCCAAATTTAAAATGGGCAAAAGATTTGAAAAGATATTCAGTTAAAAACAATATCTGGGAGGCAAATAAGCACATGAAAAGTTGTTTAACATCACTGACTATTAAAGAATTTCAAACTAAGAGCATAATGAGGTACAATTTACCTCTTAAAATGGTTAAAATAAAAATCTGACAATACCGAGGGTTGATGAGGATGGATGGCAAGTGGAATGCTCACATATTCAGTATTTGCATACTGGTGAGTATGCAAACAGTACAACCAATTTATAAAGTCATTCATTAGTTTCTTAAAAAGTCAAATATAGACTCACCATATGACCCAGCCAACCTACTCTTAGATACTTACCCTAGAGAAAGCAAATCTTTTGTATCTAAAAAAACCTGCACACAATTATTTATAATATCTCTGTTCATAATTGACCCAAATGAATATGTCTTTTAATGGATGATGGATAAATTGTGGTATACTCATACAATGGAATGCTACTTAACAATATAAAAGAATGAAACAATCAAGCTTTCTCTCACAAGCACACACACACACACAAAACAACTTGGATGAATCCCAAAGGCATTATGCCCAGTGAAATAAGCCAGGTGCAAAAGGTAACATGCTGTATGTTTTTATTGATAAGAAATGTCATGCAGACAAACCTATAGTGATCAGTGATTTCCAGAGACCAGTAGGGTTGGGGTGGAGGAAGTGGCCACGACAAGTGGGAAGAGGATTTTTGTGGGGTTGATGAAATTATTATTATTATTTTTCAATTCATAAAGAAGCTTCTACTTCAAAATTCTGGGGCTGAAGAACAAGGTTTTGTTTCAAGATGAGTGTTAAATACTCTTTAAAAAGTTATTTTAATAAGCAGCTCTACAAGCAGCCCTTGGCATGTAGAGGAATAGTCAGGCCCAAATACCCAATTCATCAAGTGAATTATGAACAAATACATATCAACCACAAGTCAGTGCTTTGATGCAGGTGGGATTCATTGAAGAGCTGATCATTTTGGATCTGGCTTCTCCTAGAGGGAGCTTTGTCCTCTGATAGCAGAAGGGGTTTTGTCCATGGTCATGTCCCTGGGAAAAACCAGATGACTGTTTCAAGAAACAGCTTGAGGAGGGCGCTGAGTTACATTATAACCCTCTGCCCCCATCCCTGTTCCCACATCAGATCTGTGAATCCTCTCTTGGCTTCTAATCTCAGCTCTCTTCTACCTTGTTTGGGAATCAAAGTGACAGGTTTCTCTCTATTTTATTTATGGAGTCAGATATCAGAAGAACAAGCAAGCAAACAAGAGCTCTAAACCTCAGGCACGAGGTTTACACATGTTGCAGATTTGCTTTCTCGGGACAGATGTGCACCCTTGCTTTTCAGAAGGGCCCTGAGACCTCTAACCCCTCGCTAAGAACAAAAGATAATAGTTCAGTTGAGGTATCACATGTGTTTCCCATGAGAAGGGAGACTCTCCAGGGTCACCCTGGAGAGGTCGGGCTGTCCTCGGGGCACCCCCTGGTGGTCACTTAGGTGCAGTGTTTCTTTGTTCCTCGCCTCTGGCCGCTCTTTGGCTGGGACCTTCCTGTAAAAACAAAGAGAAATATTCCGATCTGTTTCTTTGGAATAGCAAGAAAGAAACAGCTAACCACCAAGAGAAGAAGAGGCAGAAAAGAAAGTATCTTTACTTTGATCAGGGGTTTTAAATGTGATCATCAAAGCCAGGAGCCCTTGTGTTTTCTTCAGCTCCCTGAGCAGGACTGTTTGCCCCTCTTAGGCTTTAGTTTTCTCAGCTGGAAAATAGGAAATTTAAACTAGATGATTTCCAAGGATGCTTCTGACTTTAAACTTCTCTATTATCTAATATATATGTGTAATGTACATGTAGTAGGTGTTTTCTGCAGAAGTGTTGGAAGCCATTTTTGCCACCTGACTTGGCACCTGAGCTGAGAAGAGATCAGTGCCTGGAAAATTGAAGAAAATGGAAAGACATCTCTTTAAAAATGTGTTTATTTTTAATTGGAGGATAATTGCTTTATAATACTGTGTTGGTTTCCGTCCGTATATCAACATGAATCAGCCACAAGTATACATATTTCCCCTCCCTCTTGAACCTCCCTCCCACTTCCCACCCCATCCCACGCCTCTAGGTTATCACAGATCACCAGGTTTGAGCTTCCAGTGTCACACAGCAAATTCCCTCTGGCTATCTATTTTGCATATGGTAATGTATATGTTTCAATGCTGCTCTCTCAATTTGTCCCACCCTCTCCTTCTCCCACTGTGTCCTTAATTCTGTCCTTGGAATGACCTCTTGTAGATATTTGTTTGATGTCCATCATTCAGCCCTTTCTACTTGTGGCAGCTCACACTTCTGAAGATCTGAAATAGAAGATCATGATTAGGGGATAAATCCCGTTGAAACTTAATTTTACTTTCATCCAAATGGCTCTCATCCAGTCATGATTAAAACCCACAAGTCTTAAGAGAGACCGAAGGATATAAGTCCAAATTCAACGCTTCTGCTGAAAATAGACAAGACCCTCTTTCCACTCCTTTGAGTTCAGCCCATCAGTTTAAGGCTTCATAAGTCCTGAAGTTAGAAGTCATGTTTTAAATACATCTCATATTGACTTATCTCTTACAGAGAGCAAGTCAATTGATCCCTGCAGTGTCCTGTGTATTTTTAACCCAATCACTTAATCCCTCTCACCTTTCATTTCCTGACCTGTGAGTTGGGCCCAGGAAAATCAGACAGCCCACAGGGACACGCTTCGCAAATGGTTAGGCGAGCACCAGTATGTGTTGTTAAATGTGATTTTACATTTTACCCATAGATGGTGCCTGAAGTTGCACTGTTTTCCTATAGAACATCAGTTACTTCTTGTGTTTCTTTAGTGCAAGCTGTTGTCCTCATTAGAAGAACAGAAGACATTTCTTAGAGAAAACCTGTCCTAAAAGTGATGAGCAGATCACGTAGAAACCCAGAAAGGTTCTCTGGAGGAGGGGACAGAAGAAAGATTTTCCATTCTTCCATGAGGAAGCCTCCATTTTAGGCTATTGGGGTTGAAGAACAAGGTTTTCTTTCAAGATGAGTGTTATATCGTCTTCTTAAAAACTTTGTTTTAATGATCAACTTTAGCAGCAGTGCATGACGTGTATGAGAACAATGAGATCCAAAATGATGAGGCCGGTTCATCACATGAAAATTATGATCAGAAGGTAGATATACAGATGAAATAGGAGAATATATATTTTTAAATTTTTATTTATTTTCAGTTGTGCTGTGAGGGTTTTTCTCTAGTTGTGGTGAGGGGGGGGCAATTTTATAATTGTGGTGGACTTAGCATGGGCTGCTCATTGCGGCCTCCCTTGCTGCTCGGTACAGGCTTAGTTGCTCCAAGTCAGGTGGGATCTTCCTGACCAGGGATTGAACCCATGTCTCCTGCATTGGCAACGGGATTCTCTACCACTGAGCCACCAGGGAAGCCCGGATAATATGTTTTAAATGCCTAATAAAGTAAATGACCGAGAGGTCTTCACTTCTTATGACTAGTAACGAAGGGAGGGCGCCGCCTTTGTTTTGGAAGGAAAGGATGCAATGATTATCAGCTGCCTTGGGAGAGAAGGTGATGCGCTTTCTCTGTGGTAACGCCCTGGAGGGGACCTGGGTTCTATCCTTTCTCTGAGACTCTCTCTCTCTACCTTTATAGCATAGTTCCAATTTCCTGTCCCATTGCCCTGGAGCCCCTCCATTTCTGAGAAATGCGCCCCCTCCCTTTGAACCAGTCTCCTTAACATCTATCTTTACAGCAGGCAAGTCTTAGTGTGTTTCCTGCTTTATGTGAATACACCTCCCCCGACCCTACCCATCCGTTCATCTTCTGGACCAAGGAAGATATGGGGACTTTAGCTGTGTGTGACAGTCCGGTTGCTCCCCCCTTAGTGCCTGCTTTTCCCCAGAGTTTCCCTGACACAATGCCTGGCAGCTTGGGGAATATGCTTGGGACAAGTGGCTGGGTACCTTTTGGGGCTCCTTTGATGGCTGAGGAATGCTGGGTGGCAGGAAATCTAGGGAGAGAAACGAAATGGTGCCTCCTTCCCCTAGAGTGCACCCCTAGTGGTTCGGCGGAGCCAGGAAAGACCATGGTGTTTTCACCCCGACTTTGTCAAATGTTGTGTCTTCCTATGGTAATCCCGGGGACTCTTTTCATCCCAGGGTTTTATTCCAAATGGAATGTTAAGAGAGTTCAGATGCGGAGAGACAGGTCAGGGCGGTGGGGGTGGGGAGAGGTGTGAGCTTGTCCAGATCTGTGGCTTTGCCAGAACTGTTTTTAAGTTGACACAGGGCTAAATAAAAAGCGCCCTGGCTTTGATCTCAGGGACTTCCTGGGTAGACTGTCTGATTAGATAAAGATCACGTATCCACCCCCACCCCCATCATCTTTTAGGCAGTAATCTAAGCTCTGCAGCCAATTCCTTCTCCTGGGCTCCCTGTCTCTTTCTCAAAGTATGTCTCTCTCTGTCTCATTGGGTCCCACCCTGGGTCTTGGGTTTTTCTTTCTGTTTGAGCCGGAAAAGGAGCTTGAGTAAATAGAGCACTTCTTTTCCTTTAATTCTTCTTAAGTTGTTTAGAAACAAAGCAAAACCTTTGTTTGAGAGCCTCATATGGACCTCGTCTGGTCCTGGGCATCAAAGGGAACTGGTCTCTGTTTGCAACATGGTCAGCTGCTGGGGTGCAGTGACTTGCTAGGTGGAGGGTTTGGAGAGAGAAATGCTGTTGGTCCCTGCTCACTGAGTTCATCAACCAAGACAACATGGGGTGAGGGGTGTGGGGGAATCTCTTCTCTGTGACTCAGTAACTTAGAGCTGGTCACCCAGGAGATGCACTGCAAACCGTCTTTGACGATGATGAAGGGACTTGCTCTTGCCAACTTTGAGAAAGCCGCCAGGTTTAAAGTCATCTACGCTGGGTGACAGCTTCTAGCTTTGTTCAGAGGAGAATCACTTCATGACATTAAAGAAGGAGACTTTGCAAAAGGGGATTTGCATTTTCAATATTTTATTTTTCTTAACTTTCTGCACTGCTAACGATTCTAAGGGACACACTCCCAGTTTACATAATATAAATGTTAATTCACTAAACCTTCATGTCAACCCTGTGAGCAACAAGCAGTAACACTTGCTAATCACAGGACACTAAGCACAGAGCAGTTAAGACTCTAACTCAAAGTCACACAGCCAGTGGTCAGCAGATTAAGGACAGGCGGTCAGGTCCAAGAATCTGACTCTGCTGCCTGCCGACCTCCTCAACACACACACTTAGACATTCACTAAGAAAACACACACGGATAAAAAAGATTAGGAATTTATGAATTCAAGAATATTTGAAAATATTTACATACACATGAAAAATAGTCACATGTTTATGTGGGAGTCAGTTGAATGTAGCGATTTATTCCTCAGTTTCACAAACATTTCTTTGAGAGCCACTCAAGCCCTGGGCTAGGTACTGGGGTTTGAATGGGGATTGAAATGTAGTACATCCCCGTGTTTGACTTAGGCTTCAAGGCACCAGGTCTGGGCCAAGAGACAAACATCACGTTGACATTGCAACATTTCTGAGGATTTTAGATGCTGTGGGGCCAGCCTCTGGAACTTCCTGGAACAGAAGTGGAAACTGCTTGAAAAGAAATGTAAAATAATGAGACTGAAGGACCTTGGAGTCCATACCTACCTGGGACTAGTTGCCTCTAGATGTAGTTTTCATAAGAGAGAAATAGATTTCTACCTTATTTAAGCCATGGTTAGTTGTTTTTCTCTAACCTAATATAGCTAAATCTAATCCTACTGATAGAGCATCCTTCTTAATTAACATGTGATGTGATTGTATTCATTTGAATCTTTCTAAAGCTACCTCGTATCTACCCCACATGCTTTTGTTCTGTTTAAATTAAGCAGAGTTAAGTTTTCTTGTTTTCACACTTGAACCCTGACTGGTCCCGTGAGTCTCAAAAGTTCTACTCTTGGGTTGGCAAACACAGGATGATGCTAATTCTTTTAGGGTGAAAATACCTCCTCAAACAGGCTTCCAAGGTAGATCAGCAATAAAGAATCTGCCTGAAATGCAGGAGTTTCAGGAGACGCAGTTTCGATCCCTGGGTTCAGAAGCTCCCCTGGAGGAGGGCATGGCAGCCCACTCCAATATCCTTGCCTGGAGAATCCCACGGGCAGAACAGCCTGGGTGGCTACAGTCCGTGGGGTTGCAAAGAGTCGGACACGACTGAAGCGACTTAGCACACACGCACCTCCTCAAACACAGCTCTCCTGGTGAAGCCTGAACTGTCTTGGGAATTCACTCCATCATCCTAAGACTTTGTCTTCATTCTTAGAAAAAAGACAACTTCCCGTTTCCTAGGCCCTGGAGCCCCTCAGCTGTGCCGGGGGTGCAGTCGGGGGCTCTCACCGCAGGGCCTGAGTAGAGGGGTCAGGGGTCTGAGCCAACTTTCACAGGAATGGGAGCCCAGGGCCCCTTTCTCTGCAGAACTTCCTGCTGCTCCCTCGCTAGCCTCTGACTCTGGGGACATGATTCACCTCCTCAGAGTAGGCTGAACAGAGTCCCTCTCCCCAAATCCTCACGTGGGGTTTTCAAAAGGGCCAATGCTTTCCGTGTGATCGGTACTGGTCAGATAGCTGCCTCCCTCTAAGTCGACCATGTGCCAGGCCCCCTGCTGGGGTTGTCGGCTGGAGGTGACAGGGGGCGATGCCCTCCTGGGCCTCTCCCAGGTGAACACAGCGTCTCAGCATCAGCATCACTGCAGTCAATGGCATGGCGGGCCGCCTCCTTCTCTGTGTGTGCACCACAACTGCCAAGGGGTGTTAGAAACGTGACCTTGTAGGAAGCCTCGTAAGTCACAACTTCATTTAGTTGTCCTTCTCAGCTTTTGTTTCTTTTTAGTCCTTTGTTTAAAGTATATCACATATACGGAAAACGATGTAATGGTTGCACCTTATTCAATTTTCAGGTTTAAAGGAAATGAAAATGTTAATACTGAGGAGTATTAACATTTTGCCATATGTTGCTCTTAAGTTGCCAAGTCATCTCCAACTCTTTGAGACCCCATAGACTGCAGCATGCCAGGCTCCTCAGTCCTCCACCATCTCCCAGAGTTTGCTCAAATTCATGACCATTGAACCAGAGATTCTCCCTACCCATCTCATCCACTGCCACCCCCTTCTCCTTTTACCTTCAATCTTTCCTAGCATGAGGGGCTTTTCCAATGAGTTGGTTCTTCGTATTAGGTGGCCAGACTATTAGAGCTTCAGAAACTCTCCTTTCAATGAATATTCAGAGCTGATTTCCTTTAGGATTGACCGGTTTGATATCCTTGCTGTCCAAGGGAGTCTTAAAAGGCTTCTCCAACACCACAGTTCAAAAGCATCAATTCTTTGGTATTCAGACTTCTTTATGGTCCAACTCTCACATCCATACATGACCACTGGGGAAACCATAGCTTTGACTATATGGACCTTCATCAGCAAACTGATGTCTCTGCTTTTTGATATACTGTCTGGGTTTTTCATTGCTTTCCTTCCAAGGAGCAGGTATTTTATAATTTAATGGCTGCAGTCACCATCTGCAGTATTTTGGAGCTCAAGAAAATAAAATCCATCACTGCTTTCACTCCCCCCCCTTCTATTTGCCATGAAGTGATGGGAAGAGATGCTATGATCTTAGTTTTTCGAAAGTTGAGTTTCAAGCCAGCTTTTCCACTCTCCGCTTTCACCCTTATCAAGGGCCTCTTTAGTTTCTCTTCACTTTCTATCATTAGAGTGTTATCATCTGCATATCTGTAGATATACATGTTTTAGGTTTTCTACTTATATAGTTACATATTTATGGTTTCTTTTTTGAAAAATAAATAAAATATTACCTCTAAAATTTCTCTTCTTCTCCACCCACTATCACTCAGACCTAAAGGTGACTATTATCCTGAGGTTTTGTTTACCCTTCCCATGCATAATTTAATACTTTAATTCCCTATGTCAGTGTCCAGTCATAATACAGTAGTGTTTTGTGAGTTTTCAAATGATTGAAGACTGTGTAATACTTTACATACATTTGTAATTTGCTTTTTTACACATTATATGTTTATGACACATCTGTGATGTTATGCCTATGTCTAGATCATTTAATAGTTGGATGGTATTCTATCCTATGTATATATCATGGCTTATTTGTACATTCCTCTACTGGTGGGCAATTTTACTTGTTTCTAATTTTTGAAAACATGAAAAAGACCCTCAGGAGGGAAATTGGTGAATTCTGCTACATGACAGCTTCAACACTACTTGGGATAGTCAAATTATTCTTGTTTATATCACTGCAACCAGTGGTGATAAAGAGTGTTTTCTCACTGTCTTGCCAACACTTGATGTTATCAGCCTTGTTTTCATAAACAAAATGTGGCAACTCTGCCTTGTTAATTATAATTGCTCTGATGAGTCATGTTCTCATTGGTCTCCATGGTACATATCACATCGTATTATAGTCATTTGAGTTAGTCACCCCCACGGGACGGGGTTCCTGTCCATCTTTTTTGTTTCTCTGGTACCCAGAATGGTGAATGGTGACTGTCCCACACTTAGTAAGTGCTCAGAACACATGTGTTGACTTAAATATAAGAACAAAGAGATCAAGGAACAGAACAGTTGGTGAAGACTTAGTAAAAAGGATGAAATGAAGGTTTGCCCAAGAACTGGAGCCTTTTCACACTCCTGGATAGAGGGCCACTCAATGTAATCGCTTTGGAAAACTCTGGGCCAGTGTCTGATAGAGCTGTGTACACCCCCTGACCTACCAAATTCACTCCCAGGGGAAACGTTGTGCATATGAGCCCCAGTGACATACCCTGGACTGTTCATAACAGCACTATCTGTAAAAGCTCCCAACTGGCACTCGCCCACATGCCCACCCACGAGAGAATGGCTAAATAGACATAAGCCGTATGAGGCAGTGATGGGCATGCGCAATCTATAGCTGCAAAGAGCAGTGAGGGAAACCTCACAATGCAGTGCAGAGTGGAAAGTGCCACATCTCAAGGACAGCCAGCTGTGTGCCTTTGCGCTGAAGTTCTGCAGGACTAATCTAGTGCAGAAGTCACAGTACTGATGACTTTTGGTGGGAAAGTCAGTCCCTACTGGAAGGGGTCACGGAGTGCCCTTCATGTTTTATTTATTTATTTCATATTGGGATAAAATTTACATGTGATGAGATTCAGTTTCCTTAAGTGCACAGTTCAGTGAGTTTCAACAAATGCTTACAGTTGTGTAGCCACCACCATAATCAAGATGTGGAACATTTCCATCACCCCCAAGAGCCTCTCATAAGCCTCATACTCCATTTCTTGCCTTCTGTCTCAGGTGTCATGATAGGTGGTGGTTCATTTTGTGAAAATTCACTGAGCTGTGTCCTTATGAGATGTATACATTTTCCTGAATGCATGCTTTCTTGTAATAGCATTCGAAGAGCATCTTTAACAAAAGATTGGCTCTAAAATTGGCAGTTGGCTGCAAGATGGCCAGTTGGGTGGCAGAGGGGATGCGGGAGGAGCAGTCAGAGAAGTGATGGGCTGTGCATTACAGCAAAAACAGAGACAGGGCTACAGTGAGGGAGGCTGTAGTTTTAACTCAAGCTGCAGTTTCTGTCACTTGCTGCTGGTAAGTGGTGAACCAGCCTTTATCCTTCCAGCCCTGGATCCCGTCCCTCCTCTTTTTGTTTCTCCCGTTACAAGCTAAGTCACTTCAGTCATGTCCGACTCTTTGCAACCCCGTGTATTGTAGCCCGCTGGGCTCCTCTGTCCATGGGATTCTCCAGGCAAGAATATTGGAGTGGGTTGTCATGCCCTCCTCAAGGAAATCTTCCCCACCAAGGGATCTAACCTGCATCTCCTGCTTTGCAGGCTGATTCTTTATGATACTGAGCCATCTGGGAAGCCCATTTTTCTCTTTATAACATCCTGTGATTGCAGCAGGGAGCCCTCAACATTGTCTTAGAGGCAGGCTTCTTCTTGAAAGCAATGAAGGACCTTGAAATGTTCCTGTCAGAAAGTCTTACCCTTCCCAGCCAATCAGCACAGGACACCTCACTCTCTGGCTCTCAAGAATCCTAATCATGTAACTTAAAGTTGTGCCATCTTTGAAAATCTCTTCCTGGTCTTGGCTGGGTGGCTGGCTGGGTGGGACCCAACCATCCTTGCCTGGGGATGGGAAGTCTCCTTGAGGGCAGGTGCATCAATGCTGTGGGTCTCCAGTGTCCCCTTTGTGAGGATCTCACCTTAGTTACATTAACAGAGGTTCCAAAGAGAATTTCATCCTGGAGATCCTGAATTTTTCTTCTTTCTTTTACATTTTCCTTTTTGTCTTTTCTCCTTCTCCATTTGTTCATCTCACCAAAGATTAAAAAAAACACCACCCCCCAACCCCTGCAAAGAAACCTAAAACCCAACCAAGTCAGGATTAAAGAGGTGGGGGCTACAGCTAACCAAATTGAACCTCCCTGTCTACTGGTGTAAAATTTTAAAATGGTGCCTTTCAAGATCTTCTACTATTCCCTTTCACTAAGGAATTAAAAGTTTACCTCATTTAGACTGCTCCTTTCCATGGCAAATAACATGAAGCCATGTTATTGAGCCATGACCTTTGTGAAAAAATAAACTTAGGAACTTGCAGAGAAAAAAGAATTCTTTTTCTTCTTTGAAAGTCAGGTTTGAAATTTTTATATCCTTTGAGTCATATTCTTGAAGCTATTGGCTGATTAGTTCAAGAAATGTTACTTTCCCAACTCAAACATGACATTTTGAAAATCATCCATGAATTGCATGCCTCAAGAATGAAAGGTTTTTCTGTGCCATTTAAAAGTGTTTTTTTTTTTTTTCATTTTAAGAGCAATCATGAATATCTATAAGGGCACATTTATGACTCCCAGAACAGATAGAAAATTAGCAAAGCCATAAAATTCATACCCAGCTTTGCTATTGCAGCTGTGTCTCAGTCCAGTCCCCCACAGACCCCCCCCTGCTGCTAAAATGGCTAAGGATGATGTTGTTTTTGCCATTACTGGCAAGGCACTGGTCTTTATATGTTGGCTTTTCAAATCTCTACATGGAGATATGAAAAAAAAAAGTCTCTATCTATGCTTTGTTCTTCTTGAGCAACAAAAAAGTTGCTGTTTCCATAAATTTGTTCCTGAAAAGTCTTACCTTCTGATTCTGGAAAACACCCCACTTCTTCTAATCCTATATAGTAAACCAATGTTTAACCTCAGAAAAGCAACTGGCTGGAAGCTCTCTGCCTTAATTTACACTACTGTATTCAGGATCTGTAGACATGGATGTATGTTTCCGTATATACCCACCCAGTAATTACTGAGGCAAGCCTTTAATTTGTCTGAAACCGTGCAGGCATAATGGTGACAACCCACACATTTTTCCATTGGAAATTGTAAATGGAAGACAAAGAAAGAACCCAGCTCCTCTATCCCCACCTCCTCCACTTCCTGGGAAGCTTTTTCATGACTCTCTGTCCATCGGGCCAGAATTAAGTCAACACTCAAGGGGTGTTGATCGCTGTCACTCAGGTGCTTAGAGCTGTATTACTCAAAGTGTGGTCCCTCGAAGCAGGCCTCGTCTTTAGTCAGCAAGGAATAAAGTTAAAAATTAAGAAAATGTGTTCAGAAATGTTTAGAGGGATTTGACAGAATCATTTCCTGCCTGTTGAACCTAATGATATACTAAGTTGTTTCAGTCGTGTCCGATTCTTTGTGACCCCATGGACTGCAGCCCGCCAGGCTCCTCTGTCCACGGAATTCTCCAGGCAGGAATACTGGTGTGAATTGCTGTGCCCTCCTCCAGGGGATCTTCCCTGACCCAAGGATCGAACCAGCATTTCTTATGTCTCCAACATTGGCAGGTGGATTCTTTACCACTAGTGCCACCTCAGTTCAGTTCAGTTCAGTCACTCAGTCGTGTTTGACTCTTTGCGACCCCATGAACCGTAGCACACCAGGCCTCCCTGTCCATCACCAACTCCTGGAGTCCACCCAAACCCATGTCCATTGAGTCAGTGATGCCATGCAGCCATCTCATCCTCTGTCGTCCCCTTCTTCTCCTGCCCCCAATCCTTCCCAGCATCAGGGTCTTATCAAATGAGTCTGCTCTTCCCATGAGGTGGCCAAAGTATTGCAGCTTCAGCTTCGACATCAATCCTTCCAATGAACACCCAGGACTGATCTTCTTTAGGATGGACTGGTTGGATCTCCTTGCAGTCCAAGGGACTCTCAAGAGTCTTCTCCAATACCACAGTTCAAAAACATCAATTCTTCAGCACTCAGCTTTCTTTATAGTCCAACTCTCACATCCATACATGACTACTGGAAAAACCATAGCCTTGGCTATACAGACCTTTGTTGGCAAAGTAATGTATTTGCTTTTTAATACACTATCTAGGTTGATCATAACTTTCCTTTCAAGGAGTAAGTGTCTTTTAATTTCATTGCTGCAATCACCATCTGCAGTGATGTTGAAGCCCAGCAAAATAAAGTCTGACACTGTTTCCACTGTTTCCCCATCGATTTCCCATGAAGTGATGGGACCGGATGCCATGATCTTAGTTTTCTGAATGTTGAACTTTAAGCCAACTTTTTCCACTCTCCTCTTTCACTTTCCTCAAGAGGCTCTTTAGTTCTTCTTAACTTTCTGCCATAAGGGTGGTGCCATCTGTATATCTGAGGTTATTGATATTTCTCCCAGCAATTTTGATTCCAGCTTGTGCTTCCTCCAGCCCAGTGTTTCTCATGATGTACTTTGAACCTGGGAAGCCCCTAATCATAAAGACTAGGGGTTTATTTTCATCTTGTAAAAACTACATGGTATTGTATTGAAGTCTAGTAGAGCTTTTATTGGGCTTCCCAGGTGGTGCTAGTGGTAAAGAACCTGCCTGCCAATGCTGGAGACGTAAGAGACACAGATTTGATCCCTGGTTGGGAATATCCCTTGGAGGAGGGCATGGCAACCTACTCCAGTATTCTTGTCTGGAGAATCCCACGGACAGAGGAGCCTGGCAGGGTGCAGTCCATGGGGTTGCAAAGAGTCTGACACGGCTGAAGCAACTTAGGGCACACACACAGAGCTTCTATCTCTGGGCAGAAAGAGGGTGAATTTTCTTTCTTTTTTTTTGGGGGGGGGAGAGCTATCACTAACACAAAACTTCATCTCACATGAGCACAATGGCAGGACTATTATTATAAACTCATATTTGAATAACGAGGTAAGTATTAAAGCATGAAGCAATGTCTTGGTTTGGGAACCCTCAGAAGCAGATTCAGAGAGAAGGATCTGGGCAAGTAGCTTATTTGGGGGATGAGTCCAATGAACAACAGCAAGGGACTGGGCAGAAAAGATAGGGAAGGGAAGGGGGACAGTCACTCGTGTGTGAGCAAGCAGGTCACCACCAAGGGTGGCCGGACCTCAGTCTTAGGGGGAGCTGGGGCATGGTATGAACTACGCTTCAGACATGCCGCACTTGAGGGACAAGAGCGGTGGCATATTCATCCACCAAGGTCATTTAAAAGAAAATTTATTTGTTTATTCACTTGGCTGTGCCAGGTCTTAGTTGTAGCACGAGGGATCTAGTTTCCTGCCTAGGGATTGAACCTGGGCCCCGGGCAATGGGATCACGGGTCTCAGCCACGGGATGACGAGGGAAGTCCTCCAACTGGGTTAATTCCCTGGCACTTCAGGCTGCATCTGCGCAACCAGAGTGGTCCCAGGAGTTAGACAGAGCCATTAAGTAAGGATTTGTAGGAGCTGCCGGTTAAAAGCTGAACTGGTCTTACTAAGGTGAGAAGGATCGCTCCCCTTGGTCACTAACTTTGGGGAGGGACAGAACCTTTCCCACTAGCCTGCTCCTCCACTTTGTGTAATTAGTTGGTGGTCTACTTCTGTGGTGGAGACAGACTAGGGGCTCACACAGCCCCTCTCTGCCTCCGGGGCCCCCAGTTGGACTCCATTTCCCAGTCTCTCTGGTAGAAGAGTGTGGCATGTGACAGCCGTACTCCCTGGGCCACCTACATAAGTCATCGCCCCTGCTCGCCACTCCTTCTGACGCCTGGATAGAGATGACCCCTAGGGCAGCAGGGGCTTCCCAGGTGGCACTGGTGGTAAAGAATCCTCCTGCCAATGCAGGAGATGTAAGAGATGAGGGTTCAATCCCTGGGTCAAGGAAGAGCCCCTGAAGGATGGCAGGGCAACCCACTCTAGCATTCTTGCCTGGAGAATCTCATGGACAGAGGAACCTGGTGGGCTACAGTCCATAGGATTGCAAAGAGTTGGACATGACTGAAGTGACTTAGCTTGTAACGGGGCAACCTAGACAGTCACGCCTTGAAGAAGGAAAGAGCCTGGGTCCTTAGAAGGAAGCCACTTGACCAGCAACATAGTTTTTTTGGAGGTTTTTGTATTAAGCCATTGTGATTTTGAGGCTTATCTATTACAGCAACTAGCCTTAATTTAAATAATGCAACATACATGTGTGATCAAAAAATTTATTTTTCTGGCTATCACTTACCATTATCTCAGATCATGCACTTCTGTATTTATCAGCCGTCTCCCCTCCACCAGGAAAACTTGGGTTTGTATGCCGCTGCATCCCTGGCATCTAGAACAATGCCTTGCAACTAGGATACACTCAATAATTAATCCTCCAATGACTCAACCCAATGCAGAGGGTCTGTGACAGGCCCCATGCTATGAACTTCATATCTCTTATCCTATTTCATTCTCCAAACAACTGTTTTGAGGAAACTGTAATATGCGGAGATGGATTAAATTATCCAGAGCTATCCAGCTGACAACTGAGGGAGCCAGGACTGGGATCTAGGCAGTCTGTCTCAGTCTTCACACTCTTCTGCCCCCATCCCTTGTCTGATGACATCCGCTGGGTGCCGAGCTCGGGGCTGGGAGCAGAGGAACGCATGAGACCCAGCACCCACCCTTAAGGTCTGCCCAACAGCAGTGGTTGACATGGGGCCAGGTGCAGCAGAGCAAACAGACTGGTCTCTGTTCTTATCCGTGGGGCAGGCTGTCTTTTAGAAAGTCAGGCTCTGCTACTCACCCAGCTTGAGAAAGGGCTGAGATACAGGATTCAGATCCTCTTGTGGAATACGGAAGGACTGGGCAGAGCTGAAGCCAAGTCCTCCGTCACCAACATGAGACGTCGTGAAGGTTGGTGGAGGGACATTTGGTAGATTTGAACAACTTGATCAAAGGCAGGGTGATCTGGAGCAAAGCCCCTAACCCTGAGTGGTGGGAAGAATTAGAAAGAGAGTTGAGTAGGGGATAGGTTAAGAACATGGACTTAGTAGTGATCAGACAGAACGGGCTGCAACCAGCTTTGCCATATACACAGCCTCATGAGCTTGGGCAGGTTAGAGGACGTTGTTGGGCTTTTTGTGCCTTGTCCGTAAAATGGGTGTAACCTGCTTAACTCCACAGTAGAGTGATCAGCACAGAGGAACAAAATGTGTCCTCAGGAAGGGTGCCTGGTATGGTACTTATTCTTTGATCTGTGGTCCCTGGTCTCAGCCTGGGGAAATCTACTCCTTGGCCACTCAGCCACAAAGTTGGAAAGACTTGGAAACTAATCATGGATGCTTGAACGGGGTCAGGAAGCTGCCCAGCTCTTCTGGGGCCTCGTCGTCATCCTTCCCACACACGGCCACCAGAGGGCCTTGGCTTCTCTGTCCGCTGCTGTTGGCTTGCTCAGACTCGGCCCCCAGACTGTGGGGCGCTAGAGAAAGGGCTCTCTTCCCAAGGATCAGCCAAGGAGCGAGGCCTTCAATGAGCGGTGTTTGTGGTCACTGGTGCTACAGGCGAGGGAGCAGACAGACCACTCTGCAGCAGGCGAAGTTGGCCCTTGAGCACATGATCTGCTTTCCATGAAGGGATTACCCAAGGTTACCCTGGGGCTGGCTTGGGGCCCTTAGTGAATGAGGGACATCTGGATAGAGGCAAATTATAGTTCAGGGAGTTTCCAGCCAGGGTGGCACCGTCTGGATGGTGGGTGGGAGGCTAGCGGTGTTCTCAGTAGGTGAAGAGCCCAGGAACCCTTCCCAGCTCCCAGTTCACCTCATCTTCTAACTCTCAGTTCATTATGTCAGTAAGGTCTGATATTAAGAGGCAAGTAGCCCATTGGAAATGTTGCTCATATCAGCTATTGGCACTGTAGTAGGAAAGAGCTTTAATTTTCCATGCTAAGTGAAGTAAAAGTGAAAGCATTAGTTGCCCAGTCGTGTCTGACTTTTTGCGACCCCAAGGACTATAGCCTGTCAGGCTCCTCTATCCATGGGATTTTCCATCAAGAATACTGGAGTGGGTTGCCATGACCTTCTCCAGGGGATCTTCCAGACTCAGGGATCCAACTGGCTCTCTTGCATTGCGGGCAGATTCTGTATCGTCTGGGCCACCTGGGAAAGTGAAAGTCACTCAGTCGTATCAGGCTCCTTGTGACCCCATGCACTATACAGTCCATGGAATTCTCCAGGCCAGAATACTGGAATGGGTAGTCATTCCCTTCTCCAGGGAATCTTCCCAACCCAGGGATGGAACCCAGGTCTTCCACACTGTGGGAAGATTTTTTACCAGCTGAGCCACCAGCCCATGTAGGAAGCCCATGCTAAACCCTTAACAAAAACACTTTAGACATGCCTCCATAACCTGCCATTCTTATCCCTCTGGCTCGTCACTCAAAACACGCCAGTTTTCAGAAATCACCACGCTCTTGCCTAGTTCCTTGCCTCTGCCCACGATGTTTTCTTATTCTGAATGCATCCACCTTTCACCACTCCTCCCTTCAGTCCAGCAGGTACCTCCCCGATTCCTGCCTCTATTTTCCCAGAGGACTTCCTACTTATCCTTTACAGAACACTTATCAGAGGCAGTGATTGCTGTATGTTTTTGTCCCTCCTCATCACTAAAGGAGCTTCTCATGTGATTCATCTTCACACACTCTGCTTGAATACCTGTCCTGAGATACTTGCCGTCTCGAAGGTGACACATTTCATTGCAGCCAACTCTCTTGGCAAAAATGGTTTTCCTATTATTAGGAACCAAATCTCCCCTGATATATGAACCTACGGATTTTCTCCCCAGCAGTTCAGTTGCCTAAAATTCTTTCAAATCGGAATAAAGATTCTCTTCCCATAATTAGGAATCAATCTCAAATATAAATATCCTGAGAGTGGGCAATATATGTATAACTTATTCTAAAGTATAAATGACTGATAAGAGCTTTTCTATAAAACAAGATCTTGCTAAGAGAACCTAAGTGTAGGGTTAGGAGTACAAAAGGCATCAGGGCTATAAGGACATGAAAAATCTGATATAGTAGAAAGCACTGGACTAGGAAACGAAAGATGGGCCCAATTTGATCTGTTATTTCTGAGCTTTGGTTTCCTCATCTGGAAAAGGAAATCACTGACATGATGAAGAGTTCAATTTATTACTATAATGGCAAAATTTTGTGTGGAAGTGGTCCATTCACCTTAAGCCTTTGATTTGGCTTGGCTTTCTCAGCTCTTTCTTAGCTCTGGATGGGCAAAAATTTGCACATGTGTCAATGAGCTTCAGTGTCCCGGGGACTGGGTTGACATTCTTGGTGCCAAAGATGCTGACTCACACTACTCACCATTACATCAATCAATGAGCCTTTTATTCCCACCTGTTTTGAGCCTTCCTCTCTCTTGCCTTGAAACCCTGTTTTACCACGACTATTTATGGAATTTGTATCATAAATATTTGCAGGTAACACATTTACTGCAGGTAACACATTTTATTATGATTTTTATTGTATAATCTCTTTTCCTGGAGTTTTGCAAGTAAAGACTGCATAAGAACCAACTCTTTATTTACCTAAGTTCCACCCTACAGAACCAGGCCAATATTATAATTGCTTGATGCACAAGACTCAGTGACTCAATAAATACTTTACAAAAATAATGTATTTTTTTTCCTTTCTTAAAACATAAAAAATTAGGATTTTCTAGATGAGTTCCCTTCCTCATTTTTATATTTATTTACTGGAAATATATTGGTGGAGAAAAAAATTGTTAAGATGGTATGAAAATAAAATAGATGAAATGAAGTTCATGTTCTTTCCCCATTTATTTTGCAGTTTTCTTTGGAAAAGTGCTACTCCTTGTTTTTAAGTCTGACCTTCCTGTTGCCTTCTGAACCTATTAAGGCATGGGCAGAAATTCTACCATTCTGGGGTCTTTTAGTAGAATTACAGCATTGTGCTAATATCATCCTTTATTTTAAAGCTTATTTAAAACCAGGTCTCAGATTTGCTCTTAAAATACCCAGCTGCTCCGCTTCTACCCTCTACCAGTCTGAGGGAAGGGCATTTTGGCCGCTGAGACTTCAGCAAGGTAACTGGCTAACTCACCTTTGGTTTCAGGTTTTCTTATGTTGAATTTCTCATCTTCAAAGAAGTCATTCCTGGAAAATTCCCTTTCTCTCCCACCTCCCTAAGCCCCTTTCTGAACTCTCACCGAAGTGATTAAATAATTTTGGGATGACAACTCCAGAGAAAAGGTTATGCATAAGTCACATTCATATTAAATAAGTTATACATAAAACTGCTTATCATGTTTACAGTTTCAGTCTCTGCCCCATTGCTTCTCTCGGAACCACTGAATCCGAGGTGAGTTGATTCCACCCACTACGACTTCTAGGTTCTTCTTCCGGCTCTTTCTCCACGTCCTCCTGAGAACATCCCTCCCTCGGCAGAGTTCCAAGGGGGCTGTTGACATTGAAGATGGCAACGGCGGCTTCTGAAGGCAGTTGCGAGGGCCTGGCCCCAGCCCTCCTGAAACTTGCGACAAATGCTCACGTGGTATATACACATTTACAGGTAGGCCGGTGAGAGCGGCTCTCCGCCAGGTTGCGATCAGCGCAGGGCGTTTGCGTCGGGAACACAGAGGCGGCCTCTCTTTAATACTCCCTGGCCTCTTGAAACTGCTTGATGTAATCTTCGTCCGAGGGGCTCTCCGTGCACTTCTGTCCGTTGTTGGGAGGCCGAGCCTCGTTATACCTGCTCCAGTCGCCCTTGCAGATAATCCAGGGCAGGATGTCCACTTTGTAGTGGAGCTCCGCTGAGAACTCCGTGCTGATGAGGTTGGGCGTCCCCGCCCCTTTGCCCCTGGTGATCAGCTGCATGTTGTCGCCATAGCAACAGTGCTGGGCAGCCAGCGTGGTGCTCTCCAGGGACAGCATGGAGCGAATGCAGTACCGGGCTGTGGGTTTGTAGATCTCCAGCTTCTCCTTGGGCCCGCTGGCGTCCTTCCAGCGGAAGTCCTTGCGCTTGATGCGGTCGAAGATGTCGGCTGTGCTGTAGGCCACCTCGGTGGGGTAGGAGCAGGGACAGCTGGGCAGGTCGTTGGCCACCTTGCGCATGTACTTCTTTAGGAACTCGCTCTTGCAGCTCATCCAGCGCTCACAGCTGTCCGTGTCTGAAAAAGGCCACAGAGAAACTTCTCATCGCGTGCAAAACTGGCAGTAGGATGACTTTAAAGTCAACCTCTCCATTTCCAAGTGGCAGCCCCTGGTGTGGTGAACACACTCACTGTCCTTGAACTTGGGAATTTCTTTGTCCACAAGGTTCTCTGCACCACCAATTCTTTAGTTTATATCATGAAAACACTTTCGGATACATAGGAGAGAAAATATACAGTGACTGCCTAGATGCCATCACCTAGATTCAATCACCGTTATATCACCCTCATTTAAATTTTCTTTTGGAAATATATAATATTATTACTCCCCAACCAGTCAATGCTAAAGGAAATCAACCCTGAATATTCATTGAAAGGACTGATGCTGAAGCACCAATACTTTGACCACCTGATGCGAAGAGCCAACTCACTGGAAAAGCCCCTGATGCCAGGAAAGATTGAGGGCAAGAAGAGAAGGGGGTGACAGAGGATGAGATGGTTAGACAAAATCACTGACTCAATGGCAATTCTAAGAGACGGTGGAGGACAGAGGAGCCTAGCCTGCCCTAGACCATGGGGCTGCAAGAGTCAGACATGGTTTAGTGACTGAACAAGTTTTAGTAGGCATCTACAAAAATAGGTGTATTTTCTACGGTTTCCTAAATAACCATAAGCTCATTATCTATCACTCATAACTAAATGAACAATAATTCAGAGATCCATTTTGAATATTCTCTCTAAATAAGCAATGAGTGATAGAAAGTACCTCAAAGTAGTATTTGTAAGACTAAGTTTTATTCTACCACTCACTGACTTGTTTAAACTAGGCCTAACCTCTTAACCTTAGGCAGGAAACAGTAACAATCATATGCAAATCTCCATGAAAGATGCCTTAAAGAAGAGGCTGGTGGACTCTGGTTTTAGAGAATTTAACATTTGGCCCAAGGCCACTGACCTGTAGGCTTATAGCCAGAACTTGTCATCAGAGATGTGTCATGTCTGGCCCTTACAGTATTTAAAAATAATGAATTAATTGCCAATATTTAAGAATTAGTTGATTCTATTTATTCATGTAGATTTCCTGTTCCCTTTGAAAAACAGAAGATCTACTGATGCTGGTCCTACATTGCTCCCATGGGAACAAGTGGTCCTGTGAACAGGTGCCAAGTGACCGCTTCTCAGTCAAGGCAGGAGGTCCCCAGTTGTCACTTTCCCCGCCTGATCCTGTCCCTATGGGTGTTCGCTCTGTGTCCTTCAGTCGTCCTTTAGGTTAGTGAATGAGTCAGTCTGTGTTTTCCCAGACAAAGATGCAGTGGAAACAGTTCTTTGGGAGGTGATGCTGGGAAACACCAGCAGGGAAGGGAGGCGGGACAGGGAAGGAAGGTGGCGGTGTGGATCAAACACGCAACCACTGGAGAGACTGGAGCATCTTTTCCCAGGATCTGGGTAACCCATCTAGAGTCAGGGTGGATCCTGGGCAACAGCCAAGGTTAAGAAATCTCCTCACTTCTGCATTTTGGAAAACCACTTACTGTAAGACCCCTCTTCCCCACAGGACCTGGTAAGTCTCACCGCTGCCCCTGTGTTTTCCTACCACAAAACCAGACACAGGGACTTCCCTGGCGGTCCAGTGGTTAAGACTTGGCCCTCCCAAAGCAGGGGATCCAGGTGTGATCCCCGGTCGGGGAACGAGACCCTGCACGCCAAGATTAAAGATCCCGCATGCGGCAACCAAGACCCCGTGCAGCCAAACAGAAATAACACAAAACCAACCCAGACTTGGATGCTCCAGATTCCTTTTCTTTGCCTGATAAATGATTAAACTGCTCGTCCCTACTGATCAATTAGAACAAAATGTATCTCAGATAAACTTTAGTGAATATCCTCCCCTTCTTTCAAGCCCCTAAACTTGGGCCTGCCCTCAGCCTGGGCCAGAATACAGCCTTTCCCTAAGGGTGCCTCCCCAAAATAGGCTGGTCTCCGGGTAGAACGTTCTCTGATGTCCTGTCTGATTCTGACACTCTTCCATCTCACTTCTGCTCACAGGGTTCTTGCAGCCTTATTTACCCCCTCTATCAAAGAAAACTCTTTAGCCCTAACCCAGTGCTTGCAGGCCTCTAGATGCAGTGTTCTCTCTATTGCTAACAGGCCCCTTGCCGTTTGGACTAAATAATCCTTGGAACACAGTCTTTGAAAAGAGATGTTTTTATTTGGTGGGGGTCTGGGTGTTACCAGTCACTGACTGGGGGCTGCTCCTGGACTTCTGGATGACTGCGCATTCATGGGCAGGTGGGCTCTGGGGGCCAGAACAAGCCCACAGGCAGAGACCCACAGGGCTGCTGGGATTTCAGAACCTGATGGGCAGGTTTCCTGCAGCATCTGGCTCAGGAACCTGCATTGGGTTGGATGATCCATATCTCAGGAAACCTTCCATGGTGAAATGCAGGGGTGTGTGGCGGGGAGCAAAAGCAAAAAGTCCCACCAGTGTTAAAAAAATGTCATTTTCTATCAGGGCATGTCAGAGGGTGCTTCACGGGGTGAGTGACCCTGGGCTGGCCTGGAGGTGTGGTGGGGCGGCCACAGGTGGCTCGCTCAGAGCTCCTGCAAGAAGGCCTGCACGGGTGCTTTGCTGCCTGGTGCAGTGCACCTGCCCTGGGGTTCACATCCAGGTTGCGCTCCCTTGGGGCCACTCGTGGTCAGGCAGCCTTTGCTGGCTTCCCCATGGGTATAGGCAACACTGTCTCCAGCTTCTCGGAGGCCCTTGCCTCCCGGTCCTCTTTCCTTCCTTCCCTCCCTTGGCAGGGGTCAGGCCCACCCCTCCGTCTGAAAGCTCTCCCTGCCTCCTCCTGCTTCCACACCTTTGTCCCTCGCAGGTGGGGGCTCCCCCAGGGAGGGTTTTGAATGTCCAATCCCATTTCAGAGGGCTGGACTGGACCCAGACTTCGTCTAAGAACAGAGAGGAGAGCCAACCAGGTTGGCAGTAACTGTGTGGCCCACGGTGAAGCAGAGAAAGGCTGAGGGCAGGGGACATGCTGTTTCCCCCAGAGCAGAGGATGCACAGAAGGGAGATCACTGGCATCAGGACCTGTGGGTCTTCAGTGTGGTTCAGGCCCATTCAGCGGGCACTAGGGAAGCACGTATGGCCTTTGAGCGACAGCAAGCTCTTCAGTGCCAATTGTAAGAGTCTCAGCGAGATGCTTGGCAGATACAGAGGGTGGGATCAGGAGTAGTAGGGAGGGGGGCTGCCAGGCCTTGGGAGGCCTGGCGGGATGGAGGGAGGCGTCAGAAGTGCCGCTCTACCACTGACTGGGACCTGGGAGGCTGGTGGTATCAAGAGTGAAAATCGAGCGGTCAGGATTGGGAGCCAGCTTGCAGGGAGGTTCACAGTCTTCTTGAGGGAAACGAGGAAGAGAGAGCTGGGGCACCTCTCAGGAGCTTGGGAAAGGCCTGGCCTCAGACGGCATGTGTGGGCCCTTGTGTCAGACTGCCTGCTTCAAATCCCGGCTCAAGTATTTAGTGGCTCTGTGACCTTGTGCAAGGTATGCTACCTCGCAGGGCTTCAGTTTTCTCATCTCTAAGCTGGGGATGAAACTGGCACTGATCTCAAAAAAGTACCAGGAGGGTTAAACCAGAAGGCAAGCAGGCCATGCATAGAGCAGAATGCCGCCTGCAGGAATGTGCTGGACTCCGTGACTCCACCCCAGCGAGCCCCGGAGTGTGCTGCTGCAGAGAACGGAAGGTCCATCCTGGGAAGCGTGCGTCTGCAGAGCCAGTCAGGGTCCTCCACAGAGGGCAGGGTTTTCAGAAACAAAATTCACAGAGGCTCCAGAAGACAGCTTTCCATTTTCCCTCAAGGGCAGAAGGGCATCAAAAGTCACGTACATATAGGACATGCATCCATTCACTTACTATTATTATTTTTTTAATCAGACTTACATGGAGCATTCAGTGTGAATGTTTTCAGTGCTTTATGAAATTTATCAAGTCATTCAACTCTACAATAGATCTAGGAGGTAGGCACCATTAAAGTATGGAAGTGTTGGCCGCTTAGTCATGTCCAACTCTTTGCAACCCTATGGACTGTAGCCCATCAGGCTCCTCTGTCCATGGAATTCTCCAGGCAAGAGTACTGGAGTGGGTTGCTATGCCCTCCTCCAGGGGGTCTTACTGGCCCAGGGATCAAACCCAGGTTTCCTGCAATGCAGGCAGATTCTTTACTGTCTGAGCCACCAAGGAAGCCCAGACACCATTACCTTAGACCATTTTTCAGATCTGAAGACTGAGGCAGGAGTTGGTTACGACACTTGACCTTATGCTAGTCAAGCTTTTCTCACCCCTGCTGGGCATATTCCATTTGTCCTTCTGTCTCCTCATTCCCCTTTTCCTTGCCCTAGAAGGCTGCCCTGTGTGGATCTGATCTGTGGACTCCCTGAGCCCTAGTTTCTAACTGGGGTGAACCTATGGAAGGACCAGGTCGAGGGGCAGAAGGAAGAAGGCGCGAGGTAAGGGTGCTGTCCCTTAGCTCCTCCCTCCCTGTGGCACGTCGGCTGCATCCTTCTGGGAGCCAGGAGCGTGTCTGGTCGTCCGCTCCACCCAGTGGTTCTGGGACCTGCTCCTTCCCCTGGTGCCTTTGTGCAGTGGGTGGTGAGGGCTCCCACTGCTGCCAGTCCCAGAGTGCTGTACTAGCCCTTCTTGGCGTCCATCCCGCTCACCCCTTTGCCAACAGATCCTCATCAAATACTCCTCCGTCACCTGATGTGAGTGTGAACCGTGTCTGCTCCTGCCCGGAACCTGCCTGACATGCCCTCCCTTCTCCTCCGGTGTGTCCTGAGCTGCCCGCTGGGGGCACCTGGTCCCATCGCCTGTGAAAGGGCAAAGCAGCTGCCTGCCTGTGGGGCAGGAAAGGGGGGAAGGCAGAGCTGCTCTCTGCCCCCAAAAGCCTGCCTTGCTGCTTTATTATTTTATGCAAAACTCCCACAACCTTTAAATCGTGGGGCTCAAACGCATTGTGTTTGCAGAAGACTTCTGCTAGTGGCAGTTGGTTGTAAGTGAAGGACTGTGATGGAAACCCTGGGCAACAGAATTTCCAAACTGATTCCAGCTTGGCTGAGGAGAGCAGAAGTGAAGTGGCCAAGAAAGTGTTTGGTTGCGGGGGTGGGGGGTGCAAATGAGAAATGGGGCAGAAGGAATCCTACCTTTCTGCAAACTAGAATTACATCCAGAAGCACATGCAGCTATTTTTATACAGCAGAATTTCCCCTTGCTGAGTAGACACTTTTAACTTCGTTTGGCCTGTGTTTATTGTACTTGCTCTGGCACTTTCTATCAGAGGAGTAGCAGGGTGTTACCCAGGTTTACAGAAAACTCATGTAGTCGGGGGCTTGGGGGGGTCTGGGGGTGGGGTTGTGATGGGGAAGGCATAACGCTGAGAAAGTACCCTTTCTCTTCCTTCCTCCCTGTGACCCTCTGCTGGGAAACTGACATCATCACTTCTGTATTTCGTTGGGGACACTTGGCGAGGGCTGCAAGAAGAGATTCCATGAGGCTTGGGGCCCCATGATGGATGAGTCCCACGCCAGGGGCAGAGGGTCCCACCCGCGTGCTGGGGAGGCTGTGTCACTGGCGGGTGGACACAGCAAGGCTGCTGGGCTCCGTCTGTCATTGCAGGAGCCTCCCTTTTGCTTGGTGTTTATTTGGTAAGCAAGAAAAACGCCGACAACATTGGACCCCATAAGGGGAAGACCAAACATTTAAATGGATCCAAGGATGGCATGGCAAAGGCAAAAGGAATCTCTAAGACACTAAATCAACATTTGGATGGAAAACGAAAAGAAAACTCTTCATACCGACTTCAAACAGTTTGGTGGCATTAAACTCTTCACTTCCCGCAAGCAGACTCACTTCGGTGGCAGCCGTCCTGAAGGTGTCTTCAATTCCTAGACACAGACAGGAGCTCTTTTTTTCTCTAGTTATATGGAAAAAGTCACCACCACCCCCGCCCCAGCCCCACTGGCAAATAAAAAAACAAATACACGTGAACAAAGCCTTTTTTGTGTTCATTACTACTCATGGGCAGAAACTTGCCAACAGAGGAAACAGTAAAAAGCAGGTATAGAGCATAAAATATATTAAAACCCCAGGTACCATTTGTGGCATGAAATCAGATCCAAGTGTGCCTAAACGTCCTAAGGAACCCGTTCCCTGGTCCCAGGAATGGGGTTTTGGGTGATGCCGGACGCACATCGGGGTGTGCGTTTGTCTGGAGGTGTCAGGGTGGCAAGGTAAACCAGAGACTGGAGAGTGTGTTGTTGTTGCTTGTTGTTGTTTAGTCACAAAATTGTGTCCGACTCTTTTGAAGCCCCATGGATTATAGCCTTCCAAACTCTTCTCCCCACGGGGTTTCCCAGGCACCAACACTGAAGTGGACTGCCATTTCCTTCCCTAGGAATCAAACCCACGTCCCCTGCATTGGCAGGCAAATTCTTACCCACTGTGCCACCAGGGAAGCCCAATTTTAACAGCTTGTCTAGTGGTTAACACTGGTCTTAAGGACTGACTCACTGGGGTTCAAATCATCGCTAGCTGTGTGACTTGGGTAAGCTCCAGAACCTCTGGGTGATTCAGTTTTCACATCCATAAGCAGGGAGAACCAACAACCCTCCTCAGAGCCTTGAATGAACTAAATGAGTTATGCATAAAGAAAGCATAAGAAGCAGTAAGTGTTGGTTGACATTTTCTTTTTGAATATTTGTCTAGCTCATTCTGAGGATGCAGCGGTCCACAGCTAAAAGACCCATTTCCTGCATGCTGGGCCTTTTAGCACCACTGATGATGCTGCAAAAAGAATAAGCTGGGGGAGGGATGGGTTGGGAGTTCAGGATTAACAGATGCAAACAATTATATATAGAATGGATAAACAACGGGTCCTACTGTATAGCACAGGGAACTATATTCAATACCCTATGATTAAACCATAATGGAAAATAATATGAAAAAGAATGTATGTATAAATATATATATGTATGTATAGCTGAATCACTTTGCCATACAACACTGTAATTCAACTATGCTTGAATAAAATAAATCTTAAAAAGTTAAAAACAAAAAAATTTCAATGTTAAACAGAATATGCTGGGGTTTGTCATTACTTGTTCAGAGCAACTGAACCTAGTTTGTCTCACATTTCCTGGCTCCATCCCCTACTCAAATGAGCATCCCCACCCAGGCTTCCTTTGCAAACGGGAACCCTCTGCAAGTAGAAGCAGTCAGAAGAGGGAGGAACAGTGGAACATGGACTGTTTGTTGGAGAACCTTGACTGTCCTGCTAGGGTTGAGTTGATTTCTTTTAAGTGGCCCTCTTTGATTTTATGTGAGGCCCTTAGAGCTCATTTGTACGGTCAGCCTAGGGGACAGACTTTTACAGTGTAATCACCATGAGGCCAGGGAGACTGCCTGGCCCTTAAGTCTTTCCAGTAAGGCTGAGAATCAAGACAGCAGGAAAGAAAAGAGATGGTGCAAAAGAAGATCCTTCATGTTCAAGGGAGCCCTGAAAAGCTGGGGGAGTCAGGAACAGCAAGGCAGAAAGGATGGAAGCCAGGTCAGATGACAAGAAAATGTATGAACAGGGCTGTTGGCCATGCTGCTTTCAGCAGTCAGAGCCAACCTTCAAAATGGAAGGAGAGATGACATCCACTATCAAGTTATCTAGGTCTACTGTTTCGAGTCTACATGCCACCTCTGGAGGAGAAAGCAACAGGCAAGTCGCCAAGCCCTGACATTAAATGCTGTCTGTATTCACGTGTGCCTGAGCCCAGTACCCTTCACCCTGGTGGTGGTGGAAGAATTTAGTGGTTAAGACCATGGATTCTGGAATCCGACTGCTTGGATTCAAATCCCAGCTGGACCACTTGCTTCTTGTGTGACTCTAGACAAATTAGCCCACGTGTCCCAGTTTCCACAGCTCCCAAATGAACACTATCATCAATACTTAGTCCATGACATTATTGCTAGGACTAGACAAAATAACACATGCAAAGACCTTAGAAATTTGCTTGATACTGAAATACTCAAAAAGTTCTACTCTTCATGACCCTCTTTATCATCTTTTTTCTTCCTCATCTTCCCAATCTGTATCTTCACTTTCTTTTGTTTCATCTTGTCTTCATCTTCTTTTCCCTCTCCTTCTCCTCTTCACTTTCTTCCTGCCTTCCTCCTCTTCTTTCTTCTCATTATTATTTATTGGTTTATTTCTACCCATCCCACCAGACTTCTAGCTCTGTTTCATTGTGATGAGTATGGGAAAGATCAGCACAAACATCTCGATGGAACTTGATCAAGCACTTTTGGAAATTCATCCACTTAGCTGACGGGATCCAGAACTGCCTTTTCTCACACAACAGCCCCATTTTCTGTACATACCCCTTTGTTATCATACACAAACCCAATCTGATCTCTCTCCATAGAAAACCCTTTGCTCCTCCACATTTTTGTTCTAAATCTCAGCCTTGTGGTTTGAGAACAAAGTTTCTAGGGATAGAAAAAGGAAGTCTGGGGTGTGGGGAATCAAATGTTCTGTCTCTGAAATTTCTTTCAGAGGAAACTGTTTGGAAAGTGTGATTTCTTAGAAGAGCCTGAGATAGTATTTTAGGCTGATTTTCTACCTGCCTGTGGGGAACATTGTAGATGGAAAACCACAGACCAGGAGTTGATAAACTCTTATGTAAAGTGTCAGAAAGTAAATATTTTAGGCTTTGTAGGTCATATATGGTCTTTTAAAAATTGAAGTATGGTTGATGTACAATGTTGTGTTAGTTTCAGGTGTACAGTGAAGTGATATACATATATATATATAAAATGATAAGAATATATATGGGGTATCACATGTATATCATATATATTCTTTTTCATATTCATTTCCATTATAGGTTATTACAAAATATTAAGTATAATTCCCTGTGCTATACAGTAGGTCCTTGTTGTTTATCTATTTTATATATAGTAGGATATATCTGTTAATCTTGAGCTCCTAATTTACCCCTTCCTCACTCGCTTCCCTTTTAGCCACCATAAGTTTGTTTTCTATGGCCGTGCATCTATTTACATTTTGTAAATAAATTCATTTCACATACGGTCTTGGTTGCGTATCCCTCTTCTTCCTTCTCCTCCTCCTCTCTCTCCACAGCCCTCTATAAATGTGTGGGCCATACAGAAACAAGACTAGACAGCGGTTTGGCAGCACTATTACAGTCACAATTGTTTTCTACTCCAGTATGGCCTCTCTCTAAGTCTGCAACAATTAGTTAAGTTTTAAAACACATGGACGATGCAGTTTAAAGCAATAATTAACTGCCAAGTTGCCCCAGTTTGCTCCCTCTGGAACTTTCAGCAACTCTCGGGCTAACACGTGGTTTTTCTGTAGATGGCTGTTAAGCTTCTGGCCCTAGCTTCCTCATTAGCCCATGAACTTCCGTCTTCGTGTGTCTCTTTAAGGTACAACTAGTTCCGCATCAAAGGACCAAGTTACCCAGAATCACTCCTTAAAGCGAGTACACGCTAGCACTGTCTTCCAGGTCAGGGTCACTGCAACTGTGTATCAGGCCCAGAACATCCATCTTTTCATCCTCCAAGCTTGTTGTTTGTCTCTTGTCCCAGTCTGGTTAGAATTCTCATTAGGAAAATGGCTGTCTTGTAAACAGTCAATTTCTATAAATTTTTAAATAGAAGCTACAACCTTACCCAGACTCACAGAGACAGAACAAACTAGTGGTGAGCAGCGGGGAGGGTGAGGAGGGGCCCCATAGGGCCTGGATGTTGGTGGGGTATACAAACTACGGGGTGTAAGATAAGCCACAGAGATGTATTATGCAGCACGTGGAATATAGCCAATATTTTGTTATAACTATGAATGGAGTATAACACTTGGAAGTTGTATAACAAGATGGAAAATAGAACAAAACGGAAAAGCTTCTCTGGGAACGTACAGCCACACGCCTGAGTACACCCACCTGGGCAGTTGGGACGGTCACACGTCCTAGATTCGGTCGCAGTACACGCATAGCCACAAGACCTGGTCCGTTTCTGGTTGCCATTCCCACAGGTGACACTGCAAACAGACCAGAGACTCCAGTCGCCCTCACCGTCTGTGGAATCTGGAAGGGAGCCAGGCACATGGTCACCAGCCTCGCCCAGAGAATCTTCACAGCGCCCCATCCGGCTGTCTGCCAACCGTCCACTTGCAGCATTCCCACTGTTGGAGGGGATGCTAGAGTGGAAAAGTTACGGCCCCAGCGCTCATTTCAGGGATTAGCTTCATGACGGCAGGAACGCTCTCTGAGGTTCTGACCCCTAGATGATGCCTGCGTGCGTGCATGCTAAGTCGAATCTGACTCTTTGAGACCCTGTGGACTGTAGCCCACCAGGTTCCTCTGTCCCTGGGAAGAATACTGGACTGGGTGGCTGTGCCCTCCTCCAAAGGATCTTCCTCACTCAGGGATCAAACCCGAGTCTCCTGTGGCTCCTGCACTGCATGCAGATTCTTCACCACTGAGCCCCTGGGGAAGCCCAGAAGATGTCTGAAAGTGGAAGTCGCTCAGCTGTGTCTGACTCTTTGCCACCCCATGGACTATACAGTCCATGGAATTCTCCAGGCCAGAATACTGAAGTGGGTAGCCTTTCCCTTCTCCAGGTTCCTCTGTCCATGGGGATACTGGAGCAGGTTGCCATGTTCCCCTCCAGGGGAACTTCCCAACCCGGGGATTGAACCTAGGTCTTCCTAATTGCAGGTAGACTCTTTACCAGCTAAGCCACCAGGGAAGCCCAGATAACTCATATATAATGGTAGAGCTAGATGGTTCTTTGAGGTCATCACTCAACATCCATCCAACAAATACTCTATTGTGTGCCAGGCCCAATTCTGGGTATATGAGATATATCATTAAATAACACTTGCAAGGATCTCTGCCCTGGGTACTACCAGTTTTGTGAGAAGAGTCAGACAATAATCAAAAAACACACACAAAAATGACTAAATTATACAGTGTATCAGAAATCAGTGAGTGGTAAGGAAAAAGGAGAAATGAACCAGACTGGGGGCTTGATAGCCATGAGAGAGGTTGGTATGTTATCCAGACTAACTTGCTCTTTTAATTAAAAAAAAATATATATATATATATATTTGGCCACACTCCTTGACATGTGGGATCTTAGTTCTCTGACCACGCATCAAATCCATACTCCCTGCCTTGGAAGCCTGGAGTCTTAACCACTGGACCACCAGGGAATTCACCTAATTTCCTCTTTTTAAGAGTAAGGAAACTAAGTCCTGGAGTGTTTGGGTAACCCATTCAAGGGGAAGGGGAAGAGAAAAGAAAGCTTGGGCCCTGGTGCTAAGTGCTTTTTCTCTACAGCCTGACTCTGCAGCAGCTCCCTCTGAACTACTTTTCCCCGCTTTGTCCAAATCTTCCTCCAGCCTTGGGGCCTCTGCCAGTACCGAGCATGTAGCCCATCATTGGCCTCGCAGGGTAGGGTCCTGCTCGGCTCGGAACAGGTCTCGGGGATTGTTATTGCGTAGGCCTGGCAAGAATGCGGTCCACACATGTGTCTACCTGAACTGCGGGACCCGTGCCAGACTCCCAGGCTGCTGTTTACAGGGTGTTCACTCTCAGGCAAACCCAGGGCCACTGACTCTCAGCCCGCTGTGAGAGCCGGTGGGGGCAGTCCTAGTTCTTTCCCCTAACCCACGGCTGAGAGTCCAGCCCCACCTCACCAGCCCCCAGGGGCCTCATCCCTTTCTCCTGACTTCCCCAAAGGGGTTTTTCTGAATTTTGATTTCCTTCTAAGACATGATTTTCCAACTACATGGCCAAGCAGATGTTTGAAACTCTGGCCTCGTGTGAGGGAGGTGGGTCGGCTTCCCCTTCCACCCTGGCTGCCTCCGTCTCTCCATCTCCTCCCAAACATCAGCGCAGTGGAACTGGAGAGATGGCTGAGCAGGGGGCCAGGGCTGCCACCTCCCAGGCCTCTTGGTAAACTCACCAAGAACACAAAGGACGTGCCTGAAACAATCACATGCTTGCACTCGTGTCGTTGGGTGGATCCATGTGTTACATGCACACAGGAACACACTCGGCACCTCCCTTGTGACTCCTCCTGGGGTCTGATTTGTTAAAAGGGACAATCACCACCACAAAAAGTCACCAGTCAAGATGATACTGTCTTCAGACTCATAAAAGGGGACAGCGGGAAAGTCAGAAAAAGCTCATTAATTCACAGAGAAAGAGTTGCTGTTCCCTGTGGGCTGGGTATCAGCCTAAGACATGATCCAAGTGATGCCAAGAGGTATCCCGCTTGGCTCAGCAGAAGCAACAGGGCCTCAACCACATAGAAATCTCTGGCAGTATGTCCTCCTTGGTATAATAAGATGGAGAGCTAGCTTGGGGGAGTATCATCTCTGAAAGTTGAGATTTTAGCATTAAACATACCATCTTGGAATCTCTGCCTGAGGTAATTTCTTATGTTGGATTTTTTGGTCTAAATTATTGAACGTTAGTACTGTGTCAAATTATGTGAAAGACGATTCCATAATTCTCCTCCCTGTACCCACCCCTTTGGTGACTACCCTTTCACACGCACCCCAGCCCGGGGCCACTGACTTGCTCTGGCTCATGAGAAAACAGCAAATATGAGGCTAAGAAAGTGCTGGCCTCAGGGCTGGCGTTCCTCCTGGAGGGAACTCTTCCACCACCACGTGAAGAGCCTGTGCTAGCCTGGAAGTTGGGGAGCCAGAGGGGAGAGGCCCAGCCGTCCCTGCACCCTAGCTGGCTAGCAGGGATCCCACCATGAGGAATGAAGTCACACTGGAGCACACAGCCCCAGCCAAGTCAGCCCAGAGCAGAACAGTGGTGCAGACAGCCTACCGACTCTCTCTCGAAGGCACTTGTGCTTTTTAAGCTACTAAGTTTTAGATTGTTGTTGTTGAGTCACTCAGTCATGTCCAACTCTTTTGCGACCCTATGGACTGTATCCTGCCAGGCTCCTCTGTCCACGGGACTTCCCAGGCAAGAATACTGGAGTCGGTTGCTGATTCCTTCTCCAGGGGATCCTCCCGACCCAGGAATTGAACCTGCATCTCCTGCATTGCAGGTGCTTTTTTTTTTTTTTTTTTTTTACTGTTGAGTGGTTTCTAAGGTAGCAAGAACTGGAACCTCCCTGGTGGTGCAGTGGTCAAGAACCCACCTGCCAATGCAGGGGACGCGGAATTGATTCCTGGTCAGGGAACTAAGATCCCACATGCCACAGGGCAGCTAAGACCCAACACAGCCAAAAAATAAATATAATATTTTTAATTCTTAAAAGAAAACAATAAAGTAGCAAAAGCTGTCACAAATACACCAGAGCAACCCTCCCTATGAATGCTCTCTGAATGGCTTGGAGACTCTGGAACCATGAAGGATTTATTACTTCAGTAACTGGATTTCTCCATGGCTTAAAAAGAAAATGCTAGCAAAGCCATTTATTTTCCAAACACTTCGTTACACTGATTCCCTAAGGTTAGACATGGAACATTTATATCTCCACATGGCTGATCGTTTCTGTTGGCCTAGCAAGGAAGTGAGGAAAAGTCCACTCCCCAGAAGTGTCTAGAGCACACAGCTGGGGAGGAGCATCCCAGCCAAGCCCCTCCCCTCAGGGATTTCTGTTTGTTTAATGTATTTGAGGGACTAGATCTGATAGACAGAGTGCCTGATGAATTATGGATGGAGGTTCGTGACATTGTACAGGAGACAGGAATCAAGATCATCCCCAAGAAAAAGAAATGCAAAAAAGCAAAATGCCTGTCTGAGGAGGCCTTACAAATAGCTGTGAAAAGAAGGGAAGCAAAAAACAAAGGAGAAAACGAAAGATATACCCATTTGAATGCAGAGTTCCAGAGAATCGCAGGAGAGATAAGAAAGCCTTCCTCAGTGATCAATGCAAAGAAATAGAGGAAAACAAAAGAGTGGGAAAGACTAGAGATCTCTTCAAAAAAAATTAGAGATACCAAGGGAACATTTCATGCAAAGATGGGCTCAATAAAGGACAAAAATGGTAGGGACCTAATAGAAGCAGAAGATATTAAGAAGAGGTGGCAAGAATGCACAGAAGAACTGTACAAAAAAGATCTTAATGACCTAGATAATCATGATGGTGTGCTCACTCACACTCAGCTAGAGCCAGACATCCTGGAAGATGAAGTCAAGTGGGCCTTAGGAAGTATCACTACAAAGCTAGTGGAGGTGATGGAATTCCAGTTGAGCTCTTTCAAATCCTAAAAGATGATGCTGTGAAAGTGCTACACTCAATATGCCAGCAAATTTGGAAAACTCAGCAGTGGCCACAGGACTGGAAAAGGTCAGTTTTCATTCTAATCCTGAAGAAAGGCAATGCCAAAGAATGCTCAAACTACTGCACAATTGCACTCATCTCTCACGCTAGTAAAGTGATGCTTAAAATTCTCCAAGCCAGACTTCAGCAATACGTGAACCATGAACTTCCATATGTTCAAGCTGGTTTTAGAAAAGGCAGAGGAACCAGAGATCAAATTGCCAACATCCACAGGATCATCAAAAAAGCAAGAGAGTTCCAGAAAAGCATCTATTTCTGCTTTATTGACTATGCCAAAGCCTTTAACAGTGTGGATCACTATAAACTTTGGAAAATACTTCAACAGATGGGAATACCACACCACCTGATATCCATACAGGTTTCTTGGGAAACCTGTATGCAGGTCAGGAAGCAATAGTTAGAACTGGACACGGAACAACAGACTGGTTCCAAATAGGAAAAGGAGTACATCAAGGCTGTATATTGTCACCCTACTTATTTAACTTATATGCAGAGTACATAATGAGAAACGCAGGGCTGGAGGAAGCACAGACTGGAATCAAGATTGCCAGGAGAAACATCAATAAATGCAGATGACACCACCCTTATAGCAGAAAGTGAAGAAGAACTAAAGAGCCTCTTGATGAAAGTGAAAGAGGAGAATGAAAAAGTTGGCTTAAGCTCAACATTCAGAAAATTAAGATCATGGCATCTGGTCCCATCACTTTATGGCAAATAGATGGGAACAGTGGAAACAGCAGCTGACTTTATTTTTCTGGGCTCCAGAATCACTGCAGATGGTGACTGCAGCCATGAAATTAAGAGACGCTTACTAAGGAGAAGGGGAAGGAAAGGGGAAGGAAAGTTATGACCAACCTAGACAGCGTATTGAAAAGCAGAGACATTACTTTGTCAACAAAGGTCTGTCTAGTCAAGGCTATGGTTTTTCCAGTTGTTGTATATGGATGTGAGAGTTGGACTATAATGGAAGCTTAGCACAGAAGAATTGATGCTTTTGAACTGTGGTGTTGGAGAAGACTCTTGAGAGTCCCTTGGACTGCAAGGAAATCCAACCAGTCCATCCTAAAAGAAATCAGTCCTGAATATTCATTGGAAAGACTGATGCTGAAGCTGAAAGTCCAATACTTTGGCCATCTGATGTGAAGAGCTGACTCATTTGAAAAGACCCTGGTGCTGGGAAGGATTCGGGGCAGGAGGAGAAGGGGATGACAGAGGATGATGAGATGGCTGGATGGCATCAACGACTCGAGGGCCATGGGTTTGGGTGAAGTCTGGGAGTTGGTGATGGACAGGGAGGCCTGGCGTGCTACAATTCATGGGGTTGCAGAGAGTCAGACACGACTGAGCGACTGAACTGAACTGAATGTATTTGAAGGACAGAAAGGGAATTTCTGATGGGGGAGAGGTGGAGACAAAGCTCTGAGGGCAGTCTTCCTTTCTGCTATAATAAAACACGCCTATTTTCATCGGCTTACCTACCTGGGAGCATCGCTGAGAGCAGAAGATGAACTTGAGCAGCAGTAATTACAAAGACGACAACAAAGACAGAAGAATGGTCCCTGTGAACATTTATGTGAGGCTGTGGCAGCCCTGTCTGTGACATCAAAGAGCTGAGCGAGGGCAGAGAACAGTCCACAGTGCAGAGGGCTGAGGGCTGGGCTTCCAGGGTGCCATTTGACATTGTAAAGTGGTCATTATATACTTTCAGGGCACTCGAGTTCTGTGGTCCAGTTACAGTATTTGGGCAACTGAAGTGACTTGAGTCTTGGCTCGGCCACTGGCAAACCTCCACCACTAATCCTAGCTAGACGATTGTGACCACCAATTACTGAAGGCCTGCCTTAACCAGCTGCTCTTTCTAAACAGCCTGAATGAACTGCTGTAACAATCCTGCAAGGCAGCTAGAAACACTCACCTTTTATGGATATGACACTGGGGCTCAGAGAAGTTAAGGTGCTTGATTAAGGTCACGCAGCTCAAACTTGGCAGGGCTGGGATGAGATCTGAGATCTGCCTGCTCTGGCCATATCCTGCTCCGTAACCTGATATTCCAGCAGCTTTGATTATGGCCCAAACAGCCCTCCCTTAAGATATCTACTGTATGTGCGTGTGTTAGTTGCTCAGTCATGTCTGACTCTTTGCAACCCCATGGACTGTAGGCCTCTAGGCTCCTCTGGCCATGGGATTCACCAGGCAAGAATACAGGAGTGGGTAGCCATTCCTTCCTCCAGGGGATCTTCTCGAGCCAGGGATTAAGCCCAGGTCTTCGGCATTGCAGGTTTACTCTATACCATCTGAGCCACCAGAGAAGACCAAGACACCCATTATGTGGCTATAATTCAACAAGACAAAGAAGAATCTTTCCCAAAAAAATCACTGTGAAATCTATTAAAACAGAACCACAATCTGTCAGAGAAATGCAAAGAACCAAGTACCAGCCCAAATTACACTTAGCTGCATTCATCTGATTTCATTATCAGGTTATTCAGAGCAATCTTGGGGATGGCATACTATTATTCGACAGAAAGATACTTATTTGGACCCTTTCTTTGCCCTGGTGACAACTTAAGTATCTCAAACACCCAGAGTCCAAAGGTGAGCTGACTCGTGGTCATTACATGCTTCCACCATCACAAATTAGGTCTGTCTTTTGTTGTGTATTTTATAATTTATTCTAAAGATGCTGTTACATTGTATTTATTTCACCAAGGATTTTCTGAAATACTCTGGCTGCAGACATTTGCATTCTTATTAAAAACCCTAACTTCAAATATCTGGGATTGATAGCCTCCACTAAGCCCAGTTCCTATGGCAACTGTAGCTGGCCTCAGACAGGGCAGCAAGTCCAAAGGCCCAGTGAAGGGCACTGCTTTGCCACTGCATGAACCTCACCTTCCTGAGCTGTATGTTCTCTCCTTGTATCCTCCCCGGCCCCCGGCACAGGGATAAACACTTAGAAATTGCTCTATACTTTCTTGCTGATTGAAATAAAAGGGGACCTCGTGCATCTGATCCTGTGAAGAATTCTGGAAATTGTATATTCCTTGTGAGCCATACTGAGAAGCAGTAATGATTCATCCACATGGCAAATGCTACTGAGTGACGGTAGCTTGTAAGCTACACACTTATAGTCTTGTTTCTCAAAGGGTGGTCTGAGGACCAGCGGGGTTGGCATCACCAGGTTGCCCTCCCCTTTTCTTCATCTGTGGCTTCAGGCACGGTGTTTACCAGGATGCCCAGGTGATTTGTGTGCACATAAAGGTCTGAGAAGCACTGCTTTAGGGGTTTCATAAAGGGACCAGATTTTTTTTTATAAACTAGGCGTCCTGATGTCTGGGGCTTCCCTGGTGGCCCAAACAGTAAAGAATTTGTTTGCAATGCGGGAGTGTGTGTGTTTGTTAGTCACTCAGTCATGTCCGGCTGTCTGCGACCCCATGGTCTGTTCATGGAATTTTCTAGGCAAGAATATTTGCCTAGGAAATCCCACAGACAGAGGAGCCTGGCGGGCTACAGTCCGCTACTCTTTGCGGGTTGCAAAGAGTCAGACATGACTGAATCACAGTTTAATGATGGCAATGTTACTAAGAGAGACGTCACAATCATCACGATGGAAGTCTCTCCACAACCCAGGGATGCCGCAAGATGCAGACACAGGTACCTCCAGGTGCTGTAGATCTAGAAAGCTGCGACAGCCACAGCGACTGCTCCAGCAGCGGCAAATTCTACCCTCAAGATGGAAGCGGAAGGGGAGTTATTCATGTTCATAAATTCAGCAGAACATATAGTGTGAAAACTTTAGATGACAAAACGGTTTCTCAGTGGTGGTCATCAAACTTCCATGAGCGTGAGAATCACCTGCTGACCTTGACTGAAAAAAAGAAGCATACGAAGACTCCGTGTCTCACTCCTGCACATCCCATGGAAGGACAGCAGCGGCACTCGGTCTGGGCTGCACCCTGGTGTCACTCACGGAGCTTTAAAAATCCCTGATGCCTGGGTCCCACCCCAGAGACTCCAAGTTAACCAATCTAGGGAGAAGTCCAGGTACTGGGATTTTAAACAGATGAATGCCCAGATGAGTATGGGCAACCTTACTGAGAAACACTGGTGTGTGCGGCCCTGCTCTTCCAGATCAGGGGCTTCCCTGGTGGCTCAGACAGTAAAGAATCTGCCTGCAGTGCAGGAGACTGAGGTTCAATCCCTGGGTTGGGAAGATCCCTTGGAGAAGGGAAAGGCTACCCACTCCAGTATTCTTGCCTGGAGAATCCCATGGATAGTGATCGCAAAGGGTCGTACGTGACTGAGCGACCTACCCTGTCACTTTCATTTTTCCAGCGTGTCTGACTGAATAGTCCTGGAGTGGGGTCTGAAAGTCTGCATTTCTATTATGGTCTCTGGTGATGCTGATCTACTGGCTTGGGGACCATACTTTGAGATATATAGGGAAGGGGCTTGGGCCCAGGAGAGGCATTACGTTTTCACAGGCAGTGGGTGGCTTCTGATGTTGAGGGTCAGAGCCTCACTCAGAGACCATGTTCCACGTGGGCTGGGCAGACAGGTTCGGCTGCAGTTCTGTGCAGTGTCAGGCCAGCACCCTGGGATCCTCTGTATTTCTCTTGTTCAACAGCTCAGCTCAGCCCTAGACTTTTACTCCAATTCCTACCTTTCAATCTAATTGTCCCTTTATAGATCCCACTTTACTGCCCTAAAGGATGTGCTCCTCCCCCTGGCCCCCGCCCCCTGAGAGGCAGAGTAACATAGTGGTGAAGAGGACAGATTTCAGACCTAGACTGTTTGAGATGAATCTTAGGTCAAAGTTGCTCAACTTCGCCAGGCTTCAGTTGCCCCATTTGTGAAGTGGGATCTCCGCCTCAGCGAGCTGATTAAATGAGCTAATCTTTGAGAGCTGCTATGAAGAGGGACTGTGGGAGGCAACTGCTACAGAAAGGCTGGCTAATCTTCCCAATCCTTCTTGGAAAATAAACTGGACTTCTGGGAAAGGGGAAGGCTTTATGAGGCTTCTGGTTGGGTGGGGTCTGGGAGCTCTCTGCTTCTCTAGCATTTACTGTATACCTCTAGTGTGGCGCTCTTTTGCTCCCTCCACTAATTTTTCTCCTTTTGTCTTTAGACAGGTGAGATGCTCTTCAGGGAAGGACCCTGTCTTAATCTTTTTTGGATTCCCAGTACCTAGCAGAATGATGGGCAGAAGATATGTTCAATGTCAGTTGCAACTAAATGAGAAACACTGGTGTGTGCGGTGTGTGGTGTGTGGTTGGGAAAAAAGTCCTACTCTTTTGGACGCTGCTTAGGATCATCTGTTAGCAGGCAGAAATGACTTGCCAATATACAAGTGGCCTTTCTGCTCTAAATGGGGGTAAGGGAGAGAATGCAAATGTGCAAAACAAGTCATCCTCCCAGATCGTCTGCTCCTGAGTCTGCTGAGGCTGAACCACAAGGCCATCATCATGGGGGATGCATCTGTAAGATATCAAATACTCTGATAACATGGGGCACACTGCCTCATTCTTCATGAAGACTGGGCAGATGCTTCCCAAATCGATTTCCTCTTCATCTAGTTCACACAGAAAACATTTCCCAGCTTCCCTTGCATCTACATGGGATCATATGACAAAGTCTTGACAATAGAATTGGAGCAGATGTGATTTGTCATCTCCAGGCTGAGGGGGTTAAAAGCATGAGTGCCTTTTCCAGGCTCTGTCTGTCTACTTCTCTGCCAGCCAGAGGCAGAGCATCCAGTGGGTAATTCTCAAGCCCTCACAGTTGGTGGGGCTTAAAGATGGAAGGAGTCTGGGTCCCTGAATGACCCAGGGTGGAGCCGAGTTCCCCTGACCCTGTCTTCCATACCAGCTTAAGTGAGAAATGAAGTTGGATTATTTTAAGCCGTTGAACTTAGAAATTGTTTGCTGTCTCACCTATCTACTCTAAAAGCATGGGAAACTGCAAGTCCTAACTTGGGGTTTTGAAATTTGTTGGTGGGGATGCCACCAACATCTTGATGTCTTGATAACCTGAGACATACATGTCCATGAGGGTTTCAAAGGGCCACTCCACTACCAGTGATAAACATAACACAGTTTCCTGGTCAAAGGAGACAGCTGGGCCCATCTTTTTCACTAAACTGATTTTCAGTACAGGTTTTTACAGTCAAATACATTAGGAAGTTTGGAGAAGGAAATGGCAAGTCACTTCAGTATTCTTGTCTGGAAATTTCTATGGACAGAGGAGGCTGCTGGGCTCCTGTCCATGGGGTTTCAAAGAGTTGGACATGACTGAGCACTCACACACTATTTGAGGAAGCTTTTTCAGTTGTTTCATCATTTTTTGGGAAAAAAATTTTGGGGAAAAAAAAAGGCAGGACCTCAAAGATCCCTAACTTAAAAAAAAAATCTCTCCGAGGATAATTGGCATTATCTTAAAATTATAGTATTTCTAGAAAAACGTGGTTTGGGGGGTCTCTTGGGTCTTCTGTGGACAGGGTGGACAGAGTCTGTATGAGGTCTGCCTTGTTGAAGACCCAAAGCCACACACTGTAAACAGGGTTTTGCTTGGCTCCATGTCCACTGGCCTCATCATCCTCGTTTATTCTCTGCACTGATTTTATATTGCTGGGTGGTAAACTCACCATATTCTGGCTGTTCTTTGGTTTCAAAAGTCCGGTGGCCCGGGGCTGGACGGTCCCAGCCGCCAGGGGGGCTGAGGAAGTTGCTGCTGTCTGAGGTACCATCGTACTTGTAGTCCTGGTCACCGCCGTGGGCCCTCGGCAGGGACATGGACCTCTGCCACCAGGCCCGCCAGTCGGGGGATGGCGCTGACCAGCTGGGTTTATTCTCTGGGTGCTGATCTTTCTCTGCTTCAGAGTCAGGACCATCCACCACCTCTATGGTGACCTGAGGGATTCAAAACAGGCCAGGGTCAATGAGGAGTCAATAGCCTCCACGCCGGGTGACCCTCAGAAGAAAGTCTGAGAGAGTGGAGGGAAACGTGGCTCCCTCAGGAGGGAAAGCTGAGGCTGCACAGTGACACAGCGGGGAGAACCTCCAGGGACACCCGGAGGAACTGACACCCACGGGCCTTGGGTTGGGAGGAAGCGGTGTATCACGGGGCCCCTGATTTACGGATGACTACATTGCTGGGAAGTCTTTAATTCAAGGAGTCGACAGTTACCATGAATGGCACAAGAACAGCTCATAAATCGGAACACTTACTGAGAACTAACCATGTACCAGGCGCTGTTTTAAAGGCATTCTACATATTAGCGTATTTAATCCTCACAACGTCTCTGTCATGTTGGGTGTGTTGATGGGCCCTTGTGGTTACTGATCTGAAATGATGTCCCTGCCACTCCTCCCATTCTGGTCTGTGGGTGCCGCACCTCCCACCAAGAGGTGGAGTTCATTTCCCCGCCCCGGTAGTTTGGGCTGGCCTAACAACTCATGGGAGAGTGTGGTAGGTGTGTCAAGGCGACCAGCCACACAAGGTCTGGACGTTTCCATTCGCATTCTCTCAGAAAGTTCCTACCACTATGTGGGGAAGCCCAGCCTAGACTACTGTGCACATAACCGTCCTGTGATGAGGGAGCCATACAGCAGAGAACAAAGGCTCCTCAGGTCCCTGGAAAGCGCTGAGGCCCCGGCAGCTGAGCGGGGAGCCACCTTGGATCTTCCAGCCCTGCTGGGTTGCCCCAGCTGATCGCATGTAATTGAGCTCTCCCAGCTAAGCCCTGCTCAAATTCCCAACCTGCAGCACCCCGAGCAGTCCAGTGATTGTTGTTTCAAGCGGTTAAGTTTCAGAGCTGTGGCTAGACAGCTTTTTATAGACAGAGAAACTGGACACAGAGAAGTTAACAACCTGCCTAAGGTCACACAGCTAGTAACTGGCAGCCATGGATATTCCAGCTCCAGAGTCTGCACTCTTATGAACTTTGCCAAACTGTCTCTGAACAAGTCAGTCACCTAGGTCCTGTCCCCTCTTGTGACTAGGTGAGCCCAGACGCACCAATGCCGGTAGGGGTTGGATGCCACAGGTCGTGTAGAGATGTGAGCACAAGGTGCTGTCCCAGCTGTGAGTTTCACTCACCCCCTAAACCAGATGCAGCGCAGACTCCTCCTTAACCAACCCTCAGGGTCAGAGCAGACAGTCCCAGAGTCAAGGTCAGAACTCACTCTTAGATTTACAGAGCCTAGTTTGGAAGTCACAGGGCTGAAAGAATGCAGCTTCTTGGCTCTGAGAGACAATCGACATAGAGAAACTTGTTTAAAAAACATAATAAAAGACTCCTTGGGTTCCTCTGGCCATCACATCGCTCTTGCAACAACCCCTGGATGAGTTATGTGCGAATGAATCAGAAACATGCACTCCAAGTAATCAGCGCAAGATGTACTGGGCAGATGCTCTTCCAGCTTTGCCCTAACCCGACATCTGAGAGACTCACTGAGATGCTCTGCCAAATTGCACCGGGTTGTGCCAATCCCTGAGACAAATAGACCCTTCCTTTTGTCTCAGGAATGGAAAAGTTTGAATTCTACTCTCTTCGACGTTCAAAGGAGGTTGCCCTGCTCATGGTGGGCCTAGCTGTGGCCTTGTGTGGTCCAGACGCGAGGTCCAGGGTGTGGTCTATCCGAGTACACTTGGGCCATGGCGGGCTGAGAGCATCTTCTCCTCTGGTGTGGGATGCCTACGAGGGCACCGCTGGCTTGACTCCAGACCGCCACCATGACCCCAGCCTCGTAAGCACCCCTTGCAGATTTGTAATTATGGAACTTTCAGTAATCCCCCAAAAGAACAAAAAGAAGAATTACATCATTTATCATGTATCATCGCTGTTTGCTGGAGGGATGGCTGTTGGAGAGGGACAGTGCCCAGGACCCACACGCAACCCTACAAGGAAGGAGTGGAAGGAGCCCACAGCTGGGTGGCATGGACCCGAGCCAGCCGAGATTCCATGATGCCCAGCCTTTGAAGACACAACCTTTCTCCTGTGCAGTCCCAGCCCCCTGTGCCTGCAGACAGAACAACTGAGCTGCAACAATTGTCTGCAAGGCTATTAAGGGTCTTGGAGGCGAGAAACTGCCAAGAACCAGGCAAGCCTGCAATTATGGTAATAAGATCAGTCTCTGGGTAGGAGATAAGGGGGAACAGGCTGGACAGTTTTGGTATTCCGTTTGTATCCAGACTGGAGTCAAAGGGATTGCCTAAACAAAACGTGCCCTGCAATTTCTCCAAGCTGGGAATCAAAACAATTCCATGTTTTAAGCCATTACCGTCAATATGATTCTTTTTCCCCCCAAACTGCCACTCGGATCCAAACAAAACAGATTTGTTGCCTGGCCAGGCAATGAGTAGCAAAATACAAATTTACTCCAAAAACTATTATCGATGACTAAATCTCATCAGCTTAGAGGTTTCTTTTTCCCCTTTCATTTCTAGCCACTGCTCCAATTGAATTAAAAATAACACAAACAAACAAAAACACCCCCACACAAAACAAAAACCACACAAATCTTAGGAGCCATCCTTCCCTGCAGTTAGGAATGTGGAAACCTCGCACTGATATCAATAGAAGAAATCTAATCTTGAACGTGAAATTTCATAGGCATCCAATTAAAAAGACTTAATGAGCATGATTGTGACTTCTCGAATGGGAGGGTGTGGAGGGAGATTCATTTTATGTTTCTTGTTGCTCTTACTCTTATTTACATGTTGTTTAGCATCAAAGAATCTGCTCATAAAAATGTCTTGAACAATAATCTGTGTGATGAGTTGAAGGAACGGGAGGGAGCAGAGTAGATTTCCAAGCTGATGGAGCTAGATCTTACCTTTCTTTGGCATCTTCAATACACAGCATTGAAGCATTTTTAGTATATTTGTTTCTTCTGGATTTTTCCATACCATGAATCAAGACAGTAAAAGAAAAAGAACTTTTTCAAAAGACCCAAGTCCAACTTCTGGCTGAATCATGTCAGATCCAAGAAAGAGAGACTAGAATAGGTGCCAAGTTTGAGAATTCCGTCCAAAATCCTTTGCACTAATACCAGTTTCTTTCTTCCCCTTGAAAGTTCAAACATTTATTAGAAACACACTCTTTAGCACTGAAAAGCACTTCCCACTGGGAAACTAACACAATAAACTAACAACACTGAGAATACAGAAGGCTTGATCTTCTGAACTCGGGAGAATCTTCTAGAATCTTCTAACTCGTTGCTATCAAGCTTGATAGCTACCGTGACCAGGTAGTTTGAGTTTGTTTATTTCTGAGAGATGAAAAGGAGTTGAAATGATTCCTCAAAAGCACAGAGCATCCAGGGACAGGAAGATAGTCTCCAGGAAATGGTTCGGCCTCCAATAATGTAACCCTTCTTCGTTGACAATTGCCAAAGAAAGAACACAAAGGACTAGGAAGATATATAATCCTTCCCTCTCAGACCCACTGGTGCGCTCAAAACAACTCTGGCAGCTCCAGGTAAGTGCCGTAAGTGCTTTGAGCCTTATAGCGTTCTTGTTCAGGTTATCACCGCTTGTTCTACAAAAGTTAGCCCCACATTTCAGGCATAGAAACTGGCCTGGAGCATTCAGGTTCCTGAGATGAACAGCAAGGAAGGAAGAGGGCTGGTCTCAAAAATAGATCTCCTGATTCTTAATTATTTTATACTCATCTCCTCTGTCATTTTCACCCTTGCTGCTATCACCAGCCAGCATCCACCAATCTGGGGAAGCGTCCTGCATCGCTTTGCTGAGTGCTTCCCATGGATGATCTCATTTAATCCTCGTGCATGCTAAGTTGCTTCAGCCGTGTCTGACTGTGTGACCCTATGGACTGTAGCCCACCAGGCTCTTCTGTCCGTGGGATTGTCCAGGCAAGAGTATTGGAGTGGTTGCCATGCCCTTCTCCAGGGGATCTTCCTGACCCAGGGATCGAATGTCTCTTATGTCTCCTGCATTGGCAAGCGGGTTCTTTACCACTAGCGCCACCTGGGAAGCCCGTTTAATCTGCACAACCCTACCACTATGGAGTATTGTCCTACAAAGGTGCTATGCCTAGGCTGTTATTCCCATTGTATAGACAAGGAAACTGAGGCAGCCACAGAGGCCAAGCCTGGTTGACCAAAACGGTGTTGCCAGAGCCCAAGGAGAGGTGGGTGGACTCTGGCTCACGATGGGGACAGCAGGGCCCCGTTGCGAATCTGAACAGTACCAGCTTGTTTCCAGGAGTGTGTGGGTACGTCTTGGGCACAGTAATTTCTTGGTTCTTACTCGGCCAGGCCTGCCATCCCAAAAGAATTTTAGGAAGAAAGGAGGTGGGAAAATCAGAAGTAGAAGCACGTACAGCACCTGTAGCCCTGGCCAACTCATCTGATTATATCAAGAAGCCTACAGTCGTGTAAATAAATCTGTACAAGGGGAGAAAAGGGCCTTTTGAAGACTATTTTTAAGTCTCCCTCAATGGAAGAAAAGAAAGAAACACATTGGTTGAAATGAATACGAATCTCAGATGGACCCAGAAAAGAAAAATATTTGGTGGTGAATAGCTACTGTAGTAAGGAATTGGTGCGGTAAGCCTAATAATGAGTTTATTTTAGAGATTTCTGCGTCTGCTATCTGACCATCAGCTGCGGAGCAGAAACTTAGCCAAGGATACAGCCGTTCCGCTTGAACTTGTCCTGGGGGATTTACTTTCTTTCCTGAGTGGTTTATTTATTTATTTGTTGCCAAAACCCAACTTCTAGTTTTGTTTTAAATTTAATATGGAGATTGGGTTCAGGAGTTTGAGGCTATTTCTTTCTATTTTGTGCATTGTTGGGCTTTCCCCTACCCCTGCCCCCAACCCCTGCTCACTTCCACAGCCTGAAGCCAGTCTTAAAATGAAGAGCCGGATTCACTTGGGACAGAGGTCACCTGGCTTCAGGGGTTTATTACAAAAAAAAAACAACAAAGCTCTGAAAAGCTGGGCTTTTTAAAGGATTTCCCTTCCTAAAAATCAAGAGGCCCAGCTCAGCATTGTCACTTTGGAAAGGTGTGGGCGGCTTGGCAGTGGTTATCGGGGAGACTGTGGACCCCAGCCCTGGAGCGTGGGAAGTGCTTGCAGACAAGAGGGTGGTGCTGGGGGCCGTTCTGAGAGGGGTATCAAATTCCTGGGCGCTCTGGCTCCGAGGAGGGCTAGCTGGGTGGGGGCAGGGGCAGCTTGCCAGAGGGTGAGGGGGAGACCAGGCCAGAGGGCCCGGTTGTGGAAGCCGACCCCCGCCCGCCCCCGCCCTGTACGCCTTCACCTGTCTTCAGTCCTCTGAAAACATCGGACGGCCCAGGGTGACTGGTGGGGCTGTCTGCTTGGCTGCATGGGCCCTGTGTCAAACCGGTGGATTTCCGCAAAACAGTAGAGCTCTTAGGAACGGGCTCTGAGGAGGGCTGTCAGCATGAAAACTGTCACCCTCTTCGAGAAAGCACCTCACCTTTTAAAGGACTACCTGGGAGCTGACTTACTCTTGTGGTGAGGCATGAGGCCACAGCAGCCAGCTCTGTGTGTGTGTGTGTGTGTGTGTGTGTGTGTGTGTGTGTGTGTGTGTACACGCGCTCACAGGCACTTAGACTCAGACTTAGGGCTGGGGCACTCAGAGGTAGCATGCATCAGCCTTTCTTTGAGCATCTTTCTGAGCAACCAGTGCTCTTCTTTGATGGTCTTCCCAGAGAGAGAAGGCCAGGAACACAGGGCCAACAGGTCATGAGATCAATGAAACACAGGCCCCTCCACTCCTCTGGCCCCAGGCGGTTATCAGAGCAGCAGCATGCTGTCCTGGCCGGGGGGGGGGGGGGGGGGGCAGCAGGACAGATGGGCTTGGTCTTTTTGGGTCCCTGGGTATGATGGTATCCGGGTTGGAGCATCTTTCACTTCAAGTCCATTTTGCCAGGAACAGGTTGCCCCATTGGAGCAATGGGGAAATTATACTCTTGCGAGGTAGAGTAATCTCTTCTGCACAAAAGGAAACTCAAGAAACATCTAGGGACCTCATAGTTCCCTTCCCACCCATTCTGAAGTGGTGTGGAGGCGAGCTTCCCATACATACTGGGGCGGTGCTGAGACCAGCTGAAGACAAAACGCTGACTGCTTTGTACCTGTTAGAAGTCTGTACAAACAGGTGGCTGTGGGCTCAGGGGGACAAGGACGAATGATTTCCACTTTATAAAAACTGTTTTATGAAAGTCCAAGAGGCTTTGTTGGAAGGTCTCCAGAGTGGTCTTCTCATGATTCATCTTCTGTTCTCTATTCCCTGGTCTTGCTTTATAATTCTCTCCATCAACCCCAACAGCCTCCTCACCCCTCAGGAAGCCCAGCGGTACTGTTGCAAAGCTCTCTTCATCTGGCTAAATAGCACAGCTTATGCTGATGAAAAATGGATTGTGAGTTCTGGGGCTTTTCTGAGCTCATGCGCAAATCCATCGTGTGGGCTGGAGTGGGTTTAGCATTTCATGGTTGCCCTTTTGTTTTTATGGAAAAGTCATCAGGGTTTCCCAGATCTGAGGATCCCAACTGCCTTCGCATCAGTGTTCTTCCTGGACATTCTGGTTAATATTTTAAAAAGACTCAAATGATGTCTGGGGATTTCCTGACCGATGGACTTCTCTGGGAGACAGAAAGGGGATCCTGATAAATTCTCCTAGTAATTCAGTCCTAGGTGGAGCCCATGAACTTGGTAATTTTCCAATGTGTGGACTGCAGCCCTCCAGTCCCCTGTATCCAGGCCTTTTCTTGTAAGTTTACATCAGTAACTCTTAAATTGATGGCATTAATAGCTCAGTCCTCAGCATTAAGCTCCACAATGAGATTGCCCATCTCTCAAAAATAAAAGAAAAATGCAAGCCGCAGCAAACCTCAAATTGTTTTGGGCATGAGCTAAGCACCCTTGGGATAAGGGTGGTCTGGTCCTACAACCAAAAAAATCCATCAACAAGGAAAAATTACTTCCTGTCAATGAAGGAGTGATGGGGAGTCACCTTTGGTCAGTCTGCACCTGCCCCAAGTGGATCCTGTGTTCTTTATCAGAGAGCCATGTGGTCAATTCCTGGAGAGAGGACAGTGGAGCAAATGGCCCATTTTTCTGATTAATCATTTGAATCGATACAAGACCTATCGGAAACATTAATCTGTCCATGCAGTGATTTCAGCACAGGGGTTGTCAAAGCACTGTTCACTTCTGTGCCCTCGTCTCTGCCCTGCCCTAATGGTCAGGTCTCTTCCCAACCTTTCCATCTATCTGGGTCTGCCTTCCATGGAACACAGCACTTTTTTTTCCGTGCTGCTTCCACCATCCTTCTGGCACTCTCTTAGGTAGCAGTTGGAATCTTCACACCTAGGTCATTTCCTGGAGTGAAGACCTTATATTTAAGGTCTGACATTTCTTAACTTCCTAGGAGCTAAAACAGCATTTTATACACGAGGAGGTAGGGGGACTGGTGGATGTATTATTCTAACTGAGGTGTATTCTTTCTGCCATGGATGTTAATTGGAATTTGATGCAGAGAAAGAATAGGGCAAGCTGCCCTTCCCCATCAAGTCAAGGCTAGCTATGGTTTTTCCAGTGGTCATGTATGGATGTGAGAGTTGGACTATAAAGAAAGCTGAGCGCCAAAGAATTGATGCTTTTCAACTGTGGTGTAGGAGAAGACTCTTGAGAGTCCCTTGGACGGCAAGGAGATCCAACCAGTCCATCCTAAAGGAGATCAGTCCTGGGTGTTCATTGGAAGGACTGATGTTGAAGCTGAAACTCTAATACTTTGGTCACCTGATGCGAAGAGCTGACTCATTGGAAATGACCCTGATGCTGGGAAGGATTGGGGGCAGGAGGAGAAGGGGAAGACAGAGGATGAGATGCTTGGATGGCATCACCGACTCAATGGACATGAATTTGAGTAAGCTCCGGGAGTTGGTGATGGACAGGGAGGCCTGGTTTGCTGCAGTCCATGGGGTTGCAAAGAGTCAGACACGACTGAGCGACTGAACTAAACTGAACTGAACTGCCCTTCCCCAGGTGAAAAGAACTCAGGACAAAGCTTACAAGTTTGGAGGCAGGCACTTGAGGACAGGGGCTGTGCAGGGGCCAGGCTGCCCAGGGAGATGGGCCTCCCTCCGCCACCATGAGGCCCATCTCTGGGGAGAAACAGAGGGAGGGACAAGTGAAATTCAAAATGAGGAGTTTGTCTCTGAAACTCGGACTGGTAGGGTGAGTTTTCTTGGGAGCCTGAAAACCTGTGTTTGGGCCCCAACTACTGTTTACTAGCCATGTGACCTTGGGCAAGCAAACCAAATGGTAACTTGCTGAGAAGTAGTTGCATTTGATAATATTGGAAGAAAACAACAGGTTTGGCTTCAACATGTTGGGAGAGTCATGTCAGATCCACCTTTGCCTTGTTGAGTAAACCGTGCTATTTCAGTGCAGATGAGAGTTCTTAATTTCAATTCCAGGTACCCCTTGCCCTAAACTCTCATTTCTTTCAGCTTCATCCCACTCCATCCATTTGGCACGTATTCCTCTATCTCCTAGGATCTTCTGTTTCTTACTCTCTTCTTATCGAAATTTCTTATCAGTCATTTTACACTTTAGTGCAACTAAAGAGACAACTGAAGTGTTGTTGCCTCCTAAAGGAATTTCTGGAGATCAAGGCAAGCGAGGGAGGCTTTGCCTTCCTGAGCATCTTGGAAATCACAGGATGATTTGCCTCATCTACTCACATGTTAGACTGGCCTTTCCCTATAGCTACCATATTTCATCAATTTCAGGGCATATTATTTTGTTTTATTTTTCTATTTCATCAGCTCTGAAATCAGATCTAGATGTATTTTATAACCATGGGTGTGCCATACTCTAATTAGAAGTGTTTTCTTTTTTCAGTGGTTCAGAAAATAACAATGCAGCTTATTACACAGATGCAGTGTAACACTGCTCTGGCAGAGATAACAGGATTCATCAAGGGGCTAAGGGGAAAAGGGAGGTGGGATCGGAAACAAAGACACAGACTATTTCATTTTCTTCCACCTTTCAGTTGCCAAGCATTACCTGGATATTTGGATTCTGCCCATTGATATCAGCTTTGGAAAGATCTGGAAAGTTGGGTAGGTCGAGGAGAAAGGATCTGGGGCCATCTCTTTGCAATGAAGGGTGCCCAGCTTCTTGCTGGAATTGCTGTCTGGGGAAGGGCTGGTGTCCGGCCTGGTGGTCTGAATGTTCCCCAGGTGCTTCTTTGGACTGAGGAAAGCTGGTTTCTGACGTTGAGACACTTTCCATGTTGAGGTTATTCTGAAAAAACAAACAAACAAATAAACAAATAAATAGGAGAAGCATGATTTAGAAATGCTACCTTCAAAAATTCAAGACAAGGACGATTCCAGGGGTTGGAATTAAGCCAGGGTTGTATTCCCAAATCATTGTTCTTCCCATGGCTTAGTTTTTCCATCTTCAGAAAGCTAAATTATCAGAAAAATTTTCCTAGCTTGCTACTTGGGAATTTTCTGAGGGCTAATGAGTTTGATCCCTGGGTCGGGAAAATGCCCTGGAGGAGGGCATGACAACAAACTCCAGTATTCTTGCCTAGAGAATCCCATGGACAGAGGAACCTGGTAGGCAATAGTGTATAGAGTCCCAAAGAGCAGGACACGACTGAAGTGACCTAGCATAGCACAATGTGTTACGGGATATTTATCCAGCATCAACATATATCAACATGAAGAGCTTGGTGGAGCTTGAAGAGCTTGATGAAGAACAGTTGCTCATTTAGAACTGGAATCAAATTATAGTTTGCTTATCACAGCTTCAATTGACTAACCACTCTGGCTTTGGTTATAATCCCAGTGTCCAAAGTTTGTTTCTTTGGTGTGGGTCAGCAAAAGATCTGACCAAACTGGGGAAAACACTTCAGTCAAATCATTGATTATACCCATCTATCCAGCATCTTTTCCACCCATCTACTTATCAACCTACTTAACCCCCTTCCCTCCTTCCTGCCTTCAGTGCTTTCTGCCATCCACTCATCCATCCTTCCAGTGGTCCAGTCAACACGTGTCAGCCAGATGGAAGGCCGTGAACAAGACAGACATAGGCCCTATTCTACTGGACTGCACATCTAATCGGGGGGAATAAACCATAAATATACACATGAATAGGATCAGATCAGAGAACGGTGCTTGCTCAGAAGAAAATAACAGACAGTGGTCAAGGACAACATGATATAGGTGGCTGAGGAAGACCTGTCTGAAAAGGTCACATGTGAAACCTGAACAGCTGTAATTACTGTGCAAAGAACACAGCAGAAGGAAGAGCAAGGAAGACCATCCTGAGATGCGGATGACTTGGCTCACCTGAGGATCGGAGAGAAGGCCAATGATGCTGGGATGGAGTGAAGCAGGGGCGGGGGGGGGGCGGGGGGAGGACCTGAGTTGGGGATGGAGAGGTGGGGGACAGCCCAAGAAAAAGTGACAGAGGGGCGTTCTGAAATTGAGGGTCTTTATCGTGAAAAGTTGCAAGTCTGCTGTTTTTCCAGGCTAGCAAAAAAATGTCTGTGTTTAGTTTTCACTGGGGAAAATTTTTCCCCAGTGATCGGAGACTTTGGAAGTTGCTGGACTTCTTTCCCAAAGCAGCTTCTCCTGTACTCATTCTGCCTGGCCCTCTGGTGGGAGGCTTCCTCCTTCCCTTAAGGGGTAGCATTTTCGTGTTTACTGGTGGAGGGAGATGTGGAGATAGAATTTCACCCGCGTTTGGGTCAGTGGTTAATGTTCTTGTTATTCTTGGGCATGTTTGGGGGTTTTGGAGTGGATGTCCCAGCACGTTGCTCCCGCATGCACTCCCTGGCCCCTCTGCCTGCAGTGCCTCTGACCCAGACAGGGGTTACATCTGGTATCAAAACACTCCTGACTCTGAGCACCCGAGGTCAAGAGTGGGCTGAGGACGGAACACATGCAGCGGATAACCATCTCATTAAACAGCTGACCCAAGGGGCTGGATTTTTCAATCTCTCTAAACAGACATGGGATGGGGAATAAACTCACTGGTGCAGAGAGCACGTCTGTGAACCTTCCCAGAGGCTGAAAAGAGGACCGAGCTAGGAAGAAGCCTGTCTGCTATCTGCTCTTTAAAACATGCAGTTCAGGTCTTTGCCTGTCCTTCCTCTTTGCTTGGGAGATGTGGCCAGGGGCAGAGTCTTTGTACACCTCTCCAGTCACCTCTCTTGTTATGCTTTCATCTCCTGGCATACCCTCCTAGAGAGAGCTGCTCTGGCATCCCTGGGCATTGCTCAATGCAACAGAGGCCAAATGCATTGTGCCCAGCTTGTCCCATCCAACACACAGAGAGAGTGAGAGAGAGGCAGGCTAATTCTTTCCTCAACACAAAATATCTCTATCATGGCCCGGGGCAGAATGCAATGTTCTCTTGTTTTTCTCCCTGGATCCACAATTAATGTTAGTGAGGAAAGTTGACTTCTCATGGAAAATTTCTTGCAGGAGGTTCCAGGAACCTAATTCTCAGAAAGGGTGCAGGATTTGCTCACCCACACCCTGAAGGATACCCCGCAAATCCAGCCCTGGCTTCATGGTGGGCATCGGTACAAACTGCTAGATTGGGCGAAACAGGGCGCTCCTGAGCCTTCTGTGGCAATCCAGTGGTTAAGAGCTCACTTTCCAGAGAGGGTCGAGGTGTCTGGAGAGAGTACCAGGGAAACTTACATTAGCATATGTAAAATAGACCCCCGGTGGAGATTTGTTGTGTGACTCAGGGAACTCAGACTGGTACTCTGTGACAACCTAGAGGGGTGGGATGGGGAGGGAGTTGGAAGGGAGGTTCAAGAGAGAAGGGACATAGGTGTATCTATGGCTGATTTATGTTGCTATTTGGCAGAAAATAACAAAACTCTGTAAAGCAATTATCCTCAAAAAAACAAACAAAAAAAAGACTTCACCTTCCCATGCAGGGGATGAGGGCTGATCCCTTGTCAGGGACCTAAGATGTCACATGCCTCTTGGTCAAAATAAAAGAAAAAAAAAAAAAAAACGAAAGAAAGAAACTAAAACATAAAACAGAGCCATATTTTAACAAACTCAATGAAGACTAAAAATAGTGCATATAAAAAAAAATCCTTAAAAGGTGGTGCCCCCTTTCCTTTTCCTTGCAATGAAGCAGTCTTTCTATTACAACAAGTCTTATTTTAGAAGAAGAGATGTTGTTGTTCAGCCACCCAGTGGTGTCCGACTCTTTGTGACCCTATGGACCATAGCTCGCCAGGCTTCCCTGCCCCTCACCATCTCCCAGAGTTTGCCCAAGTTCATGTTCATTGCATAAGAGAGAGAAGAAAGGTATTTTGGTTGCATATTCGTCGCTTGGCTTAGCTGGCTGATAAAACAAGGGCGGGGTCTGATGGGTTTCTTGGTCTGACTCTGGAATTTCTCTTGGGAGGAGAGGCACACAGTGATCCTGACTTAGACATGGATTAAGACTCTCTGTGGCTGAACGATCCTCCATGGAAAGCAAAGCAGACAATAAGAAGAATCTCTCGCTGTCCCAGCAGGATGGTCCAGAGAACTCAGGGTGGGTTGGGTCTACACTTGAAAAGAGGAATGTAGAGTCAGGGCAACTGGGCTGGACAATTCAAGCCACACGCACTTCTGCCGGGAAGATGGGGGCTAAAGTATGCTTTGGCTTGAACTATGCACACAATTATGACATCTCTCCACCCTTCCCCAATCCTTCTCCTCCTGCCTCCCCCCACCTCCACTCAAAGAAGCTCAGCATTTGCAAAGTGTCTATGGGAATGGGAAATCATAAAAAGTGCTAATCATGATTTCTGATATCTGAATTATTTTTGCTTTTCTACAACACATGTTGACCTCGAAACCTTGGCTCCCTCCAAACTTTGGTACACTCTCAAACAGTTCAGAAACTGGAAGCCCTCAGGTAGAAGATCCGCCTGCCACTGGAGGAGATGTGGGTTTGATCTCTGGGTCTGATCCCTGGGTTAGGAAGATCCGCTGGAGGAGGAAATGGCAACCCACTCCAGTATTCTCACCTGGAAAATTCCATGGGCAAGAGGAGCCTGGTGGGCTAGTCCAAGGAGTCACAAAAAGTCAGACGTGCTTGAGTACAGCACAGATAAGGTAGGAGAAGGGTGCCTTACAATGGCTCACATAAAATGAAGCTCTATTTTCTTTAATCAATAACAAGATTCAGGAGCAACCATTATTTTGATAATCAAGAATCTAGGGCAGAGACAGTAGACTCGGTCTGCTGACAAGGCAGGAAAACACCATTTCTTCATTCTTCCTTGCAGAGGCCCCATCTACAAGACCTCCTCAAAGGCCAAACTCATTCACCGAGAGTTCACTTATTGATCCTAGCAGAGCGAGGAGTCTCAGGAAGGGTGGATCTCAAAACGAAGATTTAAATAGTCCGTGTTTTATTCAGTAAAGCAAGCATCCTTCTCTGAAAATGTGAGCTTCAGAGAGTCCACTCTTTAAGAAATAGTACCACTCTTTCCAAGGAACTGCCAGATTCATTTGGTTTAAATTCAAGTGACCCAAGGGCATCCATTCAGTTTGGGAAAATATCACCTTACCCCCAATGTGTCTTTGAGTCGATGTTCGACCTGCGACATGCTGCAGCCACATTCTCTCTAATTTAAGAGCCGTGACCACTAATAAAGAAACAGAAGAACTAAAGCGAGTGAGTGGTTTATACTCACGCAGTGTTCAACCGTGAGGGGAATGACACGTGGTAGTCATACTATTCAGCTGCTACTTGATGCTCCCACCTTTGTGCATACCTCCTGTCCCTCCATTATTCTACAACTTATTTTTTTCCTATAACTTATTCTCATTTAAAATAGGAATAAAGTAATAATAAAACACTAACAGTAATAATAAAATAGGCTCTGTGCTCATGTAGCCTGGTGTTTTGCCTTAGATGGCAATATTATTGTGGCAGATATTGCAATTTCCAATATCCATTCCTCTTTTTTTTAAATTCAGGGTTGATTTCAGAAGGCAACATGCCTAGCTAAAACTACATTTCCCAGCACCCACTGCAGGTAGGGATGACCACGTGACACAGCTCTACCCTGTGAGATATAAGTAGAAGGTCCCAAATACGACTCTTAGACAGAAGGCAGAGTCAGTTTATCTTTTGCCTCTTTTCTCTCTTCCATTTTCTCCTGCCTGAACTTTGGATAATACAAGTGTTTGAAGTGAAATGAGGCTGCTGGCATGAGGTTGAAGATATACTCTAAAGGTGTCTGAACGGCAAGACAGAGGGGCTGAGGTCCCTGATAACACGCTAGAGCCCTTATACTAGTCCTGGAATGATGACCTCTGGATTTCTTGCCCCCTTGCTACAAACAGTAACACTGACAACAACTTCAGTGCTAGTAGCAGTGTTCCTTGTGTGACTCTTATTTGAGAACTCTAACTACCAATAAAAAGAGAAAAGCCCTGCTCAGCAAAGTGACTCATGTCTGGGTACCATCCCCAGCTTATGGGGGTACCAACCGAGCATTAGCGAATCATTCCCAAGACCGTCACAGTGTCAGCCAGGTTACGAGAGCTCAGCCCTGCTGCTGACTTTCCAAATCTGCCCTCTACCACCTCCCTCCTCCTTCCACATATAGAATCTTCTCATTGCTTCAGCATCTATACCTTACATTTCTCAAATCCGTTACTTGCTGGGTAATGTCATATTTCCTTTCATTTGTCTGAAAAATCCTATCACTAAATTTCGAGGAGTTTGCCCTCAAAGAATCCAGATCTCCTTGGACAGATGATTGATTCCAGAGCTGGGGTGGGGAAGTCAAGGTGAGTTTGGGATGTTCTCCTGTGGCAGGAAGCAAGGAAGACTCAGGAGTTAATGGCATTCCCTTGGAACAACACGGGGGCCACCCTGGAGGGCTCCCGGTGCACCAAGGTTAGATACTTTGGGCGTTAAGACAGAAATATGGTCGCTGACTGCCATGCATTGCCTCCGTGACAGTCAATGAACCTACAATGATGCTCACAAGAGAGAGGAAGCCAGGAGAATCCACCATACGCACTCAAAGGTAGGGCTTATAAAAAACTCCTTACTTGGAAGGTTTGTATTAAAGACAAATAGAGGTTTGCCTGAGGAAATAATGTCTGAGCTGAGATTGAACATATGAGTACCGTGAAGCCCATGATGCAGGTGACGATCACAGAGCAGAGAGGGAGATGAACCAGTGAACTTGGCGATCCTGGTGAAGGACACAGAGTGTGCAGACTCCCCGAGGCCTCCCAGGGCCTGGCACTGAGGCCCAGAGGCCATCAGGCTGGAATGGAGTGGATGTTAGGCTCACCACCACTCTGCTGTCTTTAGTAAGAGATTACTGAGTAAATAACAGAAATGCCAGGCCCAACCCCAGAAGTCTGGACCCACCAGCCTTCAGTCTGAAAGCTTTCTACCCTAGCGTGCTGTGACTTTTCCACTAGGCCACCACTTCCCCGGTGGCATCGTCTGCATCATCTGGAGGCTTGCTTGAGTTCTATGTGTGGGCGTTACCTCCCTGGCTCCCATCACTAGCTCTGGATGCCCCCAGGAAAGCTCTGCCAAGATGCACTGTGGAAACCTCTCCTCGGCAGCCCTGGTGTGGTTTCCAAGACGACAGGCCCAGACACTTTGCTCCTCATGTACTTTCTCCACAGGACATCCTCGGCCTGAGACCCAGGACATCCGGCGGTGCCTTCAGCCATGTCAGGGGCGGTCCATCCTTCTGGCAACCGTTGTGACCAAGGTGGATTGCCATGGATCATATCAAGGTCAGAGAGCTCACAACAGAGTCAACAGCTGGTCATATGGCATAGGAGTGAGAGAGGGAGGGGTTCTTTGGAGAACCAGGTCACAGAGCTATTTAGGGCGATCAGCTCGTAGGAGGTCAATCAAGGTGTGAAAAGGAACAATGCGTCCACCTTTGGAAAAACCGTGCTCAGAATCACTGCCACCTGCCCTGTTCCATAAACGTCGACCAAAGGCTGGTGTGTGAAAACCAGGGCTGACCTGACCACTTCCAGAGCCTCAGAAGAGGCACACACACACTAGTAACAAATTGTGGCTGGCTTGGACAGTTTTAATGCCTTTTTTTTTTTTTTTCTTCTTTCAAGGCTGCGGTAACCATTCCCAGATTAACACAACCAGGCAGACTTCTTGGAGGCAGACGGGATGGCAAATTTCTGGAGGGCAAAGAACAGGCTGTATCTGCAATCTCAAACCCCACACCCTCCAATTCCAAATGAGCTCGGGGGGCACCCAGTAAGTACTAGCTGATGATAATGATGGCCACGGGCCTAGTTAGATGTTGTTTTAATTAGACTCAGGCTACAGGCCTCATTACCCCTAATGTGGCTTTTATGTGGGATTCTAAAGAAAAAAAAAAATCCAAGAATCTTCTATTGAAGATATTAAAGAAGATATTATTAGTAAGGCTTTTGGTCTCATAGACTTTGAACAACAAACAACAAAGATTATAATTAACGTCACTGCAGCCTCTCTCCTTAATATATATTAACAATATAGCTAATTAGCAATATGTCCTCATTTGGGCTGGACAGCTGCATATTATTATCGACAATGCTTGTTTCCTTTCTGCAGATTAAAGGCAGCCATACTGCATGCAGGCATACGGCCATGCCCCTTCCACATTAAAACACTCCATTTTCTTCTCCCCACGATAAACACATTTGGGGCTTTATCTGTGCAGGGCATCGATTTTTGTCTGGAATGTTTCCACACATCTAAAAATAAGTTCAAGAATGCCATGGGTGGTATTTCAAAGGGAAGAGCACACGTTTCCCTGTTTGGGGAGAAAAAAGGGATAAAAGGGCCCAATGACTATCTTTTCACATGACTGGGGGGCGAGCGCTCCCAGGAAGAGAAAAATCAAAGAATGAACAATGTGAATTTCAGGCAGAAAACCTGCCTTCTTGGGAGTTGGTGGGGGATGCTCGGTTGGTCTTAGGACTCAGGGAGATGGCTGTGAGACGGTGACTGCAGGCCTGGCTCCAGCTGGTGGTGGAGGCTTGCTCAGTGCAGGGCGGGAGAGAAGGAACCAGATCTCTGGGGAGAAGCTTGCATTGTTGAAGACACCGATGGTGAGGTTGTCCACCTTCTGCTGACATGTGATGGTAATCATACCCCTTCAGGTAGCAGGAACGGAGCAGATATCCATGGCTGTATGTTACAGCAAGCATGAACATGCAATTCCCCTTTGCAGGAAAAGACAAATTCCTGGCAGAAGGAAGTGGCCATAACTGTATTTCGATCTTTGCTGTCGGATCCTGAAGACAACCCTGAGAGCTAGTGACACAGGCCCATCATGTTTTAGGAATGCAGGAGTATTTCATCTTGGTTGGGAATGGAGCCTTCTGTTGAGAGTCTGACTAATAGCTGAGGAATCTTCCGTTTTGGGGGCAGAATGTATCAGAGGGCAGTTTACTCTAGGGCTTGGGAGTGACCTCGCTTATGATCTCGGGTGATGCTTTGGAAGGCATGAAGAATGGTTGACTCCTTGCACTTGGGCATGGAGCTGGCTCCGTAGGGGTAGGGGCCACTGATGAGAGTCCCCCACCCCCATGCTTCTTTCTTAACTGAAGGCTCTTGGGGCCAGCTGACAAAATGGGAGGCAACTAGCTCGTCTCGGATACTTCAGTAAACAGCTTTGATCTTGAAAATGTGTGGATTATTGGTGATTTTTCAAGTTGTGCTTCTCTCTGCTGCTGGCAAAGAAAACAGACTGAGAACCACCGGGGCCCCATTTCCTTTGTGTCCTGTTAGACTAAAGAATGGACAGAAATGAGATGCGAATTATTCTTTCAAGTCTAAGAAAACATGTAAGAAGCAGAATTCAAGGCTGGAAAGCCAGTTTGGCCAAAGAAAGCTTCACGCATCATCATCTGAACCATCTCTGCCAGTGGAAGTGGATGGAGAGACTGTGCTTTCAGAATCCTTCTCTGGGGAGATGGTGAACTTGCCTAGATGAGACACTTGCATAAATAACATCTCCTGGGGTATGAGATATGCGTGCTGCCCACTCCCCCTGCCCGGAGCCCCTGTAAGCTAAGGGAAGGCCTTGTCTGCTGAGTGCTGAGAGAGGGATTTGAATTTAAAGGTTGAACTTGAGCTTGCTCAGGGTTCAAGGAACAGGTTAAGAGTGGCCACAAGAGGGCTTCGGCCATTTGGAGATCAGTCTCCCCTCTAAGCCAAAATTGGAGCAAATATTTAATGAATGTGGATTATTGTGGGTTTTTTAAAAATTGTGCTTTCTCCATTATCTGGGAAGGAAAACAGAGTGGTAAACTCTCCAGATCCTTTTCCAGGACCCAAGTTGCAGAGACATCAAATTATTAGTGTGCCTAAAGGGCCCAGCTATCTAAGTCCTCCCATGACCAGAGGGGAGCACCGAATAGGACAAGGAGACCCCAGAGGTAAAGGCCCCCTGCAGCGATGCGGTGTCTCCCCGCATGGCAAGGGGACACCCAAGACCAAGTCAAGGCTGGCGCTCTGCTGTCAGAACCTGGGAGGCAAGTCAAAGGGCACAGACTGGCAGCGTTCAGATTGGCCCAGGGTTGGGGAAGGCCCCAGGGACCCCTGCCCAGCTATTGTTTTAATTAAGAAGATGGATTTCGGTCAACACCCAAAGTGAAGACCCATCACTGAAACCTACCATGAATGCCTCTGTTCCAAGTACCCGTAAACTAGGTTTCTAGAGGGCACTGGACCTTGACACTGGAATCCTAGAAAAGGGCTTATGATGTTGAGGAAGGCGCCTGGGCCAGGAGGTATGAGGCCTGGGTCTATGTCCCGCCTTGCCCCTACCTAGTTTTGTAAGCTTAGGTGAGTTTCTGTACCTTTGCACCTTGATTGGTAGGGTTTGTGAAAACATCGGCAGATTCTCTCTGTAACTATCTATGCCTCGGGTAGTGGTCTGCTACACTGTCTTTGCATTTGGTCACATGACTTACTTTGGCAGATGGACAAGAGTAAGCAGAGATAAATGTATATTGGAGGTCGACTTTTTTTTTTAATTGCTCTTTGGAATCCTGAGACCACCATGTGAAGAGGCCTGGGCTAGCTTGTGGGATGCAGACAGATAGGTGAAACAGAGATAATCTCTAGACTAAACAGACAGCCAATGACTTGTCACACAAATGGAGACTATGTTAGACCCTCTGGCCCCAACTGAGCCAATCCAGACTAGAAAAGCCACCCAGTTGACCCATAGAATCATGAGAAACAGTAAACATTGTGGTTTAAGATAATGAATTCAGGTGGTTTGTTACACAGCAAAAGCTAATTGATACAGAACCTCAGCTATTTCTTCTGTAAAATGGGTATAACATAGGATGAGAACTAGAGAAAAGCTCCCAATCCATCTATCTGACCTCCTAGGAATGGAATCCTCAAGAGACACTTGTCCTAGAAAAGAAAATATTTTCTAATGATTAAGGGAAAATAATTACCAAGTCATTCGCTACCAAAAGGCTAAAAACATCAAATTGAGGGGGAGGAAATTAAACAAAAATCTGATGGTTCTAAAGGCATGCAGTGCAAACGTTATCTTCATCTGCACCTTCCCCCATCCCTCCACCTGCCGACTCAAAGCTGGGTCAAATCTGCTGAAAAACAGCCCCCGCCTCCTGCTTCCATCATTCGCAGGGGCTGCTCTGTCCACAGCTCCAGAGCCAGTGTTTCAGAGATTAGGAGCTGAGACTTAACAATGCTCCCTCACACTTTCACGATGCACCTGTATGGTTCTGCTGGCTGCCAGAGACCAGTATTGCTCATTTATTGGGGAACCCCCACTGACACTATAAAGCAATTATAGAGCCATCACAGACCGCTTATGGCCTGCGGTGAAGAGAAAGCCGTACGCCACCAGGACGGGTTCCCCATCCCACCTGCCCGTGCAGATTGTTCTTATTTGGACGGCTCTTCTGTTCTCCTCCAGGGAAATTGTTTGATCCCTGCTTGGAGAGCTGGTGGCTGATGGGACTGCGGGCCCTGGACTTTGCTCGGCTGGTCTTTCTCTATAACTGGATGGAGACTTGCTCTGTTCATCGGTTCCCTCAACAGGCATTCTGTGGGTGTCTGCTTCGGGCCAGGCGCCGTGAGCCTGTGGTGAGGCCATTCAATAGCACACACCTTGGAACTACAAGAGGATCCACAACTTGGAACTAAAGCAAAGGGACGGTCACAAGTTGGTCAGCTCCCAGCAGGGTGCCATAGGACAGGCCTGTCCCCGGTTATTTAACTTTCTAGGAGAATGGACCTTCGTTTCACTTATCATTTACTATTGCTTCGGGCCTCCCAGGCGGCGCTAGTGGTAGAGTCCATCTGCCGATGCAGGAGACATAGAGGCATGGTGTGGTTTGGATCCCCGAGTCAGGAAGATCCTCTGGAGGAGGAAATGGCACCCCACTCCAGTATTCTTGCCTGGAACATCCCATGGACAGAGGAGCCTGGCAGGCTACAGTCCATGGGGTCGCAAAGAGTAGGACACAACTGAGCAACTGAGCGTGCGCACACACACACACACGCATACACACAGGGCTCAGGCTCAAAGTTACATGTGATCTTGGAGATTTCCACCCTGTAGAAATAGAATTTACTTTTTGGGTAGAAACGATAATTTGTTAAAAGTTCTCATCACAAGGGATAAAATTCCAAGTATGTGAGCTGATGGATGTTAACTAAACTTACTGTGCTAATCATTGACAAGGTATCATATCTCAAATTATTATGTTATATGTCTTCAATATATACAATGTTACATATCAATTATATTTCAATAAAACTGGGGGAAAAAACTAACAAATAATAAGGTCATTGCCCTTGCAAATCTACTTTGTCATGATTTTCTCCACTAATTTTATAAATATCTGTTCCTCACAAGCTCTTAACTGGCACTAGCATCCTCCTAGTTCTCTCATTAGCTAGTTAAATAAAGGTTTGACAAGTATTCATTCTATTATTCATTTAGGACCATGCCTCATGGCTTGTGGGGTCTTAATTCTCTAACCAGGGATCAAACCTGGGCCCCCTGCAGTGGAGCACAGTCCTAAACCACTGGACTGCCAGGGAATTCCGGACATGTATCCATTTTACAAGAGCCTCATGCTTTTAATATTATGAAAATCATATCTGGACAGGGTTTTGTCTTTAAGACTTCAGACTCCAGTGGGGAAGTTAAGAAATGCTTGTGTGTGAAATGCCAGGGAGAAAGCAGGTAATTCTTTAAGAGTGAAGGAGTTCAACATGAGGAAGCAAAAGCATCCGTACTTCTAATTATGATTCCACAGCTCACCAGCTACTGAATCTTTGACAATAACCATTTAAGGTTCTTTCATTTTCTCTAAAAGTCCCCTTTCTGGATACCTGTCTAATGCACTAACAAGTTGAAACAAATACGGAGAAGTATGATCTGTAAGCAGGACTTTTTGTGGGTTTCTCCTCTTATTGGGAAGGGCAGAAGGCCAAGCGCCAACTGGCAGAGGGCACCCACCAGACCGCTTTCAGCCACTTTATTGCTATTAACTCCTTGACCCCATAAATTTCTTATTCTGACCCTAGAAAAACAAAGAACTTGCTAGTTTTGTTCTCGATAAAGATCATTTTCCCCCTGGAGCTCAGTTAGCTGAGCTTCAAGGAAAGAGAAGATTGAACTTCTCAGGGGCTTTCTTTTGGGGGTGGCCATGAAAGGGGGTGCACCAGAGCACATACTCACAGGTTGCCACTCTCCCCAGGATAAACATCATGGTACGAGGGTGTATCTGTCTGAATGTGGGCAGGAAATGGATGGCACTGAGGTATGTGTGGCCAAGGGAGCTTAATGAAACAGCAGTTGACAGATGGGTGGACAAGGAGGCTTGAAACCACCAAAGATGCTGAGGCATCCAGGGCCGGTAAAGCCAGGGGGATCTTACACCTCCAGGCCTGAAGAGGAAAGGAAAGGGAGCGGTTACTGCTCCCTAATGCGAGGGTGTGTGTGTGTGCCTGTGTGTGTGAACGTGGGCCTTACAAAATACTGACGCCTCCCTCTTCTTCCTCTCCTCTCTTGCCATGTTTACTGTTGGCCAAGTCCAATCAGAAGCTCAAGATCAAGTCCATTGATATGATACATACAGATCACGTGCCTGAGCCACACGTTAGGATGGGGAAGGCTGCGAGGTCAGTTTAGAGAGGTGAATGGACACACGGGAAGTATCTAGGATAAAACACACTATCACCCAGGCCAGGCATAGGCCGCTATATCTAATCTTCACAGCACCCCTTTGAAGCAGACATGAGTGCTTGTGTTCCAAGGAGGAGGAAGCTGAATTTGAGAGGGCTCTGGCTGGCAAAGTGGGCACCGCAACCCTGTCCCTCCCACCGTATGCGGTCCTAATTTCTCTCCCAGGTGTTGTCTAGAGTGAGAGAGTCTGCAGCCACCTTGAATTTCCCATCTTCCCTCACCGCAGCTTCCCTCAGGCAACGGGTTCAAGGGGCCTGCTGCAGGAACACTGGCCAGCAGCACATTGCTGATTTCATTCTCAGCTCTGCTCCCCTACTTTGTTATGGGGGTCCTGGCCACATTTTCTTAGGAAAACTATCCAGATACCAGTCCAGCCCAAAGCCACTTGGCTTGTGCAGGCTGATGCCTTCACAGCGTCAGTAAGTGCTGGTCAACACCAAGAGTTGGTATAATGAGCATGAATTACAACGGATGCCGGCAAACTAATGATGGAAAAAGACACGAATGAAATGGCACATCGTACTTCATGCAAGTGTTCTGGGATCTATAGTAAGTCTCCCACATACCAATCTTCAAGCTGTGAACTTTCAAAGGTGTGACCATGCATGGCAGCCCCTGTATGCCAGCTGTTGTGTTATACTACTGCACTTTTCAAGGGACTTTCCTGTAAGGTTAAAAGTGCTTTATTTTTTATGTTTGTTTATCTTTTATGTACATGTTATTTGTGTGAAAAGTATTTAAACCTATTCCAGCACAGTACCCTATAGCTGATTGTGTTAGTTGGGTACTTAGGCTAACTTTGTTGGACTCAGAAACATTTTGGACTTACAAATGCATTCTCAAATGGAATTTGTTCATACAGCAAGTTCATAATAAGGACTTTATTTTGGGGAGCCAGATGAGGCAGGGAATGGAGAAAATAGGTCACAAAGAGCAAGGCCCCACACTATTGCATTGGATATTAGCTTTAGGAGTCATCACTTTCTTCCTGAGATTTGCTAAGCATTTGGGGTGAGCTTTGAAAGTGACAGGGACTCAAATGGCCAACCACAGCAGAATGTATAAGGAAGGTATATGCATAAAATAGTCATAGAATGAAACATTACCAGTGAGTTTCACAAACATGATGTTGAACAAAGGAAACCAGATAAACTGTACAGTTCTATTTACATACAGTTCAAAAGCAGGCAAAACTAAGTAACGCTGTTAGAAGTGAGGACAGTGGTGATCCTGGGGATGCTGGGAACCCAAAGGGAGCCCTGTGGCGGGAGGCAGGCCACAACAGTCACATTCTGTTTCTTTCTTTTTTTTTTTTTAATTATTTTTATTTATTGATTTGGCTGCACTGGGTCTTAGAGGCAGCGTGCGGTGTCTCTAGTTATGACCTGTGAGATCCAGTTCCCTGACGGGGATCGAACCTGGGCCCCTTGCATCGGGAGCATGGAGTCTTAGCCACTGGACCACCACGGAGTCCCCACATTCTGCTTCTGGAAGCCGGTTACACAACGTGTTCACTTTAGGGAATTTGTTGGACTGTACATGTATGATTTGTGCTCCCTTCTGTATGCACAAGACTTACCTGCTGAACGTATATAACTACTAGAAACACAAAGGGAAATAAAATAGAAAAGAAGTCAGAGAAACGGCAGCTGGCAAGGTCACAGGGATTTCTTTAAGATGCCAAGCTTCTGTTACTGCTGTTTTCTGAACTATAAAGGATGCAGGAAAATACGTTAAAAAAAATTTTTTTTTAAAAAGAGACCCCCACCTTGCCCTATTATTTCCCTATGACCTAGTGATCTCACCTCTAAGAGGAGAAGCAATCTGTAGCGCAAGCACTTCTCTCCCTTTATGATTCCCGTCTCCCGTTGGCCTTTCCCAGGACTCACTTTTACCTTGTTACCTTTTCTCTTGAATGTTTGCTTCTCAGCCCAGCTTCTATCTTCCCTCATCATAACCAGCTACACTTCCGCCCCCTTTTCCAGTGTTAACTCTGTGGTGGTCTTGTCCAAACACTCATTATGGATCATCTCAATCAAGGCCTCCCAAAGCTCCCACCAGATGGGTACCATTATCATCACCCCCATTGTACAGATGAGGAAACTGAAGCTGAGGTTGTTATCAAAGTCACCAGCTCCTAAGGGTCCAGTTGGGGCTGACCATGGCTGCAAAGTATGGCTGAGACAGGTGGGGGCTCATTCTGGACCCATGGAGACGAGAGAAAGCAGTCGGCGTTAGCCAAAGTCACAGGGAAGAATGCCAACACTTCTTCCAACCACCCCAGTGTCAAGAATGGCCAGGAGGGACTTCCATGGCAGTCCAGTGGTGAAAGCTCCGTCCTTTCACTGTAGGGGCTACGCGTTTGGTCCCTGTCAGGGAATCTAAGCTCCTGCATGCCACTCAGCCAAAAAAAAAGAGAGAAAGAAAATTTCTTGAACTGAATAAAAATGCAAATACAACATTCAACTTAAATTTCTTTCTTTTTTTTTTTTAATAAAAAGAGTGGCTGGGATACAGGGGGAGACCCTTGATTCTGGCCAGAAGCCTCTCCAAAGACGTCTGACTTCGGGAGGGCTGGGGAGGGTGATGCATTCAGCACCAGCTTTAAAGCCATTTTTGTATCTATAATCCCACAGGAAAATACAGCTCATCCTGAGAACAGTTATACCAGATCTACCAGGCGGGAGCAGGGTATGAGCTGGGTCTAAGAATTCAGGGCTCCCTTTTTACAGAACGGGGTGCAGGGGGTGGCTGGGAAGGGGGCAGCACAGGAGAGGGTGTCTGGGCTGGGCCCAGAACGTGAGATTCCTGGTTCGTGGCCTGGGGCTCTCCGAGGGCACTGGCTGCTCTGGTTGGGGGGGTCCTGCTGCCCCCCCCGCCCCCACCCCAACAGTCTCTGAGATGGAATCACAAAACGTTAGGCTTTCCCTATGGAGTTGCTGTCTCAAAATAAATCTGGACCTTGATAAATGCTCTCTGAGTGGATGGATGGATAAAGAAACCAAATTTCAAAGCCCAATGGGTGTGGGCACAGTTGACCCCCTGCGGTTTCTTTCAGGGCCACCATGCCTGTTGTATAAGCTGTGCAGGGAACAAAAGAGCCTGGCAGGGGGCAAGTATGGGTTGAAACCAAGACTGGAGGACACGGTGTCTTCTTCCCAGAGGGGGTGCCTTGCTGTAACTCAGACAGAGGCTAATAGAAGCCCTGGGGTCAAAGGTCTCTGTCCCCTCTACCTGCAAATCCTTTCCTTCCCTTGGCGAAACAGAAAATACTGCCTTCTCTGTGAAGCCTTCCCTGATCCTCAGCAGAATTAGTCTCTCCTTGCTCTCTATCACTTTTATATTTTATACATGTATGTATGTCTTCAGTCGCTCAGTTGTGTCTGACTCTGCGACCCCATGGACTGTAAGGCTCCTCTGTCCATGGGATTTTCCTGGCAAGAATACTGCTCCTTTTCATTGTAGTTTTATATGTTATTAGAACTTTATTCATTTTTTGTTTAGTGTCTGACTAATAAAGGCACACAAAAAGTGACTGAACTGAGAACAGCTGCACACGGGGTAAATTACATTAGCCACATTAGCTTCTTCAAGTCCATTCATCCCCAGTGAAAGTCACTCAGTCGTGTCTGACTCTTTGTGACCCCATGGACTATACAGTTCAGGGAATTCTCCAGGCCAGAACACCGGAGTGGGTAGCTGTTTCCTTCTCCAGGGCATTGTCCCAAGCCAGGGACCGAACCCAGGTCTCCCACATTGCAGGCGGATTCTTTACCAGCTGAGCCAAAAGCAAAGCGCAAGAATGGAGTGGGTAGCCTATCCCTTCTCTAGAGGATCCTCCTGGCTCAGGAATTGAACCAGGGTCTCCTGCATTACAGGTGGATTCTTTATCAACTGAGCTATCAGGGAAGCCCCCCCCCCCCAAATCAGGCTTTATTTCATTGACCTATCTTATCTTTGGGTGCTCAGTCGCTCTACAGTTTCATCTTTGCAAACCTATGGACTGTAGCCCACCAGGCTCCTCTGTCCCTGGGATTTTTCAGGCAAGAATACTGGCGTGGGTTGCTGTTTCCTCCTCTAGGGGATTTTCCCAACTCAGGGATCAAACTCGCATCTCCTGTGTCTCCTGCATAGCAGGTGGATTCTTTGGCCACTGAGTATTTCGGCTATTTCTAAAATTCCTCTGCCATCGTCCTAGTCCAGGCTAGGACTCTAGCCTTGTCACTCTCTGCCTTTCAAATCTCAGCTTAAATATCACCTCTAGAGGCGGAGGACTTCTGCAATCATCAAGTACTGTCCCTCCTCAAAGAGACTTCCCTTCCATCACTCTGCTTATGTCCTTAACACTATCGGCCACAAGACAAGATTATTCTATATACAAACAAAACTGTCCTAGGTATTCTTGTTGTCACCCCCATAGGAGCATCAGGTCCTTGAGACGGGGCTTGTGTCTGCTGTGTCGCTCCTGTGTCTGAGTGCTTAGCCCCGAGCCAGGCACACAGCAGGACCTCACTGCTGCCGTCTGAATGGATGGACGGATGACTACGTGGACAGACAGGGGTTTAAAGTCTGACAGGCTAGGCACGCTTTCCTTGCTCTGCATGTCTGCAACCACATCTGGACCCGGGGTGTGGGGTGAGGAAGGTCTCCCTGACCTGAAGACCAGCCCCCAGGTCGTGTCATGAGCCATGCCTGGTGCCTCCCTTTGCCCAGGGAGAGAATGTGGAAAACTGAGCTGGGGGTGCCAGCCGTGACAGCTGCCTGGGTGGGACCAATTCACTGCTCCACACCCAGTCAGCGTGGCAAGGAGCCACCCTGAGAGAGCCTCCGGGGACTGCAGGGTTTGGAAGCAGTGGGGAGCTTAGTGGGGGACAGGGGGCACCAGAAAGGAGACCGGTAAGGAGGAAGCACAGGGACCCAGGGATGCTGTTCTTTGGAATTCACTTCTGACCCTGAGCACTTTCTGAATTTGCTTCTCTTCAATGTCAAATAGTTCTAAGACTTTATATCAATGTACATCCATACACACACTGATTCATAAATGCACAGACTTATATGTACATAAGTGTATATAAATATGTATTTGTGTATATAAATATATGTATAAATATATATGTATGTATAAAGGTAAAAACATATTTCTTTAATATATATACACATACGGATATGTGTGCTTCCCTGGTGGCTCAGGGGTAAGGAATCCATCTGCAATGCAAAAAATGCAGGAGACCCGGGTTCAACCCCTAGGTCTGGAAGGTACCTTGGAGGAGTAAGTGGCAACCCACTCCAGTATTCTTGCCTGGAAAATCCCATGGACAGAGGAGCCTGGCAGGCTACGGCCAATGGGTTGCAAAGAGTTGGACACAACTGAGTGACTGAGCACGCACGCATATGGATATGTGTGCTTCAATAGTAATTTCTGTTTTAAATTTTACATAATTTAAAAATATCCTAAATAGCCCATTCTTTCCCAACCAAGCTCAGAGAAAAGCTGGTAATAATGAGGTTTTCACTTTAACCTAGTGGTTCTCAAAGTGTAGTCCTCAGACTGGCACCATCTGGGAGCTTGTTAAAAATGCAGATTCTCAGGCCCCACCATCACCCTGCAGAATCCGAGTGTCTGGGGTGGGGCCCAGTAGCCTGTATTTTAACAAGCCCTCACCATACTTCTGATGCAGGCCAACGTCTGAGAAACTCAGCACAGACAAGGGTCAGATGAGAAGTGGGTGGCTGAGCTGTGGTTAGGAGCTGTTCTCCTGGGGGTCACTTTAGCAGAGGGAAGTAAAGGAGCCTCCAGCTCCAGTCTGGCCTGGGGAGACCCTCTGAGCAGTCAGGGATCCCCCCACAATGAGAATACCATGAGGGGAAGGGCAGACTCTCGCCTTCCGGGTTCCTGAGTTAAGTGACATTCACCATGGACACAGGGGCTGAGGAGATGAAACCCGGAAGACGGAGAGCACCCTGCATGGCTAGACTCGCTGCCCACCTGCCCCAGCCTCCCTGGGCCCTGGCCTTCCCGGGCCCCTGCCTCATTCCGCTTGCTTGGGCAGCAAGGCCCCAGGTGGGGCCACGGAGCGTTTCCAGCTGATTTCTCCCCCACACTGTGTGGGCTGGTCTTTGAACAGATCCATGGGGAGGGACAGGTTTGTGTCCTGATGGGCGACTGGGTAAACTTTTCTAGCTCTAGGGCCTGCAGAGGATTAAACAAGGCCCAGAAGGGGGCCCCCAAGCAGGCGTAATAGAGAGAAATTATCCATCAGCTTATGAAACACGTGGAAGAGAGATGCTGGGTTTGCAAACGGAGTCTCTTTCACCTGAGTGCTCCATGGCGCCCCCAAGTCCCGCCACTGAAAATCCATCTGCAAGGATCAGTCGGAGAATGTGCGCCTCCTAACCTGCAGTTTTCCAGGAGATTTAAGCAATGACCCATGGGTGAAGCTGAAGAAGCAAATCTATCCATCCCCGACACATACACGGTAGTCACCATCTAGGCCAAACGTTCCTTCTCGAAGAATGAGCGTTCAGTCACCAACTTGCACACCTGCTTCTGATTCTTCAGGGAGACCGTCCAGAAAACACAATCCTGATGGATGGCTTCATCTTGGGGCTCTGAAGTCTCCGTAGGTAGCACCCACTGCTGCCAGGAATCCACCCCACAAAAACACTCTTCCAACAAGCCTCACAGGCCCCGACTGGCAAGGCTCAGGTAGCAACCAGAGCTCCACTCAGCTAACACATTTATTCCTCTTCCGTGACAACACCACGTGTCTGCTCTAAGGACGATTCTCTCCCACCCACTCCACGCCTCTGCACATAGAAGGACTGGTTTTCAGATACAGCTAAACCTGTTTTTAACCAAATCCCTGGGATTCAGTCACTGAGAGCTCCAAACACCCTCCCCAGAGCCTACAGAAAAGGCACACAGTCGGCAGAAAGTTCGCCAACCTTCTCTAAGCCCCGTTACACGGGCTTATGAATGGCTTCTTTCAAAGCCCTGAGTGTGAAGGCAGGCTCTAAAGGGTCAGGAGACAGTATGCTGCAAGTGGATCAGCTCCCGCTCTGACCAAAGAAAGTAGTTTCTAGCTTTTCCAAAGAGAGAGGAAGCATCTTGCGCCCGGTCCGGGCTCCCTCCCTCCCTCGCACCTCGCTAGCTCTCTGCCAGACCATGATCTCAGGCCTCAAGCTCGAGGAGTAGAAGATCCCAGCCGGGATCCTCGCCCCCGCCTCGAGTGGAATTTCGCCCATTCCAGGTCTTGAACAAAGATTCCCCGGCGCACGTTTGATCTCTTCACGCTCCGCTCTCATTAGTCCTTCACACTCTCCATCGCTTGGAAAAATACAAACAGCATGGTTCAGTTTTAAGGTTAAGAACTGACAGTCTCCATAAACATTGTTACAATAAAAGCTGATTCATCCGCTGCCAGCATTCGGCATCTGCAGGAGGCGGACGTGGAAATCCTGAGTGTCAGAACAAGAGAACAAGCACCAAGCGGCCAACTGCGGGGTGCAGGGTGCCCCCACGTCGTGGCTGCCAAAGGCCTGTGTGGATCCATCTCTGGATAATTAAAGGATTACAGGGGAGGGACAGGGAAACTCAGGGAGCTCAGGTATAAATTCCTGACCTATGAAAAACACAAAGCCATTGGTGATGCTACCGTTGTGAGGTCGCAAAAATGAAAAGTGGTCCATGAAGAGGTTATACAATCATTCTTGGGATGCTGTAAGTAGGGAGAAGCAGAGGGTGAAATAGATGGGGGCAAGGTCTTCCGTGAACTCAGCCACTCTCCACCCTCAGTCACCCCAAATATTTAGGTGCTGAAATCACCTCATTAGCTGGGATTCATTTTAATGGTGTGTGGGCAGATGAGCGTCAGTATCCTTGTTCATTTGCTCATTTACTCATATAATTCCTGAGAGCCAATTCCTCTGTGCCAAGTGCTGGGAATACAACGGAGGGGAGACAGGGACAGTCCTTGCCCTCATGGAATTCATAGTCTCCAGCAAGGGTTCCCAAACTTGGCTCGTTTCCTGATGTCCAGGTCATACTGCATGCCATTTAAATCAGGGTATCTGGGTAGGAGCCAGGTACTAGTACTTTTAAAAGACCCTTAGGGGTTCCAATGCATAGCAAAGTTTGGTAACCACATAGGATTTTTAGCTGACTTGCCAGGATTGGCCTGCTCAGTGAGCGTAGAAGCCTGGCCCATGGCTCACCTCAGCAGTTCCTGCTCAGCTTGTGAAACTCCAGGAGCCCAGAAGGACTGCATCCTAAGAGCTTCAATGCAAGGGCAAAGTTCTCTGTAAGCTCAATGCCCTCTGAGCCCTTCCAGGGAGTTTCCTAACTAAAAGGACTAGAACAGCCTCACATTCTAGTAGGGAAACTTCCTTAATCCAAACTCGAAATTGGGACACATAGCCCCACACCTGATATGATAAGAGTATAATATATTCGAAAGCCAGGCCCTCGCAGAAGCCCTAAGCCTTTTGGTTGCCATATTGATAAGGTCATTTCATGGCATGAGTCCTGGGAGCAGACTCCAGCAGGTTTAAATCACCCAAAGTCTTTGTTAAGATTGAAAAAAACTTGCCTCTTATGCCCTTCCCTTCTGTTCTCTCTGAGCTTTGATACTCAATTCCCCTCCAAGCAATCAATGGAAATCCATTATAGACTTTCTTGAATGTACTCCTGGATTTTCATCAATTTAGAAAGGAAACATTACATTAAGTCTATTTTTTTTTTTCTGGGAGGCTCCAAGAATTTTAAAAAATGAGAATAAAGGAAAAGAGAAAGAAAAGCAGAGTCTGCTTTGAAGTTGCAATGAACACACACAAAACAAAGCAAATGATGGATCTTGAGAAAAAAGTTCCAGGAGGAGTAGGCTGTGTCCCTGCTTCCCATCGCACCTTCTTGAGGATGAAGTGTGCCCACTCAAACCACCAGAGCCTGCCAGACGGCCAACTCAGCAGTATTCCTCTATAGAGATTAAAACCAACTTTATGATTGTGGTGCAAATAATGAAGAGCCTGGCAGGATTTCCTTCCAAAATGAAAGCTCATTTATTTTCCAAGGTGTATAATTTGGTTGTAAATGTTTCCTTTGGGCCAAAACATCACAGATTGGGTTTTTGCCTGGAACACATCACTGCTTTGCTGGAGAAAAATGGGCTCCGTGTGGTCCCTCCACATCCATCCACTCGGCATGGAGGGGTTCGAGCTGGCCTGCGTTCGCTTCATGTCTAGCCTTGTGGCAGCAGTTCAGGGGGCAGAAGCAGGGATGGGGACTCACTAGGCAATAGGCACGCACTGGCTGCACCCACTCCCAAGTCCTGGTCCATCTGTGAAATGGGCTGATTCACTGCTGGTCCCCACTCAGGCCTGTTCCACACCCTCTCAGTTGCTGAGAGAGTGGAATAGTCTTAGGAACCAGTTCCACTTATGAGCTGATTTTTCTTCCAAGTCTTTGTGTCTTATTTTATTAATATTTTAAAAAGTCATCCTAAAAAATCTACTCAGCAATGACTAATATTTGGATAAAAGCAAAGCCAGATTCTTTCCAGGGCACATGGGCTGACCACATGGGCTTGAGGCCAGAGTTTGGCCCACAGCATTAAGTCAATCTCACCCAAAAGTAAATAACTTTCTCCTATACAAGCAGGTTAAGAGATAACAAGGTTTTCTACCATTTTCAGGTTTATCTACTCTCTTCCTGACACCATATACTTTTAACCTGCTTTTCATTTGCATCTTAACATTAAAATTCAAACCCAGTGCTATCCTTTGTAGATGAAAATATATTTATTCCACAGTTTTTTTGTTTTCCTTCCAAACAGCTGGTAATGCAGAACAGGGAAACATCTTGTGGGATCAAAGAGATGGCATCAAAAGTCATCATGTGACATCCCTTTAGGATATCAGAAGTTGTTCCTCTAACACTGGGATTGGGTTAAGGAGCGGGGAAAAAGTTGGCTGAGAGAGAAAACAAGGTCACCCAGGGAACAGGGGGACAGTGGCAGAAATTATAGTGCAATAGGAGCTGGCTCAAGGGGTGAAGGTCAATGGTCTCATGTATTATTTTTAATGTGGACCATTTTTCAAGTCTTTATTGAATTTATTACAATATTGTTTCTGTTTCATATTTTGTTTATTTTGGCTTCAGGGCATGTGGAATCTTAGCTCCCCAGCCGAGGATTGAACCCCAACCTCCTGCACTGGAAGGCAAAGTCTCAACCGCTGGACTGCCAGGGAAGTCCCAGTCTCATGTATTTTGAAGTCACCTGCTGGGAAGTGGTGGAGCATACTTTCAGTCAACTTGAGATGCTCCTGAGATAGACCGGGAAACAGTGTGTCAGGCAAAAGGTTTAACCGAAAAAAATAGCTTCCAATGATGTGTAGACATCTATTAAGATCAATGACCGACCCACTTGTCAAAATTATATCAAATTTTCTAGTTGGTCACGGCCATGTGAGTCAGTTCACAGCTATACACACAGCTCATGCTCTGCTTTTTGGATAATCACCAGCTACTGGACGTCAGGGGCTTTCCAGGTGGCACTGGGGGTAAACAGTCCACCTGTCAACACAGGAGACATAAGAGGTGCAGGTTTGATCCCTGGGTCAGGAAGCGCCCCTGGAGGAGGGCATGGCAACCCACTCCAGTATTCTTGCCTGGAGAGTCACATGGCCTGAGGAGGCTCGTGGACTATAGTCAATGGGGTCACACAGAGTCGGACACACTGGAAGGGACTTAGCACCCAGGCACTCACTGGACATCAGGCCCCTAATTCAAGTGTAGCAATGAGAAATACTCTGGAAGGAGAACAGAGTGAAGAAATGCCATAGAAAAAAGCTTTTTGACGATTCCTGCACAAAAAACGGTTCTGACATGAACTGGGCAACCACTGTGCCTCAGTCTCCAGGTCAGCACCCAGCGACTCTAGATAATTCCTCCGGCACTTTCTGTCACGGCCATAGACAGCATGTTGCCCACCTGCAACTGGGAAAATCAGATCCATACAGTGTTTGGAAACCACAGTACTGACGCATGATGAAAACGTTGTAGAGGAAATTCCGACTTGCCTTAGTGTCGGGCCCACAAAAGAAAGGGATTCAAACCACGCCTGCTGCGTGAATGTCAATTTTGCACTGCGGTTAGAGGGTTTTATTCTAGGACATACGCATCCCACTGCGATAAAAGAGAAGCCGAGAGCCGACTGCTTTTTGAAAACTGTAATTCTTTCCTACTTCACTACCTTGTGTCAATATGTCTGAGCCTCTGGGGCTGTAAGTCACTCCCTGTGGTGGTCAAGTTTCATCTCCTTTAGGAGCTTTCAATCCTTTTCACAGTTCCCAGGTGCAAAGATGACTTGGCTGAAAGTCATTTTGGATTCAGAATGTTGCCCACAGAGGTCTGAACAGTGAGGCTTAAGGAATAATTATCTTTCATGCCTCAGTCCCTCTTGTAAAGTACTCTTCCTCCTGCATATCTGTGCACACACACACATCATGTCAACACACACACACAAAGCCACTTTCCTGACAAAAATGCCTGTGATTGCTGCCAAGGGATCTGGCAAAGGGATCCTGGGTCACTAGAACCTCCCTGACCTGGGCAGGCTACAAGCTGCATGATGGCTTCCTTCATCTCAGGGTCAGAAGTGACTGACTCAGGGTCAGCAAGAGACATACAAAGTAACATTTAACATGATGTTTCCTGACACTGCTTTTTTTGGGTAAGTTGAAATGGTTAATTCACATAAAAACAGATCCAGCCCCTCTTCCTGCCCCTGACGGGTCTTTTATTTACTTAAAAAAAATCTCTTTTCAATCCTGTCCTTTGTCATGGCTAAGAAAAAAAATTCAAAGAGTAGGACATTTATTATAGTGCAGGGGTGGGTGAATGACTGTGAACTGTACCATTAAAAAATCAAGTCAAATTAGGTGGTTTTACATTTAGAAGAAAAAAAAAAAACAAATATGAATGGAGAGGTCCAAAATGGTCACTTCCTGCTTGTAGGCCAGGCCACTGTGAGAACTCAGGGATTTAGTTAGGGCTCTGCCGCTGTCTGCTGTGAGCATGTAAGTAAACCTTCGGGGTCTCTGTTTCCTCATCTGTAAAATGAAAATAACAATATGCACTCCCCAAATGTGGGGAAGGCATTCTGGAAAGCACATCACTCTATGACATTACAGATTTTATTGAACAAGTACTACATCCCAAGGGCTACAGTATCTGCCGGGAGAAAGGATGAGAAGTAAGCTACTACCCTGTTCTCAAGACTCTTCCTCTGATTTGGCAGGCAGAGTGGGAAAGGGATGTGTACATTTTATTATGCTATATTATATTGTATTATATACATGTGTGTGTTGAGTCACTTCAGTTGTGTCTGACTCTTCGCGGCCCTATGGACTGTAGCCTGCCAGGCTCCTCTGTCCATGGGATTCTCCAGGCAAGAATACTCGAGTGGGTTGCCATATCCTTCTTCAGGGGATCTTCTTGACCCAGGAATCTAACTTGTATCTCTTACATCTCCGGCATTGGCAGCTGGGTTCTTTACCACTAGCACCACCTGGGAAGCCCATATTTTATATATGTATATAATTATATATAATATATATACACAAAAATTATGTATATATTGATATATATACAATTATATAATCATTATGTGGATACATATATCTATATAAATGGTTGCATTGTACAGATACAGATTAGATAGCTAGATAGATAACTGTACGTATGTAATCTTCATTTAATGGGTGTGCAATGAGTTCAGAAATGAGCCCATTTCTACCTCAATAACTTACAGGAAAGTTTTTGTGGTTTGTCCAGAATTTTTGCAGCTGGAAAGAAGGAGGAGGCAGCTTCAGCCAGAGTAGAGAGGCAAAAGAGCACAGGAGGGCACAAGGACTAGCAAGAGTCTGATCTGGCTGCCAATTCAGCCTATAAAGCAAAGGGCAAGAAAAGCTGATTAATTCCAGATACACAGCTCCTCAATACCTGTTTTGAGGCAAGAAATGGGGGGAACCATTGGACTTCGTAAGCAAGGAGGGCAACAATTTTTAAGAAGATGAAGCTGAGTATTTACTATATTTTGATGAGCATGATAATAGAGAAGCTAGACTTGAAAAGGAGATTGGGAAAGGGAAGACCCAGGTCACCAAACTGGAGAGCAAAAGGGAACCGTCACCACTGGGACAACAAAAATGGGCAGGGAGCAATGTCCGTGTGGGGGGGAATATGAACCCATCCCCTGGAATTCACATCTTGTGCAGTTTACTCCGTTTGAGTATTGGATGGAACAAGTGACTTGCTTCTAACAAACAGAATAAGGCAAAAGTGATCAGAAGTCCCTGTGATCAGGTAGCAGAAACCCATGAGTTTCATCTTGCTAGCACTCTCTGGCTGTGATGAAGCCAGCTGCCATATTTGGGCCGCCCCATTGAGAAGCCCACATGGCAAGGAGCTGAGGGCACCCTCTGGGTAACAGCCCTGGAGAAAACAAAATCCTGCTAATGACCCAGTCTGGAAGCCAGTCTTCTACCAGCCGTGCCTAGAGATGACTACAGCCCTGCCTGATACAGTGGATCAGGCTAGGAGAGACCCTGGACCAGGAGTGTGCAATTTCCTGATGCACAGAAATTCTGAGATTATATTAAGCTGCTAAATATTAGAACAGGAGACACATAATACAGGGAGGAAGATACCTAACTGACCTGGGGATGGTGAGTAACAGATGCTTTCTGCAGTTAAAACCCGACTCATGGCCCAAAGTTGTACATACGCATTCTTCGAGGCTTTGTTGATTTTAGAAACTTTTCATAAAAAGAAATCTCTCCACCACCCCTTTCTTTCACTGTTTCCTAGGGCTGATTAAAGAAACATGACTTGATTTTCAACTTCAAGTGACTCAGGGGGGCATTCCAATAGAAAAATGGCAGGAAATTAATGCCATACACACCAGGCCAGGCAGATGCTTCTGAAACTGACATGTAGGTGAAACACACCTTTCCTTTGTCCACCTTTTACCATCTATGTTTGCTTTTAGGGGTCTTAAAATGGAAACATATCCTTTTAACATACAATGAGTCATCCTGGAAACACATGGGGGTTAGTCAATCAGTCATGTCTGACTCTTTGCAAGCCCATGGACTGTAGCCTGCCAGGCTCCTCTGTCCATTGAATTCTCCAGGCAAGAATACTGGAGTGGGTTGCCATTTCCTTCTCCAGGGGATCTCCTTGACCCAGGGATCGGACCCAGGGATCGAACCCAGGTCTCCTGCATTGCAGGAAGACTCTTTACCATCTGAGCCATCAGGGAAGAAGCACATGAGTGGCACCAAAATACTTGAATGACAGCTAAAAAACCTGGCCAAGGGATTGTTAAGAAGTCTCATTATTTCTTCATTTATGTTTTTTGTTGTTATTGTTGTTGTTTTTTAAAAAGACTTTTTGATGTGGACCAGTTTTTTAAAAGTCTTTATTGAATTGTGACATTATTGTTTCTGTTTTATGTTTTGATTTTTTGGGCTGCACAGCATGTGGGATATGAGCTCCTGGAGCAGAGATCGAACCTGCTACACCTCATCTGTTGGAAGGTGAAGTCATCACCACTGGACCACTAGGGATGTCCCTTTTCATTTATGTTTGAATTATGGATGTATTTAGAAAAGCTAAGATCATGCCTATGAACTGAGAAATAAACCTCAATATGAAACCTTTTAATTATTTTTGTATGAAATATAATTATTTGTAGCTAAATTCTTTTCACCTGCCTTCCTGCTGTGAGAAAAAGAAATTACAGAACTATCTCGCCACATGCTTTGTAGAACCTGAAGATATGTTATGTACAAATAAGTAAACACACTCTTTTTAGCAGCCAAGGCTGGTCTTCGCGTATGGATCTTCCTTGGCAGTGGAGACAGAGCCTCTGTATTTGAACCTGACACCTAGACAAGATTTGCGGTCACCTCAGTGCTGAGCGACTGTCGTCTGCAAGCCGATCAGAGGTGAGCTGTTCTGAATCGCCTCCTGCTCTTGTAGGTGTTTCAGCCTTTGAAAGTGCGAGCGGATCTTTGCATTTAGTCTGGGACTGAGGCCAGTGTTCTCTGGCTTGAGTCTACCTCGCCTGTCTGTGAGTGAAGGAAAAGAGAAAAGAATCCTGTTTGTCTGTTCACGTGCTGTGCTGTGGTCAGTTGCCCAGTCGTGTCCGACTCTTTACGACCCCATGGACTGTAGCCCGCCAGGCTCCTCTGTCCATGGGATTCTCCAGGCAAGAATGCTAGAGTGGGTTGGCCATGCCCTCCTCAGGGGAGCTTCCTGGCCCAGGAGTCGAACCCACGTCTCCTGCAATGCAACGCATTGTGCTTGTTCTGAAGTGTTAGCATTTAAACCTGGCTAACGGGGTCTTCTTTCACTCGTGGCTAGATCCGTGCCACCTCTGTTGCAGTTACAGAAACTTTCTCTTAAACACTGTGAGTACTGGGGCTCCTGTCATTCCACTAAAGCAAACATATTACCCAGCCAGTTGAGAAAAGAAGTCCATCTTTCCTTCAAACACTGGAATAACTCAGGGCGAGTGCACCTGCTACTCTTAATGCACAAATACCGTGAATTGTCCTTCTTCCCTATCAGATGGGTTATAACAAGTCCTGCTGAAACTGTGGTTTGCTGATTAGTATCCGGATAAATATTCACAGTGCAAATAGATGCTGAAGGGTGATAAACGTGACTTTTAAATTCTGGACATGCTTAATTTCTTCCCTGGGTTTTGGCACTAGGGAAGGACTGGCCTTCTCTTTTTTAGACTCAGGCCTGGCATTTTGAGAAGCGGGGGGCTGCATGGCAAGTAATGGTCAGTTACTGGTCACGTGATAAGGAAACCGAGAGGTGAGGCAGGAAGAAGGCAAACCGATGAACGCGCAGGCCCAGGGGTGGTACCCGGAGGTGCACGCAGAGGGCTGCTAGCAGAAGCCACCACGAGCAATCAGGCAGAGAGGGCCGGCTGTCCTCCAACAACAGGGGCCGCTGCTCCCCAGTGGAGGTAGGCCCCGGCCCCGGCCCTAGTGAGAATGCATTTTCCAACCGCCTTGACACAAGTATGACTGATGTGAGCAGAGGCGATACGTGTCCCCTCTGAGCTGAGACTGTTAAGAAGACAGCAGAGCCTCCATCAGCTCTTCTCCCTAGTTTTCAAATTCAAAGCGATCTTCACTCCACCATCAGTCTCTCCCCATCCCTCAGCCTTCTCTTACTTCTGTTTATTCAACACATGTTCTATAATTGTAACTATCCCTCTGCAACCCCTGCCCCCCAACTCTCCTGGCCCCCTTTGCTCCCTCTGATCTATTCACCGGCAAAAGTTCAGTTCTGGTTGAACCCAAGGATTTGAGTTCTATAGGTTAGTAGCCAAGCAGATGGCTGATGGGAAAAAATAAAACACCCCGATGTGAAAACGTCGCTGCACTTTGGATTCATGTTCTCAGAGCCCCAGGGAGCTCTTGCCCTTTCCTCAGAAGCTCGCCTTCTCCAGCATTCAAGATGGACTGTTTGGCATCTTCTTTCTCCAAACTTCCCCCTCTTCCTCTCTGTTCTCATTGCATTCACTGAGGGAGCAGAAGTCGTCCCTCAGACGGTCACGCTCATGCTCCCACCACTGGACACGCACACGTAGCTCACCCTCTCCCTCGTCCCAGCTGTCTCAGGGAATGACAATCCCTGCTTTGATCAGAAGCAAGTTCCCATGCTCACACTCTCGCCTTCTCGAGGAATTTAGTCCCCGGTCCTTGCCTCTCAGTCTGGCATCATTAATTTCTCCCTTTCTATTGGCTCAGTCTCATCAGCATCAAAGATGACCTGGGATCTCCAATCTTGAAACAAATGAACCAAAAACTCCTCCTTCAATCCCATATCGGCATGCTTCCCCTTCATAGAAAAATTTCTTTAAGACTTACTTTTCGATCCCATTTCTACTTTCTCACTTCTCACATGTTCGTTTATTTGGGAGTTATTCAGTGGCTCAGTCGTGTCCGACTCTTTGCGACCCTGTGGACTGCAGCACGCCAGGCTCCCCTGTGCTTCACCATCTCCTGGAGCTTGGTCACACTCATGTCCATCAAGTCGGTGGTGCCATCATCTGGGAGAGTCTCCCTCTGTTCCCACAGTGCCTCTGAAACACCTTCATCGAGGCCACCAGCCATGGTCATGCTGCCCGTGGGCACCTTCGTGTCCTCATCTTTGCTCCAACAGGAGCATTCAACAGGAGCTCTCTTGCTTGAAGCCACTTTCCTCCCTCGATTTCTGTGACACAACCCTTGGTTGTCCTTCTACCACTTTGGTTATGACATTCCAGACTCAGTTCCTGGTCAGTCTGACCCCTTTCCCTGTTCATCATCTTCATTTAGACATCCACATCTCAAATGTCACATGTCCAATAGAGGTCCATTGATGTGGACACCATACACCGTCCCCCCCCCCAAAAAAAACCCAGAAGTTAGTTATTTGGGACTCTGAAGTCCAGTCTGTTAGCAAATCCTGTTAGCTTTGTGTCAGAACTGTATCTTAGCCATCCACTCTGCTCCATCCTGGCCCATGTCCCCTCCTCTCATGCCTGGATTATTTTATATTGAAATCTTCTGACATGTCTGTACCCTTTCCTCCATTCTCCACAAAGCAGACAGGGCCATCACTCAAAATCTCTTTCATGCTTCCTTTCTTGCTAATCTCAAAAGAATAGCCAGGTTCTTCATCATGACCTACAGAGCCCTGCCTTCTTATACAAGCTCAGAAACCACTTCTCCCTTACACACTGTCCTTCAGTCTCTTTTCTGCCCCTCAGTCAAGCCAAAGGCTTTCCCACCTTAAGGCTTCAGTACTTGTCATTTTACCTGCCTGACCTGCTCTCCCCCATCTGGAACAGAAGCTTGTTCTCTATTAATCTCCAGCATCTGGTGCAACCCCTGCATACAAGGGGCACTCAATATGTGAGTCCTAAATGAGTGAATGGAATTGTGGAGCCCTTATTGTGTGGGTGGGTCATGTCCTATGCTTATACGTATGTTATTTCATTTACCTGACTGCTACCTGAAAGTCTCTGAAATGAGAACCACAATTCATGTTCATTTACTTTCCTTTCGACTCCCCTTGAGAATCAAACAGCAACTGTAACATCACAGGGTCGAGGCACTTGAAATGGACATCAGCTCCAATGATCTTTGGCAAAGAAACATGACGAAACCTCTTAGGGTGCTCAGAAACGGGCTTGTGGGGCATTGTGAAACAGGACTGGCTTGAAAGGGTCAGTCATCCTGGAATAAGTAGTAAGGTCTTGGGCAAGTCCTTTCGTTTCTCTGGGTTTTTGATCCCTCGTGTCTAAAAAGAGATGTTGGGACTCAGTTTGCAAGGTGTCTCACCAAGAGCGAAACTCTGGGCTTTCATCTGCAACCTGCCTTCTAAGCAGAGAGCCTCTCTGTGGCTGCGGGGATGCTCTTGAGCTGGAGGAGCCTGTCCAGCCCAGTGAGCAGGGCACTGGGTACCACGTGCCTCAGTATCCTGGCAACACAAACGGCATCCTCCTCGTGTTGTTGAACCACGACAGGACCTTCCAGGGGCACGGCTCTAGCAATTCCCTGCCAGCATCTGGCTTTCCTTGGGTCTCAAGAGGAAAGCCGCCAGTGACGCCCTCCAAGGTCACCGCAGGCTGAACACTTGGGTTCTCGTGGATACCGAGTTTTTCTTCTAAAGGGCGTCTGTGTAGCCTTCAGGCAGCTCCGGGCATCCAGGCGGGCCCCACGGCACTGGCCGGTTTCCCTCCTCCCACTCCCCATCCTAAGCGGCATGCAGAACCCCAACCAGAAAGAACAATGGACACCCCCCGGAGCCCTCCAAGTAAAGTAAATCGAGTTAATGGTTTGAGCCATCTTGGAGCAACCATTCAGTACCACAGGAAAGAATGCGTCTCCTTCATTAGAAGGTGGCGCAGTCTCTGTTTTCCCGTGTTCACAGCCTCATTCTCTGTTCAGGGTAGGAAGATGAACTGTGCTCTTCCTGGCCCCACGGCACACGATCCTCCTTACTCGGGGCCAATCACTCTGGAATTGAGCTCCCTGGTCACTTTCCTTTTCCTTCTCTTACTCCCCCCTTTCCCGATTTATGAACAAATGTAAGGCCAAGGACATGGGTGTGCACTTTAGGGCTATTCCAGAGCCTCGCATTGGGCAGAGGATACGCAATGACTGAAACCTGTGGGTGTGGTGCCCACGTGGGGTGGCTCTTCAGGGGGCGAGCCCAGCAGGTGCCTTCCAGGGAGCCTGCCTCTCATCACCCCACCTGCAGTTCAACGCGACAGTCGCTTTCTGGGGATTCCCCGGCCTCTCTGAATCTTTCCAGTATCTTCTAGTTGATGCCCATTCCCATTTACAAGTGAGATCTCCTTTCCAAGGTGTCTTTGGAATTGAGTGTTTGGCCTCAGTCAGAGGCTCAGCAGGAAAATCACAGCCGTTCCACCTGGTTGGTGTGTGTTCCTGAGCGTGCTGGCTGAGGAAATGGAAAGCAAAGGTTCTGTCCAGTTGTCAGCCTTTTTCCAGCCAAGTATGGCGTGCCGCACTTTTCAAGAGTAATGGATTAAACAGGAGGGGAAGCTCCGAGCCAGGGGTGACTTGGCCACTCTTTAGGATGCTGTATCCTCTGCAGACTGATTTCCCTGCTGTAATAAGTGATCACATATTGGAAGAATCATTTTGGATGGTTCCATTCAGGCTGGTAATGTTGATTGCAGATGCTTCAGTCTCCACCACCTGGAGAAAGACTCCAAGTCAAGCCAAAGACATCCTTTACATTATAAGTCATTTCACGAGTATGCTATGGAATATTTTCCCTCTTAGAAAGGGAATAAGGTGCTTCATTTTCGGGGAATCATACAAAACAACTCAGTTCTTTCCTCGCCCGGTTCTACTGTCTATAAATGCTAACAACTGCCTGAGATTTCCACACCAGGGCTATGCAAAGAAATACTGTCCATGTGGATATTGGGGAACTGCACAGAACCAATCCAGGAGCTTAGATTGGCCTCAATCCTTTAAAAATGTTTACTCCATAGAGGATAACTCTAAACAAGTTAATGAGTAATGGGATATGAACTTTGCCGTGTTGCCTGACTTGGGTGACATGGCCCTCTCATTTGAGGTGGATCTCCTCTCATTAATGACTTTCCAAAGACCTTGCAGAGCCTAGGGAAAGGGTTGGAGCATAAAAATATAACCTGATTAGTCGAAAAAGTCAGCATATTGAATATAAGGCTCTCAGACCAATAGTTAGACTCCGAGGAGTGTCTGGGCACATGTAACCACAGCGATGGAATGCCCATCGTGCAGCGTTCTCAAAGATATTCTTTTAAAAATATTTTAAGTTATTGCCTCGCTTTATTGTACATGGTGTCCTATAAAGAAGATATATGTCTGCAATTGAGCTTTGAAAGGGGACCACGGGGCCAGTTCCATCTAAAGGGGATGAAGTCAAGCAGTAAATCTGCTGGTCACTCTTTTCACATGGTCTGTATCTCAGCCAGCGGTTGGTCTTTGATGTCATGACAATAGCACTGGGCCACGGAGGCAGATCAGGGTTCCCCTGACGCTGAAGCTTGTCCACACTCTTTAAAACTTGGAGAGCAGCCTGCAGGGTACGATACACCAAGGAGGTATATCTTATTCCTACTCTGGGAGTGGGCAGCTGGTTGCCTCTCCCAGTGAAAAAAGGCCATCTCTCCTACACTATCTACCCTGCCTGTTACCTTCTTCACTGTATTTTTAAAAATTAGTTAACTGATTTTTATTTTTAGCCACATAGCACGGCTTATAGAATCTTAGTTCCCCTGCCAGGGATCGAACCTGGGCCTTTGTCAGTGAACGCATGGAGTCCTAACCACTGGCCCACCAGGGAATTCCTCCTTTACTGTATTTTTAACTGAAGGATGCTATCCATACAGAGAAATGCATGTCTATAACTATACAGCTCAGTGAGATTTCTCAAACTGAACACAACCATGTAGCCAACACTCAGCCAGATGCCCCCTTGTGTCCCCTTCATGAGGATAGCTGGTGTTTTCCCTTATTAGCGTTTCCTGGTCCTTTCCCATTAACAGGATTTTCTTGCGTGGACGCTTCTGTGACCAGCTACTTCCACGTGACACTACGTTTGTGACATGGTGCATGGTGTGTGTGGTTGTTTGGTCTCTCCCAGTGTGTGCACTCACTGCCTTATTATCCATCTGACTGTGGATAAGTACTTTGGGCATTTCCAGTTTGGGGCTATTTTAACTAGTGCTGCTTTGAGCATTCTTTTTTAGGTTTTTGAGTCCACAAATGAATGCATTTCTGTGAGGCAATATACCCAGGATGGGATTGCTGGGTCAGAGGGTAATATATATTCTGTCTTAGTAGCTACTCTGGAAAAACAATTTTCCAAAGTGTTCACATCTGTTTGTATTCCCTATAGGTGCTCCACATTCTTGCCAACTGTCTTTAGTTTTTGTTTTCATTTTGCCATTCGTGAGATAATACAGTGACTTCACACTTCTAGTGGTCATACTTTCGTTTTTTTAAAGTTTTGTTTGTTTTTCTGTTGAAGCCATCAACCTAGTCAGTGCTCAATTCTGTGACAATCACAAAGTTATTAAGCTATTAAGATCATTGACATGAGACTGGTCCCAACCCAAAGTTGGGGGAACAAAGAGAGAAGAAAGTAGGCACTACAGAACATATCCAACATATGAGAAAATTACGTCAGAAGCAAAGCAAAACAAAGGATAAAATTCGCTGGGGGTACAGGGATGTCAGAGACATGGGAAGGATGACAGAGAAAGATCTAGAACCACGGTGGCCCACAAGCTGATTAGATATTAGCAATGCAATGCCACAACCAGAAAAGGAAATACGATACTTCTCTCAACTATGGGAAGCACTTAAAAATTCCTGACCACTCGCTCCTCAGGAGACCTTGAGGAAAAGGACTTTGTGACACACCGAGAAAAGGGAAAAATCTGATTAGTCAACGAAAAGATTCTTCTGGCCGGAAACTGTAATTGGAAAGCAAAATATACAGCTCAGAGAGCATGCAAAACCCCTGTCCCCAGGTGTTCCTGTTTCCCTTGTTATGTCTGGGAAAGGAAGGTAGGAAAGGGTGTCCCCCTGTAAGGGACACCTTACAAAGACGTTGCCGGCTTCGAATGTCAAAGCCCATGGGTGATGAATAACATATCTGTGGGCACAGTTCCACCCCTACCTCGGAACACACGATTTTTAAGCAGGGACACTGCACAAGAGAGACCACGCAGAGGGAAGATGGAGAGAGAGACGTGTATGTCTCTTGACTCAGAAATAACGTTTACTGGAATCCAGTGTGGACAGAGCAACCTGTGGTCTGTCTGGGTCTGGTTTCTCAGAGGCAGGATTCCTGTAGGCTCCACTTCCCCGCTGGCTCAGGTGGTAAAGTCTCTGCCTGCAACACAGGAGACCCAGGTTCCATTCCTGGGTTGGGAAGATCCCCTGGAGAAGGGAATGACTCCCCATTCTAGTGTTCTTGCCTGGAGCATTCCAAGGACAGAAGAGCCTGGTGGGCTACAGTCCATCGGTTTGCAAAGAGTCAGATGTGATTGAGCGACTAACACTTTGGCCTTTTCTTTCTTCCCCTCGGTCTGATTCCAGCCCAAAGCCAGGTTGAGCAGCTCCACAACGCAGCCTTGGGTAATGGTTGGGTCCCAGTGGAAACGTTCGGCACATCCATCTAGCATCTGTTTCTTGGAATGTGGACGTGGCTGCATGGTGGGTGGGGTGAGAAGTTACTCTTGTTGTTCAGTTGCTAAGTAGTATCCGACTCTTTGAGACTCTGGGGACTAGCCCACCAGGCTCCTCTGTTCATGGGATTTCCCAGGCAAGAATACTGGAGTAGGTTGCCATTCCCTTCTCCAGGGCATCTTCCTAACTCAGGGATCGAACCTGCATCTCTTGCATTGGAAGGTGGATTCTTTACCACTGAGCCATCTGGGAAGCCCAGGGTGGGAAGGCCTGTTTAACCTGGAGACCAGCTCTTTCCCAGCCTTTTCTCCCAAGCTGCCCCTGCTCTTTCCTCTTCTTCTCCCACATGAAAGAAGCAACCAGGAGTAACCTTTCTAGAAGCATCACTGATTGACATGGGGCAGAATACGTGTCAGCACATGGAGTCAGCCTGGACTGCCTCCCTTCCATGATATATTTCCCTCCACACAATGTGCTCAGAACAATCAGACATTAAACCTTGATTTCATGACACTGCTCTGCCTTAGTTTCCTCAGCTGCAAAATGGGAGAGAATCTTCGTTGGGCTGTTATGAGAATTAAAGGTGCAAATACATACAAAGTTGTTATTTATTCTGCTCTTGGCACAGAATAAATGCTCAAGGTTAGCTTTTATATCACTATCAGCATCATTATCACCATGTTTGAAGATAAAGTTTAAAAATCAGTATAATTATCCCATTAGGATGTCTATTTTTATTAATTTTTTTAGTCTACTTTTAGATAAGGAAAATGAAATGCATAGAGTTGAAGTGACTTGTCCAAGGTCATGCTGCTCTGTAGTACCAGATTCATGGGTTAAGTGTCCTTATGCACCAGGGACAGTCCTTTCAATGTTATAACCTCCCACAGTTACAACTTTTACTATCCCATTTACTGAACAGGACATAGAAGCACAGAGAAGTGTGGGACTTGCTGAAGGCACACATGTGAGAAGCAGAGGAAGAACTGAAACAAATCCAAAGCCTTTGGCCACTCTGTTGGGCTTTGTGATGAGTTTTGGCCAATAGGATGCTGACAGATGTGATCTAAGCAAAGGCTGGAGTGTACTTGTCCTTCGGGCTTGCCTCTGCCTTTCTGTGATTTTTCATCACCATGAGAGCAGTGCGGGGCAGGTAGCCTGCTAGTTGTGGAAGTCTGGGAGATCCAAGGAAGAAACCCAGACCCTAACTTTAGCCTGGAGCCCAGCCTGCCTAGATCTACTGAGCCCCAGCAACCCACAGACCCACAAGCATGAGAATACATGCTTGTTGTTACAGGCCACTGAGGTTTGGGGTAGTTTGCTGTGACGCTCAATTGGGCAATAGCTAAGTAATATCTGATCTGTCCTGAGTGCTTCTGGGGACTTGCAACTTGCAGGAAAAGCATACATCTTGACCTGAGCTTCTCAATCTGAAATGAGCATGTGATTCACCTGGGGCCCTGATTAAATTGTAGATCCTGGTTCAGTTATTCTGGGTGGGGCCTGAGATTCTTATTTTCTAATGAGCTCCCAGGAGACACTGTTGCTACTGCTCCATGAACCACACCATGGGTGCAAGTGTGGAGAAATCACCCCTAGCTTCTCACCTGTACCTGCAAGTCATGACTGCTCCATGTACCTTGGGGCAGTGGACGGGCCACCTTATGTGTCAGTAAAGAATAGTCCTTGCCCCCTAGCAAGAATCCTTTGTGGGTTTCTAGGAGTCATCACTCATCTCATGTCCAGCATGGCCAGAGGGTTAGGGTTAGCATTCCTTCAGCCTTTTTACAGGGCTAAGGATTACTTAATGAGATCCCTCCTTTTGAATTTTTGTCCTTCCTGAAATTTGAAGATTTCCAGCAATAAACCTGGCTTCCAGTTTGTTTTGGGCCCATAACCAATACCAGATTTCCAAGTCACAATGTAATTGAGTCTCCAGGCAGGAGATACAAATCTATTTCTGGTTCTCTTAACTTCCAGTCAGCCAGGGCATCAGGACAAGAAGATGAAGGGAACATCAAACAGCGGCTTACAGAGGAAGTCAAGTCTCCTACTAGGAGACTTTTCCAACTGGTTCTTGTCCAGCAACTATTTCTTTCTACCACCACCATCTCCACCACCAGCAACCACGATCACCTGGAGGATTGAGCTCCCTGAAACTTTTGATTTGGAGAATCCTGAAAAGGTAGGAGAATTCTTTCCAAGGAAACACTATCTTCTCCCCTTCCTTCAGTTTCCCACAATATATTATGGATTATACACCTGTGTATTAGCTATAGGAAGATACCATCTTGCAACTAAACTTCCAAATTCTCTCATTTTCTAAGTGTCCTGGGTTTTATAGATCTTAAACATGTTATGTGAGTGCCTGTACAAGATTGTATTTTTATTTATTTAAATTATTTATTTATTATTTTTAGGGGAGCATGGGACAAATTGGAATATTAGAATTTACATATATATTACACTGATTGTGTGTGTGCTAAGTTGCTTTAGTCATGTCTGACTCTTTGTAATGCTATGGACTGTAGCCCACCAAGTTCCTCTGTCCATGGTGATTCTCTAGGCAAGAATACTAGAGTGGGGTTGTTGTGTTCTCCTCCAGGGGATCTTCTCAACTCAGGGATTGAAACCTCATCTCTCACATCTCCTGCATTGGCGGGCAAGTTCTTTACCACTAATGCCACCTGAGAAGCTTATATATATATATATATATATAAACTACAATGTGTAAAACAGATAGCTAGTGGGAACCTGCTAAAAGCACAGGAAGCTCACCTTGGTGCTCTGTGATGACATAGAGGGCTGGGATGGGGGAAGGGTGGAAAGCAGGCCCAAGAAGGAGGGGATATTCATATACATACAGCTTATTCACTTTGTTGCACAGCAGAAACTAACACTACATTGTAAAGCAATTATATTCCCTCAAAAAAGTTAAGAAAAAAGATTGCCACATTTTTAAGTAAGCTAAACATATACCCAGCTAGTGTGCCTCTAAGAATTCACACAAGAGAAATGAAAGCATATGTTCACAATGCAAGGACTTCGACCCAAACTTGTAGCATCCTTACTTTAACAGGCTAGAGCTGGAAACAACCTAAATGTGCTTCACTGGGTAAATGGAAAAGCATATTGTATACGCATACCATGGAAGACCAACTGGCAATAAAAGGATCAAACTCTTACGCACCAAACAACATGGATGCATCCCGAAGTCATTATGGTGAGCAAGGGAGCTCCTGGTGCTGTACATTCGGTACCAGCCTGCTTGTGCAAAACTCTAGGAAATGTAAAAACTGATCCATAGTGGCAGAAAGCAGATCAGCAGTGGACATTCCTCAGGAACGAGGGGGGAATCCCCAAGGAACACAAAGAAACTTTCGGAGATGGCAGATTATTTATTCATCATCTTGATGGTGGTGATGGTTTCACAGGTGTCAACTCTTCAGACTGCTCACTTTGAATATGCACAGTTCACTGTATGCCAACTACACCTTAACAAAACAGTATTTTTGCCATTTTCCTTCTTGCTGTCTCCTCATCACACTCTCTAAGAGGTGGCTGGGAGCCAAGGCATGTGCTTTGTTTCATTGGCTTTGGCATAAATGCTCTCTCTTGATGCTGGTGGGAGTAAGGTAGCACCTGGGTGACCCATGACATCATTTCCAGCCCCCCCACCCCCAGCATGCTTCATATAGATTCTAGCCACACCTTGTTATTTTCAAAAACAGTGATGAGGTGTACAGCAGGAAGCAGCCTCTTGATTCACAGTTGGCCTGCCTTTTCCTAGGTCACTTCTGCTCCACATCTGGGATTGAGGTGCTCCAGACTGTGAACCTGGCAGCCCAGAGCCCCAGACCCGAAGCTGAAATTCTCCTGTCCCTTTGGCCCTGCAGCACAGTTCCTTCTGGGGAGGGGGGCTGGGAGAGCTGCTCTCAGGAGGCGTGTCAGCGGCGGACAGTGCTCTATGTGAGATGACTCGGTTTACTGGGATGTGCCCGGGTCAGTCCAACAGGAAGGAGCAGTGACCCCGGTGGTTTCACTCCTACTCAGTTTACAGAAACAACTTTCCAGCGACACATGCTGGTCTGTGCCTGGGAGTTGACGCAAAGCTACATTTATCCAGGAGCCCTGACCACTACCTTGTTTAGGCATTGGAAGGTGCTCTCACACACCCTTGAAGGCTTCCCACCGTTGCTCAGCCTCCCACCTAAAATAGCGAATAAGTGCGGGATGAGGCTGTCCTGAGGAAAACAACAGTCTTCTCTCTATACACAAGCCATTCATAGGCCCTGCCTAGGCCTGATCTTTCCCATTCCTATGATATTGGAAATGGTCTCTTCCCAGCTGCTCTGGGAGGGGATGGCATGGTTTGATTCTGTTGCTGCCACTGTACATCCCTTTCTGAGGTGAACAGACTTTAGCCCTGTCAATAGCAGCAGAAAACAGCAGGGACCTCATGGAAACTCCATACTGCACATCTTCCTGCACCTAAAGAAATGTCCAGTGATCCCATGGCTGAAGTTTGAATAGTGCTTTATTTAGTTTAGTTTCTTCCAGAAGCAAACCCTGAGACAAAGAGCAAGTGGTACTTGGGAGATATCCCTAGGAAGCTCTGGTAGGAGAAAGAGAAAGAGGGTAGGGAAGGGAAAGAGCCATAGTGTTCTATGATCAAGTCAATGACCAGGATGGGCAGTGAGTGCTTAGTCCAAAGAGGAACCCTGGACTAGCATGTTTATTTTCTTAGCATTGCACTCTACCCAACATTTGCACTAATACACCACAGCAAGAAAGAAATTAAGCTTTATATCTTTTATGTCTAGGGCTTCTTATGATGTTCTTATGGAACAGGAGTATAGATAAGCTTTAAATAAAATGCAAAATGAGTTTTTCTTTTTCAGTAACACACTCCCTTGCTGCTTATTCAACCTCATTGCATTCAATCCTGGGAATTAAACTGACATCCCAGTCCCAGCCCTCAAATAATCTGTCTTTTGAGGAATGGGTACAGACAGAGAGGTACCCTTAGCTGGCACTGAAGAAAGGGGCTTCATCACCACCCTCTTCATTGTAAATCATAGAATCTTGAGCCAAGGTCATAGATGTCCTCAGATGAAAGAGAAATAAGAGGATCACATAAACCATTAAAACATTTTAAAATCAGATCAGTGAAGACAAGTTAAAAAACTGAGATAATCAAATGTGGAGAAGAACTGTTGAATAATAACCTTCAAGTCCTGCATGAGATGTTTCTGGAAAAGGGAATAAATAGTGGGGAAACAAGAGCAAAAATTATATTAAGATGTATCAAAAATGATCTAAAGGACACCTTAGAGAAAAATACATTCAGTCACTGATGGCTATAAAAAAGAACTTGTACAGGCTTCCAGATCAAGATGGCAGAGTAGAAGGACATGTACTCATCTCCTCCTACGAGAGCACCAAAGTTGCAAGTAGCTGTTGAACAACCATCAATAGGACGACGCTGGAACCCACCAAAAAAAAAGACAGTCCATTTCCAAAGACAAAGAAGAAGGCTCAGTGAGACAATAGGAGGGGTGCAATCACAATAAAATCAAATCCCATACCCACCAGGTGGGCAACCCACAGATTAGAGAACAATAATATCAAAGAAGTTCTTGCGGTGTTGTGAACATTCTGAACCCCATGTCAGGCTTCCCAGCCTGGGGGTCCGACAAAGGGACTGGGAATCCCCAGGGAATCTGACCTTGAGGGCCAGCAGGGTTTGATTACAGGCCTTCCAGAGGGCTGAGGGAATCAGAGACTTCCATCTTGGAGGGCAAAAACAAAATTTTGCACGCACCAAGACCCAGAGGAGAGGAGCAGTGGCCCCACAGGAGACCAACCCAACACCACCTGTAGAGCTAGAGGGCCTCCTGTGGCAGTGTGGGCTGGCAAGGGCTCACCACAGGGATGGGGCACCGGAAGGCCCCCTTGGCGTAAACCCTCTTAGACTTTGCCATTAATCCTACCACAGAGCCTGTAGACCCCAGGGCTAGGGCCAAACAACTACCAGGGAGGGAGAGTAACCCCACTCATCAGCAGGTAATTGGATTAAAGCTTTACTGGGCAAGGCCTGCCCACCAGAGCAAGACCCAGTTTTTCCCATCGCCAATCCCTCCCATCAAGAAGGTTACACAAGCCTCCTAGCCTCAGCCATCAGAGGGCAGACAGAAGAAGCAAGAAGAAGCACAGTCTCACAAAACATATTACAGAAAGTTAACCATAATGAACAGGCAGAAAGTTATGTCCCAGATGAAGGGAAAAGATAAAACCCCAGAGAAACAACTAATTAAAGTTGAAATGGGCAACCTTCCAAAAAAAGAGTTCAGAATAATGATTTTGAAGATGATCCAGGATCTTGAAAATAGAATAGAGGCAAAGACTGAGAAGATGCAAGAAATGTTTACCAAAGACCTAGAAGAACTAAAAAACAAATAAACAGAGATGAGTAATACACTAGAAGGAACCAATAGCAGAAAAACTGAGGCAGAAGAACAGATAAATGACCTGGAGGACAGAATGGTGGAAATCACTGCCACAGAACAGAAAATGGAAAAAAGAATGAAAAGAAAGAAGACAGCCTAAGAGACCTCTGGGACAGTACTAAAGGCACCAACATTATCAGGGCCCCAGAAGGAGAAGAGAGAGAGAAAGGGCCTGAGAAAATATTTGAAGAGACACAGCTGAAAACTTCCCAAATATGGGAAAGGATACAGCCAACCAAGTTCAGGAAGCACAGAGTCCCAGGCAGGATAAACCCAAGGAGGAACACACTGAGACACATAGTAATCAAACTGACAAAAATTAAATACAGAGATAACATGTTAAAAGTTTAACAAGGGAAAAGTGACAACATACAAGGAAACTCCCATCAGGCTATCAGCTGATTTCTCTACAGAAACTCTACAAACCAGAAGGGAATGGCATGATATATTTAAAGTGCTGAAAGGGAAGAACTGACAACCAAGAACACTCTACCCAGCAGGACTCTGCTTCAGCTTTGATGGCGAAATCAAAAGCTTTCCAGACACCCAAAAGTTAAGAGAATTCAACATCACCAAACCAGCTTTACAACAAACGCTAAAGGAACTTCTCAAGGCAGGAAACAAAAGAAAAACGAAAAGACCTACAGAAAATAAGCCCAAAACAATTAAGAGAACAGTAATAGGATCATATATATCAATCATTATCTTACGTATAAATGAATTACATGTACCAACCAAAAGACACAGACTGGCTGGGGGAATGAAAACATGTGCATGCATGCACTTCACTGACCACATCACTCTGCTCACTCTCCCAAACTGACAGTGATTCTTTTTTTTTAAATTTTCTTTACTTTATTGTGTTGGTTTTGCCATACTATGACATGAAACCGCCATGGGTTTACATATGCTCCCCCTCCGGAACCCACCTCCCTCCTCCCTCCCGATTCCCTCCCCCTGGGTCATCTCGGTGCACCAGCCCCGAGCATCCACCCTGGGCTGGCGATTGATTTCACATGTGATAATTAACATGTTTCAATGCCATTCTCCCATACCATCCCACCCTTGCACTTTTCCACAGAGTCCACGAGACTGTTCTATACATCTGCGTTCCTTTTGCTGTCTCGCATGCAGGGTTCTCGTTACCATCTTTCTAAATTCCATATATATGCGTTAGTATACTGTATTTTTGTTTTTCCTTCTGGCTTACTTCACTCTGGATAATAGGCTCCAGTTCCGTCCACCTGAGTAGAACTGATTCAAATGAATTTTTTTTTAATGCTGAGTAATATTCCATTGTGTATATGTACCACAGCTTTCTTATCCATTTGTCAGTTGATGGGCATCTAGGTTGCTTCCATGTCCTGGCTATTGTAAACAATGCGGTGATGAACATTGGGGTACACGTGTCTCTTTCAATTCTGGTTTCTTTGGTGTGTATGCCCAGCAGTGGGATTGCTGGGTCATATGGCAGTTCTATTTTCAGTTTTTTAAGGAATCTCCACACTGTTCTCCATAGTGGCTGTACTAGTTTGCATTCCCACCAACAGTGTAAAAGGGTTCCCTTTTCTCCACATCCTCTCCAGCATTTATTGCTTGTAGACTTTTGGATGGCAGCCATTCTGACTGGTGTAAAGTGGTACCTCATTGTGGTTTTGATTTGCATTTCTCTGATAATGAGTGATGAAATGGATCAAAGATCTAATAATAAGACCAGAAACTATAAAACTCCTAGAGGATAACATAGGCAAAACACTCTCCGACATAAACCAAAGCAGGATCCTCTATGACCCATCTCCCAGAATATCGGAAATAAAAGCACGAATAAACAAATGGGACCTAATTAAAATTAAAGCTTCTGCACAACAAAGGAAACTATAAGCAAGGTGAAAAGGCAGCCTTCAGAATGGGAGAAAATAATAGCCAATGAAACAATGGACAAACAATTAATCTCAAAAATATACAAGCAACTCCTGCAGCTCCATTCTAGAAAAATAAACGACCCAATCAAAAAGTGGGCCAAAGAACTTAACAGACATTTCTCCAAAGAAGACATAAAAATGGCTAACAAACACATGAAAAGATGCTCAACATCACTCATTATCAGAGAAAGACAGTGATTCTTTTATACTGTTAAGTTAATCATGTTTCCATTATGGCTTGCAATTGTAACTATTTTTTATAACTATTTTTTTATTTTTTGTTTGGCTATTGACTGTGAAAACTGATAAACATCTTCTACTATTGTGATTATGTAACTATTACTCACTTAATATCACTGTATCATGATTGGTCAACAGAAAAATAATAGAACTCTATATCACCAAAACTAGGGTCTAATAGAAAAACCTGTAATCACTTTTTCAAATCCAGATGCATATCAGAATTATCTTGAAATTTTTTGAAAAATACAAATGTTCAGGTATTGCTCCTTTTCTCTAGATGAGTTTTTAATGAGCAGTCATGTTTAAAGACAACTGGACTATATGATGATCTTTTATTTTTAGCTAGTTTGTTTCACTTTTTCTACTTCAAATTCAGTGCTCTCATTTCATTTATGTTCTTGTTTCTCCATCTCTTCTCTTTTTCTGATGTTCTTTCTCAGGACTTTGTCAAGTGTAGGAGAAAAGTTTTTGTATACATATATAAATATGTATAACATATATATTTTTGAAAACTTGTGAATTTTTGCCTAACTAAAAAATTGTGACTGTTTGATTCCACTTGTTTGATTTAGTCTGAATAGAATGCTAGGTTTCTAATTAAAAAATAGACATGCAACAAGCAACAAAGGTTTACTGTATAGCACAGGGAACTACAGTTAATATCTTATAATAATCTCTGATGGAAAATAATTTCAAAAATAATATATGTGTATTTGTATAACCAAATCACCTTTCTGTACATCTGAAACATTGTCAACTATACTTCAATAAAAAAAATGTAGATATATTTTTTAAAGTATTTATACAAGTACAAATGGGATTCTTTCCTTCGGAGGCTTTAAAAACAGAATAGATTCTTCTTAGTTGAATGGATAGTTCTCATGACTTCTGAGCCTCAAAATCAGTGCTTTAGAACATGGGTGGAAAACAACAAATGAAGGGGCTGCACAAATAATAGAACTTTCTTCTGGTTTGTATATAGGAAAATAATAGAAAAAAATAAAATTACAGTGTTTTAATTCAAGGTGGCAGACTGGGTATTTTCATTTACTTATTTTCCTTCTCTAAATTCTACTGAAAAAGAAGCTTAAAAATAAGAATAAATTCCCAACAGAATTGGAAAGCTGAGAGGGAATATCTACAGAACAAGGAATGATTTCTGGTAGATATGAAACAACTGGTAACCAACTGGGAGTGAAACATATTACAGAGTTGAGAAAGTCAGAGAAAGATTGACAAAAGAAATGAGTTTCTTTAGAGGAATTCCCATAGTAACGTAAGGAATAGAGCCTGTGTCAGGTTCACTAGCAAGTATTTACTAGCGAGAAATGAAAACCTATGTCCTGGCTTGTACAAGAAAGTTAACATGATCTTATTTACAGTATTCAAACCATTGAAAACAACCCAAGTGACCATCAATGGGGAAATGGATACATAAATTGTGGCATAGTTATACAATGGAATATCACTTAACAATAAGAAGAGAAACTTACTGCTGTACACAGCAACATAAATGAATGTCAAAAATAATATGTTAAGCAAAGGAAACTGAGACACATACACAGGCACACACACACACACACACACACAAATGCACACCATACGATTCCTTATACATGAAGATCTAGAAGAGGCAAACTAATCCATGGTGACAAGAGTAAGACACTGGGGGGGAGCAAACTGCCTGCAAAGGTGCACTAGTAGATTTTTGGGGATGATAGAGATGTTTTGTATCTAATTTTGATAAGGGTTATATCAGCTCAGTTCAGTTCAGTCGCTCAGTCGGGTCTGACTTTTTGTGACCCCATGAATCGCAGCACACCAGGCCTCCCTGTCCACCACCAACTCCCAGAATCCACTCAAACTCATGTCCATTGAGTCAGTGATGCCATCCAGCCATCTCATCCTCTGTCGTCTCCTTCTCCCCTTGCTCCCAAGCCTTCCAGGGATTAGGGTCTTTTCCAATGAATCAACTCTTTGCATGAGGTGGCCAAAGTATTGGAGTTTCAGCTTCAACATCAGTCCTTCCAATGAACACCCAGGACTGATCTTCTTAAGGATGGACTGGTTGGATCTCCTTGCAGTCCAAGGGACTCTCAAGAGTCTTCTCCAACACGATGGTTCAAAAGCATCAATTCTTTGGCGCTCAGCTTTCTTCACAGTCCAGTTCTCACATCAACATGACTACTGGAAAAACCATAGCCTTGACTAGATGGACTTTTGTTGGTAAAGTAACGTCTCTGCTTTTTAATATGCTATTTAGGTTGGCCATAACCTTCCTTCCAAGGAGTAAGCGTCTTTTAATTTCATGGCTGCAATCACCATCTGCAGTGATTTTGGAGCCCAGAAAAATAAAGTCTGTCACTCTTTCCACTGTTTCCCCATCTATTTGCCATGAAGTGATGGGACCAGATGCCATGATCTTAGTTTTCTGAATGTTGAGCTTTAAGCCAACTTTTTCACTCTCCTCTTTCACTTTCATCAAGAGGCTTTTTAGTTCCTCTTCACTTTCTGCCATAAGGGTGGTGTCATCTCCATATCTGAGGTTATTGATATTTCTCCTGGCAATCTTGATTCCAGCTTGTGCTTCTTCCAGCCCAGCGTTTCTCATGATGTACTCTGCATATAAGTTACATAAGCAGGGTGACAATATACAGCCTTGATGTACTCCTTTTCCTATTTGGAACCAGTCTGTGGTTCTTGTCAAGTGCTAACTGTTGCTTCCTGACCTGCATACAGGTGTCCCATGAAACCTGTATGGATATCAGGTGGTCTGGTATTCCCATCTGTTGAAGAATTTTCCAAAGTTTATAGTGATCTACACTGTTAAAGGCTTTGGCATAGTCAATACAGCAGAAATAGATGTTTTTTTGAAACTCTCTTGCTTTTTTGATGATCCAGTGGATGTTGGCAATTTGATCTCTGGTTCCTCTGCCTTTTCTAAAACCAGCTTGAACATCTGGAAGTTTCACGCTTCACGTATTGCTAAAGCCTGGCTTAGAGAATTTTGAGCATCACTTTATTAGCATGTGAGATGACAGCAATTGTGCGGTAGTTTGAGCATTCTTTTGCATCGCCTTTCTTCGGATTGGGATGAAAACTGACCTTTTCCAGTCCTGTGGCCACTGCTGAGTTTTCCAAATTTGTTGCCATATTGAGTGTAGCACTTTCACAGCATCATCTTTTAGGATTTGAAATAGCTCAACTGGAATTCCATCACCTCCACTAGCTTTGTTCGTAGTGATGCTTTCTAAGGCCCACTTGTCTTGACATTCCAGGATGTCTGGCTCTAGATGAGTGATTACACCATCGTGATTATCTGGGTCATGAAGATCTTTTTTGTATAGTTCTTCTGTGTATTCTTGCCACCTCTTCTTCATATCTTCTGCTTCTGATAGGCCCATACCATTTCTGTCCTTTATTGAGCCCATCTTTGCATGAAATGTTCCCTTGGTATCTCTAATTTTTTTTGAAGAGATCTCTAGTCTTTCCCATTCTATTGTTTTCCTCTATTTCTTTGCATTGATCACTGAGGAAGGCTTTCTTATCTCTCCTTGCTATTCTTTGGAACTCTGCATTCAAATGGGAATATTTTTCCTTTTCTCCTTTGCTTTTTGCTTCTCTTCTTTTCACAGCTATTTGTAAGGCCTCCTCAGACAGGCATTTTCTTTTTTTGCATTTCTTTTCCATGGGAATAGTCTTGAACCCTGTCTCCTGTACAATGTCACGAACCTCTGTTCATAATTCATAAGCACTCTATCAGATCCAGTCCCTTAAATCTATTTCTCACTTCCACTGCATAATCACAAGGGATTTGATTTAGGTCATACCTGGATGGTCTAGTGGTTTTCCTTACTTTCTTCAATTTAAGTCTGAATTTGGCAATAAGGAGTTCATGATCTGAGCCTCAGTCAGCTCCTGGTCTTGTTTTTGCTGACTGTATAGAGCTTCTCCATCTTTGGCTGCAAAGAATATAATCAATCTGATTTCGGTGGTTATATAGGTATATATAATTGTCAAAAATGGAACTGAATCTTTAAGATGCATTCATTTTGTTGTATGTAAATTATTCATCATTAAAAATGTTTTAAATATGTAGAGAGAGAAAAAAGAGAAGGAGGTTGGGGGGGTAAGGAAGAGAAAAGAAGGGAAGAAAAGAGAAGCTACAGAAGCTAGGTGAAAAGGATAAGGACAGGAAACTGATAAGAGTGGAAGAAGTAGCACCAGGGATGCAGAGGCTGGAAGATTAAGCTAAGACAGAATGCATTAGAAAAATGCAGAGAGAAGAAACTTCAGAGATGTGGAAGACTGTTCGATTCTAAAATCCTAACATTAGTGTCAAAGGCTACTAGGAGTTCCAGAAGGTGAATTCAAGGACATTGGAAATAAGCAAAGAAATGACTAAAGCAACTTCCTCAGGCTAAAGAGAAGCTTGAGGATTCAGACTGAAAGCACCCACCACATGCTGAAGAGGACTAACAACTAAGGCCCTAATTCTGAGCACAAGCTAATGAAATTTCTGAGCATTATGAATAAAGAGAAAAATCCTAAAAGCTTCCACTTAAAAAATCGCCTACAAAGAAAAAGCATCAGACTTTTCATTGAAACATGAGATGCTATTTAAAAAAAAAAAACTTGCATTACATCTTCAAAATTCTGAGGGGAAACAAGATAGAAAAATAACTAACAGCCAAACTAGCATTTACGTATGAGAAGCACATAAAGATGTGCTTAAAATTTTAGAATCTGAGAGTTTATCTTTTTTATTGTTTCTTTTGGCCCCACCACACAGCTTGCAGGATCTTAATTCACTGGCCAGGGATTAAACCTGCAGCCCAGGCAGTGAGATTGCTAAATCCTAACCACTAAACCTCCAGGGAACTCTTACGAGTTTATCTTCTGATAAAACCTTTCCAAGAGAACTTTTGAGAATGTCTTCCAGCAAAATAAAAGATGGAGATATGAGATGGCAGAAGCAGCAGCAGCAGACAAACAAAAAAATAAATCCTATAGTTAAGTCTAAATAATGATTGGGAGAATTATACCACTGCTAAGAAGTTATTCCTAAAACAGCAAAAATGAAAAACAATGAAGGAAAGAAGGGAGATATTAGAAATGGAAAGAAAAATGAATAACTTAGCACTAAATATCCAGATAATGTGATTAAAACTTGAGAGAGAGAGAGAGACGAGAAAGAAACAGCATGTTAGAATCTTGTTTTGGGAAAGTTGTGAAAGTCACTCAGCTGTGTCGACTCTTTGTGACCCCATGGACTGTAGCCCAACAGACTCCTCTCTCCATGTAATTCTCCAGGCAAGAATACTGAGTGGGTTGCCATTCCCTTCTCCAGGAATCTTCCCAACCCAGAGACTGAACCTGGGTCTCCTGCATTGCAGGTGGATTCTTTACTGTCTGAGCCACCAGGGAAAGTTTAGGTTATATTGTAAATACTCATTGAGTCTCAACATTGATAGGAAAGTATAATTTCAAATCTGTTTGCTAAAATATTAAGAATTGGAGACATAAAATCCTTTCCAAACTTGAGGAATAATAGACAAAGTAAATAATATTTAAATACTTACTATATGTTTAAGTGCCAAGCTCTAACAGAACAGTTACATGCATACATTGTTATAATTCTTACAACAACACAAGGAAATAGTTTTTGTATATCTATGTAACAGATGAGGACATTTAGACCTAGGCTAACTCTCTTGCCAAAGTTCATGTAGATAAATTGGGAGGTGGGAGGCAAAATGAAGGAAATTTGAAAACATCAAAGAAAACTGAAAACATGTCTTCAAATCTTTTAGTAATCACAATAAATACAGGTGGGTTACATTCATTGATCTATTACATGACAAAAGAAAAATTGGCTATTGGTTATTAATAAGAGAGATATTTAAACAAAAAGGGGAGAGAAAGGCTGAAAATAAAGGTTGGAAAAAGATACCCAATGAATGGCAAGAGAAAAAAAATAAGTAAGAAATGCAAAATTACTATCAAAACATGTTGAAAAGTCAATAAAAACATATATAAGGAATTTCGCCTTGAAACCACCAGGGAATTCCCTGGTGGGCCAATGGTTAAAACTCTTGGTTTCACTGAGGAGGGCATGAGTTCAATCCCTGGTCTGGTAGGAGAACTAAGATCCTGAAAGCCACTAAACTGCTCCCCCTTGTCCCCCAAAAAACCCACACACACAAAAAATTTTATCTCTTAACATCATGCATTCTAAACAAGTAAAGCAAAGTTTCATGTATAACAAGAAGCAGAGAAAAATGCACAGTGGTAGGGTCAGAATGCAGTTAAATTCTTTGAGGAATAAGCAGATTAAGTAAACAATAAGTAAATCAAGATGAAGGGTTTGCACAATATAATTAACCATCTTGATTTGATAGGTCTTATAAAGAGATTTAAGAGTGTACATCATAAAGAACATGTAGTCATGAAATATTTGCAAAATATGCATGTATTATATACAAACTTTATACTGACAAAGTAAAAATCCAGTAAAATATATAATGTTAGAGAAAGCATAAATGATCAAAAATGACTAGAGAAAAGTTATAGTACCTGAATAGGCTGCTGACCATGGAATAACATGGAACATTAATCAGTGCACTCAGTCAAAGAGGTACCAAACCCAAGAGGGCTAACAATGAGTGAATTCTAACAATCTTATAAGGAATAGATCATTCTTATTTTCCAAAGTGCTAAAGTGAACAAAAAAGAGTTTCTAACAAACACTATGAAACCATAATGATATTACTACAGAAATGGATATTGCTAGCTCTCATGCACACACCAAGAAAACTGTAAGTACATATGGCTAAGTACAGCTTTCCTAGATTCTAAAACTAATGCATTGGAGAACGTAACAGAAAATAAAATGAAAAATTCACAATAGCAGCCAAACCTTGAAAACAACTTGTCAAAAGAAATGCAGAAAGAAAGATGAAGAAAGCTATAAATCTTCACTCAAGAAATAGAGATACCTAAACTATGTTCTAAAAGAGAGGATAATATTATAAAATTTTAAACTCTTGTCAATTTACCCCCAAATATATATACAAATATATATATATATATATATGCAGCAATTCTCATTAAAAGCTTAATGAGTTTTTAAACAAAATAACTCTTAAATCTGTTTGAAAATAGACATTTTATAAGAATTTCTAAGGAAAAAATTTTATTAAAGGTATATTTTTCTATTAAAACATACTATGAAACTACATGAAACAGAAGTGTAATGTTTATAGAATATAAAACATGAATAGAAAAGTGAATGTCAAGAAACATTTGTTTCTTGTATATGTATATACATATACATATGTATATCCCACTAATGTATATTTGAAAATTTTAGTATATGTTAAAAGTGGTATTTTGTATCAACAAATATAGAACAAAACATTTAACAAATATGATAGGACAAGTGGCTATTCACTTTGACAAAAATCAAAGTTTTATCTTTATCTTAAACCCAGAAATAACTTCAAAGTAGGTTGTAGTTCTAAACAATGACAGCAACAAAAACACTGAAAAAGATTAGAATAAAATATATTTCAATATTCTGACAATCTTTATTCGAGGAACTTTTTCTTGAGTAAGACAGAAAACCAAAGGTCATGTGAGAAATGATCCAGAGTTGATTACATTTAGAATAGAAAGTTTCTGCATGACCAAAGGCAGCATAAACAATGTTAAAAGATGAATACAAGAATGGTTCAACATTTGCAGTCTCTGAGCTAAAAGGTCAATATGGTAGATATTTTGCAAAGACAGTCACAATGACTCCTCCCATCCCTGAACACATGCTCCGTTGCTGGTCCTCCCATCAAGAGGAGTCAATTTCTGGTCCCCTAGAATCTAAGCTGCGGAGAAGGCAATGGCAACCCACTCCAGCGTTATTGCCTGTAGAATCCCAGGGATGGGGGAGCCTGGTGGGCTGCCATCTCTGGGGTCGCACAGAGTCGGACACGACTGAAATGACTTAGCAGCAGCAGCAGCAGCAGAATCTAAGCTGACTCAGTGATTTGCTTAATCAATAAAATTAAGCTGAAGTTGGATTGGGCTTCCCTGATAGCTCAGTTGGTAAAGAATCCGCCTGCAGGAGACCCCAGTTCGATTCCTGGGTCAGGAAGATCCGCTGGCAAATGGATAGGCTACCTACTCTAGTATTCTTGGGCTTCCTTTGTGGCTCAGCTGGTAAAGAATCCGCCTGCAACATGGGAGACCTGTATTTGATCCCTGGATTGGGAAGATCTCCTGGAGAAGGGAAAGGCTACCCACTCCAGTATTCTGGCCTGGAGAATTCCATGGACTGTATAGTCTATGGGGTTGCAAAGAGTCAGACACAACTGACGACTTACTTTCCTATAAGTTCATCAAGAGGCCTTGCAATTTCTGCTTTTCCTCTCTGGCTGCTCTGAGTCCACCATGTAAAGATATGCAGGATAACTTCCTTGAGGATGAAGAAAGAGCATAGGTGACAGCCAACACCAACTATCAAAGGTATGAGTGAGGTCCTCTTAGACTACCTAGCCCATGTCAAGCCAACAGAAGGCTATAGCCACATGAATAATCCTAGGCAAGATCAGCAGAAGAACCACCCAGCAGAGTCCAGGGCAAATCACTGACACACTCACGAGCAAATAAACTGTGGTTGTTTTAAGCCTCTGCATTTTGGGATGATTTATTATGTAGTAATAGTTAAGTGCAGAGATAGCCCACGTCCAAGGTAAGGAAACCCAAGCAAGAGGGTAGGTGTTGTGAAAAGGCATCAGAGGGCAGACATACTGAAACCATAATCACAGAAAACTAACTAATCTGACCACACAGACAACAGCCTTGTCTAACTCAGTGAAACTAAGCCATGCCCTGTGGGGCCACCCAAGACAGAAGGGTCATGGTGGAGAGGTCTGACAGAATGTGGTCCACTGGAGAAGGGAATGGCAAACCACTTCAGCATTCTTGCCTTGAGAACCCCATGAATAGTATGAAAAGGCAAAAAGATAGAACACTGAGAGATGAACTCCCCAGGTCGGTAGGTGCCCAATATGCTACTGGAGATCAGTGGAGAAATAACTCCAGAAAGAATGAAGGGATGGAGCCAAAGCAAAAACAACACCCAGTTGTGGATGTTACTGATGATAGAACCAGGGTCAGATGCTGTAAAGAGCAATATTGCATAGGAACCTGGAACGTTAGGTCCATGAATCAAGGCAAATTGGAAGTAGTCAAACAGGAGATGGAAAGAGTAAATGTTGACATTCTAGGAATCAGTGAACTAAGATGAACTGGAATGGGTGAATTTAACTCAGATGACCATTTTATCTACTACTGTGGGCAGGAATGCCTTAGAAGAAATGGAGTAGCCATCATGGTCAACAAAAGAGTCTGAAATGCAGTACTTAGGTGCAGTCTCAAAAATGACAGAATGATCTCTGTTCATTTGCAAGGCAAAGCATTCAACATCATGGTAATCCGAGCCTATGCCCCAACCAGTAATGCTGAAGAAGCTGAAGTTGAACGGTTCTATGAAGACCTACAATATCTTTTAGAACTAACACCCCCAAAAGATGTCCTTTTCATTATAGGGGACTGGAATGCAAAAGTAGGAAGTCAGGAAACACCTGGAGTAACAGGCAAATTTGGCCTTGGAATACAGAATGAAGCAGGGCAAAGGCTAATAGAGTTTTGCCAAGAGAACACACTGGTCATAGCAAACACCCTCTTCCAACAACACAAGAGAGGACTCTACACATGGACATCACCAGATGGTCAACACAGAAATCAGATTGATTGTATTCTTTGCAGCCAAAGATGGAGAAGCTCTATACAGTCAGCAAAAACAAGACCAGGAGCTGACTGTGGCTCAGATTATGAACTCCTTATTGCCAAATTCAGACTTAAATTGAAGAAAGTAGGGGGAACCACTAGACCATTCAGGTAGGACCTAAATCAAATACCTTATGATTATACGGTGGAAGTGAGAAATAGATTTAAGGGACTAGATCTGATAGACAGAGTGCCTGATGAACTATGGAAGGAGGTTTGTGACATTGTACAGGACTCAGGGATTAAGACCATCTCCAAGAAAAAGAAATGCAAAAAAGCAAAATGGCTGGGAGGAGGCCTTACAAATAGCTGTGAAAAGAAGAGAAGGGAAAAGCAAAGGAGAAAAGGAAAGATATTCCCATTTGAAGGCAGAGTTCCAAAGAATAGCAAGAGATAAGAAAGCCTTCCTCAGTGATCAATGCAAAGAAATAGAGGAAAACAATAGACTGGGAAAGACTAGAGATCTCATCAAGAAAATTAGAGATATCAAGGGAACATTTCATGCCAAGATAGGCTAGATAGAGGACAGAAATGGTATGGACCTAACAGAAGCAGAAGATATTATGAAGAGGTGGCAAGAATACACAGAAGAACTGTACAAAAAAGATCTTCACAACTCAGATAATCACGATGGTGTGATCACTCACACTCAGCTAGAGCTAGACATCCTGGAAAGTGAAGTCAAGTGGGCCTTAGAAAGCATCACTACGAACAAAGCTAGTGGAGGTGATGGAATTCCAGTTGAGCTATTTCAAACCCTGAAAGATGATGCTGTGAAAGTGTTACACTCAATATGCCAGCAAATTTGGAAGACTCAACAGCAGCCACAGGACTGGAAAAGGTCAGTTTTCATTCCAATCTCGAAGAAAGGCAATGCCAAAGAATGCTCAAACTACTGCACAATTGCAGTCATCTCACACGCTAAGTAAAGTAATGCTCAAAATTCTCCAAGCTAGGCTTCTGCAATATGTGAAGTGTGAACTTCCAAATGTTCAAGCTGGTTTTAGAAAAGGCAGAGGAACCAGAGATCAAATTACCAACACCTGTTAGATCATCACAAAAGCAAGAGAGTCCCAGAAAAACATCTATTTCTGCTTTATTGACTTTGCCAAAGCCTTTGACTGTGTGGATCACAATAAACTGTGGAAAATTCTGAAAGTAAAGGAAATACCAGACCATCTGAGCTGTCTCTTCAGAAACCTGTATGCAGGTCAGGAAACAACAGTTAGAACTGGAAATGGAACAACAGACTGGTTCCAAATAGGAAAAGGAGTATGTCAAGGCTGTATATTGTCACCCTACTTATTTAACTTATATGCAGAGTACATCATGAGAACTGCTGGGCTAGAAGAAGCACAAGCTGGAATCAAGATTGCCAGGAGAAATATCAATAACCTCAGATATGGAGATGACACCACCCTTATGGCAGAAAGTGAAGAGGAACTAAAGAGCCTCTTGATGAAAATGAAAGAGGAGAGTGAAAAAGTTGGCTTAAGGCTCAACATTAAGAAAACTAAGATCATGGCATCTGGTCCCATCACTTCAGGGCAAATAGATGGGGAAACAGTGGAAAGAATGACAGACTTTATTTTGGGGGGGGGCTCCAAAATCACTGCAGATGGTGATTGCAGCCATGAAATTAAAAGATGCTTACTCCTTGGAAGGAAAGTTATGACCAGCCTAGATAGCATATTGAAAAGCAGAGACATTACTTTACCAACAAAGGTCCCTTTAGTTGAGGCTATGGTTTTTCCAGTGGTCATGTAGGGATGTGAGAGTTGGACTGTGAAGAAAGCTGAGCACCAAAGAATTGATGCTTTTGAACTGTGGTGTTGGAGAAGACACTTGAGAGTTCCTTGGATTGCAAGGAGATCCAACCAGTCCATCCTTAAGAAGATCAGTCCTGGGTGTTCATTGGAAGGACTGATGTAGAAGCTGAAACTCCAATACTTTGGCCACCTCATCTGAAGAGTTAACTCATTGGAAAAGACCTTAATTCCAGGAAGGACTAGAAGAGAGGAGGAGAAGGAGACAAAAGTGGATGAGATGGCTGGATGGCATCACCGACTTGATAGACATGGGTTTGGGTGGACTCCAGGAGTTGGTGATGGACAGGGAGGCCTGGCGTGCTGCAATTCATGGGGTCACAAAGAGTTGGACACGATTGAGTGACTGAACTGAACTGAACTGAATAGTTAAGTAGAACAGTTAGCCATAATTTAAATAGGATTCCTGAGATAAGAGAACACAGTCTACCTGGAATATGGGCAAGGCAAGTCACAAAATAAGAAACACAAAGATTGTTGACTTGAATCAGAGCTGGAGGAGTCTTGTTCATGAACTGGATCAAGAACCCCAGCCTGCCTGGTTCTGAATCCTGGCCCTGCCCATCATGGCTGTTTGACCTTGGGTAAGTTATTCAAATCTCTGTGGATCTCAATTTCCTCATCTTGGAAATGAGGATAGATATACTATCTATCTGTAGGGTCATTGTAAAGAAACTTAGTAGCATCAAGTACAAATAAATCTTGCTTTTGCTTTTACTGCTATTCACAGCTCAGGTCAACTCTTGACTGAATCAGTGAATACAAGATACTAAATAGTTTTACGGAAAGCAAGTAGATGGATGATGGGGGTTAGGAGTTAGAGACCAAAAACATTTAGTTACATTTTAGTGTTTGGCTTGCTTTAATGTTATTGCAAAAATGATTAGTTTGATGATTTCAAATACTTTCTTAAATCACATTGTTTGAATGAATTCTAGCTTTACTATATAAAATCTATAAAAATTCATGATTCTGAATCTGAGCTTTAGTAGAGAAGCACTCATTTGAATTTCCATGGTGGTTCAGATGGTAAAGAATCTGCCTACAATGAGGGAGACCTGAGTTTGATCCCTGGGTCAGGAAGATCTCCTGGAGAAGGGAATGGTTACCCACTCCAGTATTCTTGCCTGGAGAATTCCATGGACAGAGAAGCCCGGTGGCTCTAGTTGACATGGTTGCAAAGAGTCAGACATGACTGAGTGACTAACACATGTTAAAGGGATACAGTTATTATTATCATCATTCCCTGTGGTTCTATATTGTGGGATATTCTGTCTTCCAGGCTGCTTTTGATCATATATAATTGTTTTACTACTATTAATCAATTGAAGATATATGAAAGAGCTAATCTGAATATCTGATCAACATGAGACAAGAGGAGATAAGATTTCATTCAAAAGCAAAAAAATTGATTTTTCTGTGCATTTTTATATAGCTGTTACAGACAACTGTAAGATTTCTTATGTTTTAAAATACTGAAAACAGTATAAAGACTAACAGTATTATTTATTATTATTTTGAGCCACATAACCAATAGAAACAGCATTATGCTACTGCCTCATAACAGTATACCTAACAGTACAGAGACAATCACAAAGTCAAAAATATATCTCCTAGTATGTTGAAACTCTGGAGGAGGGTATGGTAACCCACTCCAGTATTTTTGCCTGAAGAATCCCATGGACAGCAGAGCCTGGCAGGCTACAGTCCATGGGGTTGCAAAGAGTTGGACATGACTGAAGTGACTTAGCAAAGTATAGCATGTTGAAAATACGAAACAACAACAACAACAACAACATGGTTAATCATGTTTACGTGTGTGTGTATGCACGTATACATAAGGCAGATAGGTAGATGTGTTCATATTTGACACAGTAAGACTGTCAAGATGTGTTTGATAATGTAAATTGTTACCCTTTCTTTTGTAGTCAGCATAACTTTATCAAGAACTTGGAACACAAATATTCCTCAAAGATTTTTATACGCATAAGATAACAACAAACTAAGCAGCTTCTGGCTCTGCAACCTCAGGCCAAGTTACCTAACCTCAGTTTTTTCATTTGAAACAGGGATAACAATATTGCCTAACTCATGAGATTTTTGTGAGGATTTAAAAAGAAAACATATGAAAAGTGCTAAGAACAGGGCATGCCACATAAAAGACATCTGGCAGATCTTAGCTACTATGTTATTCTTACTTCTATTTTGTTAGATGTCCTTGATATGTCAGATCTTAAACAAAGGTGCATCTCTTGTAAATGTTCCCAAATTTTAAACTGGTAAGAACAGATACTACACTTGACCTTTAACAAATACATGGACACCAAGTGGTAAAAAGCGGGGCGGGGGATCAACTGGGAGATTGAGATGCACATATATCCATTACTTTGTATGAAAGAATAACTAAGGAGAGCCTGCTGTGCAGCACGGGAACTCTACTCAGTGTGCTATGGTGAACTAAATAGGAAGGAAATCCAAAAGGAGGGGATGTATGTATACATAAAGCTGAGTCACTTCACTGTCTAGCAGAAACTAACACAACAGTGACAACAACTAAAATACCCCAGTCTAAAAAATCATAAATGTTCCCCAATAGGCTACAGTTTGGGTAAATAAAGCTACCATTGTGTCTTTCTAACTCCAACCTCATATTTTAGAATATTTTAAGCAGAGTTAAAAATAATGTAACTTTATAAAGATTGATAAACTTTTGGATTGCAAAGGATGATTTTTAGCAGCTTAAGCTATCCCAGAGCCAACACATTTAAGTTTAAATGCAGTTTAAGATGGGTCAAATATCACCAGTAAACAGAAAGAATACATTGCCCACAGTTTTGTTTTCAAAGACACCTGCTACTAATGAATTCATATCCCGAACCCTGAAAACCAGAGACTAATAAGCATATTTTGCAGACCTCCTCACTTGACAGAATACATTCAGTTGAATAGTAATACTTTTGAGAGTCAGAGGGCCAAAGGAATAACTTTAATCAGGAAGAATATAAAAGTTTTATAATAACAAATTACAAAAGAGAGTAAAATTATGAACTAAACTGTTAAACTCATCAATCTGCCTGAATAAGTTAACTGAGTAGACAGAATAACCAAACACGATTACAAGATAAGCTGAAAGCTGATGGATTACCAGCTACTTGGGACTCAAGCTACTCCAAGGAGCCTTATTCTTTCTAAATCCCCCATTTCTTCTGCTCTGTTGGGATAGTTCTTCAGCCCCAGGCTCTTTTGAGAATTTAATCCACTTCCCCTTTGCAGTTGCTACTTCCACCAGCTGCTTCTCTCATCACCTTAACATTCAAATGGAAAAGGCCAAGCCTAGGTTATTCTAATGATAGCAAACACCTCATAAAAAAATCTGCCAAATTTACTTTTCCATAGAACATCATTTTTACAGCTTTTCATGAGTCCATGAGGAAAGAAAGCATCATGTATAAAATATGACTTCCAGAATTCTTGAGGATATTAGGCATTGTTCCCAATGTTACAGTAGGTGGGTGTACCACCGTCTATAGAATGGGGGTGTCTTCAATTTCCCTAAAGAGATTGGGTCAGACTGTCACTGTACCTGTTTGCCCACAGGAGAAGAGGAATGGACCTCACAAAATTAGGACATTTGCAGAAATGTCCCCAGGTTAATAGAACTTTAGGCTCTGGGCATACTTTTTCATTCCTGGTTTATATTCTTGCGGTAAAGATCACCTTGCTTTAGTCTACAACATCCTGCCAGAGAGAGAACATGGTGTAACAAACCAAGACTTTGGAATGTGTAAACTTTGCAAGTTTCTTAACCTCCATACCTCAATTTCTGCATCTATGCAGGGGGTGGTGGGGATATTAACAATATAGTACATCATTAAATTAGTTAAGTTCTGCAAAGAACTTAAAACTAGCACATGGAAAGCACTCTGGAAGTATTTAAGTGAATTCTTCTCTCTACACTAGAGTTTTTAGGCAACACACTGCATAAAGATGTGAAGAAAGAATTGAGAGGGCAATAATCTTAAAACTCTTTGGCAACAATGAATGATGCTTATCTGGACACTGCAGAGTACAGGGTTTTTAGATGAGTTGCTTGGAGGAGGAGGTTTTAGGAGTGAATTCCTGCTGCCTTCTGGGAAAATCCCTGCTGACTTCTTTACCCATGCCCCAAGTTGACAGTTGTCAACACCTCCGACAGACCCAAAGAAAGGTGTTTTCCAAGAGAGCGGCAGGAAATCCCTACCTGGGCAACCATCCTGTGTCTGACGCCTGCTGTCCCTTTCCTAGTTGTGACCCCCGCACCCACTGCGTTGGAGGTGCCCAGACCATCAGAGGTGCATTCCTACGGCGACCTTCAACAGGGGCAGAACGCTGGAAGAAGTCTTTTGCTGCCAAGGTTTACGGCCCCAGGTAATGCCAATCTCAAAGTACAACAGGTGGCTTGACTCGGCGCCCGCCGCAGGCTAGGAAGGTACAAGGGTGGCTCGGGACCACGTGGGCCACCAGGGATACTTTCTCCGGAGAAATTATTTCCTGACCTTTGGCACTGTTTTCTGAGTTGGCAGGTTCAACTAGGTTCTTCCTCCCAGACCTTGTCTGGGGGTTTGTCCCAAGCTGAGGCCTCTTCTCCCGCCCCCGCCTCTTCGAATAACGTTACTTCGCCGCTGAAGGGCGACCAAAGGCTGACAGCACCCCAAGGCCACCCCATGCGCGCTCCACACTTCTCCGCCCATCTCGCGCTCGCAGCCTCGGGGACCCGGGGACAGACCCGGAGGCGCGTGCCGCCGGACCTCCGAGGCGGTTCAGCCCCCAGGCAGTTAGCCCGCGCCGCGCAGGCTGGAGACGGGTGGCCCCGGCCAGAGTCCCGCCCAGACAGCTGTTCTCTGGTGGGCCGGGGGCCCGCCTCCCCGCATCCTCAGGTGCGGGGGCAGCACCCCGCCACGCGCGGCCCTGCCCGGCGGCGCACTCACCTGCAGCGCGGTCTGGCTGGCGTTGGCGGCGGCCGCGTCCGGCCGGTCGGCGGCTCCGGATCCGCGCAGCACCGTGATGTGCAGCGTGAGCAGCAGCAGCCCCAGCAGCAGCAGCAGCTCGGCCGCCAGGCGCACCATCCTCCGCAGGCGCGCGGCTTTAGGACCCGGCGCGGCGGGCGGCGGCGGCAGCGCCGGGGCAGGAGGAGTCGGAGCCCGGGAGTCCGGCAGCGCGGCTCCTGCCTCGGCCCCCGCCGGGGCCCCGCTCCCCGAGCCCGCGGCACCGGCGCTGGCTGCGGCGGGGCGCGCCAGGCCCGGGGAGCAGGAGCCGCCACCGCCGGCCCCGCCGCCGCACCACGGCGGAGCCACGGCGGGGCCGGGGGCGTCCAAGCCGGCGGCGGCGCAAACCCCGCCGCCGCCGGGGAGCGCCGGGG